>VXBT01002865.1:64827-238445 GCA_013400235.1 Oriolus oriolus
GGCAGGCTGTGTGCGGGGCTGGGGCAGGCTGTGTGCGGGGCTGGGGCAGGCTGTGTGCCGGGCTGGGGCAGGCTGTGTGCCGGGCTGGGGCAGGCTGTGTGCCGGGCTGAGGCAGGCTGGCTGTCCCGCTCCGCAGGCTCACTTCCACAGGCTGCACTGGGAGCGATTGGCCCGCGCGGATCATGTGGGAGAAAGCCGGAATCCCGAGCTGTAGTAGCTCTTGGCACTCCTTTTTCGTTTAAAGCGCTCGCTCCTCGCGGGTCCCTGGGGCTTAGAGTCTCCTTGCTTTCCCTGCCCCGATTCGGACCTGGAGCAGCGCCGCGGGACGGCCGGGGCGAGCCGAGGGCAGCGGGATGTTGAAGCAGGTGCCCCGGGCCGCGGGCACCGCCTGTTTCTACCTGAACGCGGTGTCCCCCGAGGGCCAGGAGCTCTTCTGGCGCTGCGATCCGCCCGCCCGGCGCCCTCCCTACAGGACCAGCAGGATTCTCGCCCGTCACCAGCTGGTGACGAAGATTCAGCAAGGTGAGTTGCTGGCAGGAGCGCTCCGCAGCCCGGAGTTGGCTCAGGGTCCGCAGGTCTGCTCTTTCGTAAGAGAACAGGTTTTAATGCCTCATTTCAGGCTCGCTTCCTGTCGCTATTCCAAACTAACCTGGCTAGAGACGGGGTTTGAAATAGTCATTCATACCTCTCTGTTTCCACACATGCACACATACACCGACAACCAGGAGACAAACACTGGTGCATGATTAGCTATTTAACTGATCCACCTTTTAATCATAAACTATTGCGGTATCTTAGGTGCTGAACTTCGTCTTGTCTGACTGACTGAGCAGTTACTGGCGCCAGTTCATCTGCTCCAATTGCCACAGGTCAAACCTGCCCGTGGTAGCCCACAAAAGGAGAATAGATGGTCACCCAGTTAAAAAAGAGTCCAGGAGTCCAGTGCCACTGGAAGAAGGCAACTGGGATAACACTCTTTGGAAACAAGTGTGTGTAACTGTCAGGGGATTAGAAAACTTGTCACATAAAAATAATTGCTGACTTGGCTTTCTGCAGCTGCTTAAGCAGTTATCTAAGCAGTCATTACAAATATATTGATTTGGTTTTTTCTGAATGTCTGTCTATGGCACTAAAGCTAAGTGCAGATTGGCCTCAGAACAAATCCTTTGGCCTGTGCATGCAATTTAAAATCATCTTCAGAATGGCTAATGCAAAGATAAAAACCCTAGCCAACGGTACCAGTTTGTCCAGATTAAAAAGCAAATCAATACATAGTTTTGTATTGGTCATAGTTTTGTATGGAATCCTGTTTTCAAGAGCACCAGTTTCCAAAGTAGATGTGGTCCTACATGCAGAAAATGTCATGTTGAAAAAAAAAATTCCTGATGATAACAGCCACTTTCTGGACAGCTTACAAAAGGGTATTTGATTCTGCTAACTGGGGGCAGGCATAGAGATTACATCATTTATGGTCATATCTGGCAAATATCGCAGAAATTGGTGTGAGGTTTTGACCAGCAGCAGTTAAATGGAGTGGCTATTTCTGTGTGTTGCTTTTCAGTAAGATTCTTTATGTCTATGGCTGTCAAACTCTGGCAGAAGTACAGAATATAGTGATGAAATTTTATTGCATTTATAAAGAAAACAATGCATAATTCTTTGGCTAGGTTTGAAAAGATGAAAAAGATAGTTTCTGTGGCAATTAGGAAAATGTGGTTGTTTGCAAGGCAGAATCAGGAACTGGTCGTGTTTGAAGGACACTGGTCCTCACTGCAGCTCTGATTTCAGGAAGGATATTATGTCATTCTGTGTACCCAGTGTATGGCCTGGATTGAATGGAAAGAAAGGGTAATTTATTTCTTGACAGGTTTATTTGAAAATGTTTTAGGTGCAGTTCTAGTACCAACTTAGTGTTCAAACAGCATGAACTGAGGATATGGTGGATTAAAAGACCTCTTCTACCTGTCATGGTACTGTTTACATTCCCTCTTGTAACCTGTAATCTGTCCAGGACAGCCAGGGCTGCCAAAGCCAGTCAGTGGTGCTGAGACTTTGGAGAAGCTGCATGGTGAGGAGTTTCAAAGTTGTAACTTTTCTTGCTGCAGCTTGTTGCATGGATGGTCAGTCTGTGGTGAATGACCTCTGCTCCTCTTCTACAGCTTTCCAACTTGTTCTGCACAGAGCTGTGGAAATTATATTTGTATAGTACCTTGATCATGTGATGTATGTTACTGTTCAGTATACGAAATATTTCTGTATTTTGGGTCACTGAGAATGCATCGTTGCTTCCTTCATTTCTTTTATTGATGTGTGCTGGGGACACTGTTGGTCAAGGGTCAGTCCATTAGCAATAAGGAAATTACGTGTGCAGATAGATGCTGATGGCTGGCTGTAAGCCCATATGTAGGCAGACACACATCTAGTGCAAAACCAAGGCACACATTTTTTCTACAGTGCCACAAGTAATGATTAAAAGTTTTGATACAAATAGTTGTGTTAGCTCTACCAAAAAATCTGAGTCTAGCTAATATGACTCAATTTGAAACCTCCAGTTTGCACTCTAGATGAAAAACCTAGATCCATCAGTCTCTCCCAAGATTTTCACCACGTTTTGCTGGGTCAGCATGTCACCCTATCTGCTTGCTTTGTTCAAACTGTAAACAGTGTGAGGGTGCTGGATCAGCCCCCATCCCCATCCCAGAGGGTACTGGAAGAATACTGTAGTATGGGTGGAGTTATCAGTCTGTGCTTTTAGAGCTGAGTGAGTTTTACTCCATTAACAAATGGGATTCATAACTAGCAGAGTGCCACAGAGAAACTTATCAATAATATGATGAAAAGTAGATCAGGAGATGCAAGGTGAGAACCAAAACTTGCTTTCAGTCATCCAGTTGAGTAAAGCATGTAAATCATTATTTAGTTGCTTGAATTTGTGTATCTTTGAGTCACACATTTTAAGGCCATTAAGACAAAGTATTTGAGCATATCTACCCTAATTCTTGTGTTAGCACCTCTCCAACCTAATAATTTGAATTGTAGCATATGTTTAGAAAAAGATCCAGCCTGCATTTTAAGATTGCTGGAATGGTGAATCCTGCCTGGTTAATTGCTTTGCTGAAAACAGATCTGCCGCATGTTTAAGTGCTAAGCTGCCTTGGGGCTTGTTTGAATACCTGCTCTCTACTTCTTACCCAGTTATTTTTCACTTGCTGGTTTTCAGACTGGAGGCACCTACAGTAGGATTGTTGTATCGGGGATATTTTTTCCTTAGTGAAAGGAATGTTTTACAAAATCACAACATATCCAATTTACAATGTATAAAGCAGTCAAAGCTTCCATTCGTGGTCAGTAATGCAGTGTGATACAAAGTGCTGCATATACTGCTATCTCTTCAGTCATTAGCTGCATGTACTGTTCTAAACTATGCTAATTTACTCTATCATATCACAATACAGCTTTTCTTCCTCCTTGAAAAACACACTTGCTAAAGACTATTTCCTTTGTATTTTCCTTTGGTGTTAGTTAAAAATAAACTAAATGAATCATTAGAGGAATTACGCTATTTAATCATTTCTAAAAAGAAAATCACCACAAGGGAAATGACAGGAACCAGACTGTTATTTCAATCAGATCATACTTTGAAAGTCCTAAATATTTGATTTATGTACACCACCAAGTCCTTGAGGCAGAATTATGAGGTGGCCTGTGAATGTGAGTAGTAATTATCTGTTTGATATTAAACAGGTATTTTCAAGATGTGATCTTTTTGATGATTCCCTTTCCCCCATAAGCCCGTTAGTTTCCAGACTGAAGGGGACACATGCCTCAGCATAAAGGAACAGGGTGTAGCATGCTTGGTCTGAGGTATTTATTCAAACTCTGTATGCAGTAACTGTATGAGAATTCATTAACGATTACTCATGTTTTCTTTAAATAAATAAGGTGGTGACTTCCAAGAATTTATATTACATGAGTCACAAAGTTTTTATTTCTTTCACAGTATATGGCAGAACAGAAAATATAAAAAGCAGCTGTAGGTAAAAAGTAATGAAGAATCGAGGCCGTATCTTGAAAATGTTAATTTGAAATCATTCACTGTGCAGTACAAGGTAGAGTGTAAGTCAAGGTGAATGAAGCCACATCTGCCCCAGCACAGACAGGCTGGTAAAGAAATGTTCCCTTTCATCTACAGTAAAATTAGTTTCTTAGCCTGCACATCCAGTAAGACAATAATATGAAGAAACAAATGAAAATAAGACAAATTCCTATTCTCAGGGAGCAAATTCCTGCCCACGGTGTGTAATGCTCTGTGATTTGTCTCAGTTTATGTCCACAGGCAAGAACAGTTGAGGAAAATTGTTCGATGGAGCGATATTAAATCAGACTTTCAACTTCTCAAGGCAAACTCTCCATTCAATGCTCAGCAGATGTTTTATACTCTTATGTGTTGCAATTTCAGTTTTGATCTTGAATGTCTACTATTACCTTTGAGTCACCTGGATTTGTCTGGTTTGAGCAAGTTTTAGAAGTACAAACAAATGCACATTTCTGTCTTATAGTCTTCCCTTTGGAGTTAGTTCAGTGTGTTTAATTCTTCTGTTTTTCAAGCATGACTAGAATTTGTGGAAAGTGTTACAGAGGTATGAAAGTGACTTTGAAATAATTATGCAATTCAAGTGACTTAAATTTCAACGGTTATTGTACCATAAGCTATAATGTACTCTCATATTCAAAAGGAGAACAGGGAAGTCATCCAGGTGAAAATGTTGCAGTCATAGGCTGCATTAAAAAAGCCCAGATCAAATTCCTGGTATGCACACAGGTAGGTATAATGGGATGGGAAATGGGATACAATTAAAAAATTGAAGACTCTGATTTTGGTCAGATGTACGAAGAGGACAAAATATGGTTGTTCAGGCAACCTGAACCATAGCATTTCTCATGTTCTAGATGCTGGCCACTTTACCTACACGTTTAAACCTCACTGTCTGAACACAGGAAAGTAAAAGATTCATCAAAAAGATTCAGCCGTGGTGGTAATGATACAAACACCCTCACTTACGTCATCTCTGACCACTGCTGGTGCTCTACTGCCTCTTGAGCCTGTAAGCCAGTAAGTCAGGGCAGCAGCAGTTTGTAGCCCTTTTTCAGTCCCCGGTGCCTCCTCTTGTGGTGCCTCTGTGTCTACGCTCCAGCCCAGGCATGCAGGAGAGCACAGACCTGGGGCTGGGGTTGCCTGGAGCACCAGGAGGAACACCCTTAGCTTCAGAGCTGCTTGGCAGACCTCAGCCGGGACATGGTCAATCCCCCTCCACTGTCAGATATGTGTGGGGAAGCGTGTGCTCACAGCAGAGGGATCTCTGGGTTGGTTGTTCCATACACTCTCTAAGGTCCCTTAGAAACTGAGACACTGTGTCACATGAAGCTTCTTCACCCTCTTTTCTTCCTTACGCACTCTTTCCTCAAGTCCTTAGATCCTCTTTCCTTAGACCTAGCCTTGGAGAAACTAGAGTTCTTCAATTAAATAATAGGATTTCTTTAAAAATACTTTTATTATGTGCTTGGACTTTGAAATGGTTGACGTACTTGTGTGAAACCTTAACACAAAAAATGTGAGCATCCTGAGAGCTATTTATAAGCTCAGAGTGCCCTGAGATGTGTTTATATTAAAAAAAAATATTGGTGTATGAGAGTGCAGTCCAGCTAATTAAAAGTTTTAAAAACTAGTATTTCATAAACAACAGGACCTTTAAAAGGGAGAAACCTTCACTGGAGCCACTACTTGGCAAAAAGGTTCAAAAACTGAAGTTATTAGGAAATACCTGTGTGATATGTAACTAGAAGTGGCCTATGTGGTACTGGAGATTGGATTCAATAATAGTGGCTATTTCTGGCCTTAAATTTTCACAGCCACAAAGTGTCAGTGGCACTTCAGCTGACATGTGCAGGCTGGACACCAAGAAGCAAATCTTGGCTCTTCTTTTGAGTTAGCAGACTTTTGCTCTCAGTTTCACTGAAAGCAGGATTTCAGCCAAGGTGAAATCTTAACTTGAGGCTTTCTTGTTTTGAAATTGTGAAATGAACAGCTGTAGTTGTGCTATCTATCTTCTGTATTGATCACGGACGAGACTGAATTTCATATTAACCCCACTGGATAAGTAGAGACTGTAATATCAAAAGACATTTAAGCCAATAAATGCAAGATTTATGTTCAATAAATTAATCACTAGAGTAATAAGGGGAATTAGTTTAAATTTAGAAGAAGTAATAAGTCACTGTGGTATTTAAAATGCTACATAACAGAAGTAAAATGGAAATGACTCACAAAAATAGATTCATTAAGAGGATTTGTACATAACATTTTTGGTATTCAGTCTCTTATATCTGTATTTATACAGAAATCCCTGAAAATAAAGTGGAGTATTTGTACCATGAGCACTGTAAATGTTAATTAAAAAAACCCTGCAGTTTTAGGTTCCAAACAGATATTATTATTCTTTCTTGGCAATAGATAGCTATGTACTTTTAATTTTTATTCGAATGCAAGCTGTGTAGTCATTGATAGCATCTTAGCCTCATCATTGTTTTTATCTTACTCCTACCATATGATATTCTCAGATGTTTAATTGCTCTTAAACAAATATATGAGCTGTTTCATATAGGGCATCACATATGCTTGGATTAGTGCCTAAGGGACTGAGCAAACAGGAACCTTGTAACTAGGTTATTAAACCATTGTCCGTAGTTGAGTTTGTTACACCTTGTAATAGCTGCTTTTGAGGGTAAAATGATGAAGTACATGTCCTGTGAGCTTGATCCAGTATATTCTTGTTGTGTCATTTCTTATTTATACTCATTTTATAGATATAGAAGTGTAAGCGAGACAGAAAACCCTCATCTTTGTGCCTTGTGGTGCGCTTTTGCTTAAAAACCTGATGAGTTTCCCCTTTCAGGTTCAGTTTAATGGGTCAGTTGAGCACAACATAATGTGGTGGGAGAGACGATGGCTCGAGCACCTTGAGCTGGACTGTTTAGAAGCTGTTGAAGAGTGGACAGTATGATTCAGAGGACTTGGGAGTATTATGGCTTGGCTGAAAAGGATGTGTGTGACTCAGTTTGGAAACATCTTGTGGGTTTCCACAATGCCTCTCATTTGTTACAGGACTGAGTTTAATTCTGCTGGGAGAAAACAATCACAGTTCAGAATACACGGGATTTTGACTAATACAGACAAAGAGATGAACGAAAGTTTCTGTCTTTGTGATAAGTTAGGTAAACTCAGCAAAGTAACTTGGTTTAAAATACGGGCTGCACAGTATGTCTTAAGCAAATACCCTCTGCCAGGCATGGAAGCTGCCTGCCTGGAACATACCAGACGTTTCGCTTTCCAGTCAAAGCCCTTTGCCAAAGAAGGACTCAGCCCTGCTACTGACTCAGATGAATCTTCCCCTGTACTAAAGGAGCAAAATAATACATCCTAATAATGTCAACTGGTATTGTTTTAATGAGCTAGATGTTACACGCCTTTGGCAATAGTTGTGCTCTCTTTTAATTAGATTGTGGTTGGAGAAAGGTCTGTTTGTGTGAGCAAAGTTTTCAGGATATGGAACCAAAATCTCTATATATTTATTGTCATCTCTCTCCTTTAGTCCAAATGGCCTAAAGGGTATCTGATTTTTTTCCCCTTAGTGTGTCACTAGTGTCTTTCATGGTTTGTTTATTTTATTGACTGCGCTGTGCTTGTTTCTAGTCTTCCATCACTTGAATCATTTAGGAATATGGGTAAAAGCAGTAAGTTCAAATTGGAATCTCTAATTTAATTCTAGATTTTATCCTCTTTAGTCACAAACACAGCCGCTGGCATCCGCCGCCTACCAGACCTGCCATTTTCTGGGAGATTTCTCAGCTTCCTTCCTGGAATCACATTTGCAGGAAAATACGACACCCTCAGCTTTAGGAAAAGGCAGTACAGCTTTTACTGCTGTAAAAGTTGTAATGGGTTGGGAAGTGAGGATGATGGTACAGCTTTTATTCCTCTGTAACATTTCTCTGCAAGGAACTGCTGCTTCTCCAAACCCCATGCTAAACCATGTGTTTTTTCCCTAGATCTCTGTAAATGCTTTCCCCTTCCTTGCTGCATGTATCCTTTGGGCCATTACTTCAATGTCCATTATCCACATTATTATCCAGAAGCTCCTGCTTATGGATACTAGGTGTTAACACATCATGTTCCTGTGTTGTTAGAGCAGTAAAATGTCCCTCTGAGTCTGAGTGGGCATATCTGTGCTGCTAAATAAAAGGGATGGGAGGTGAGCTTGAAGTACCCCCTGGGCTGCTGAGCAGATTCTCTGGCTCTGTTTTGGGCTTCTCCAGCTGGCTCAGCTCAAACTAAGCCTCAGAGAGGACTAGTCCTAGGTAGTGAGGACATGAGCTGAGTGATGCTGCTTGACAAAAAAACCAGAATCAGTCTGTGTTTCATTTAGCAGTGTAACTGTAACCCCTCTTGCTGCTGCCACAGAAGGTACAAAATGAGGAGAAACCTTGCTCACAAGGTCTAAAGATCCAATATTAAAGTTTCTGTAGTATTACCCCCCAAAAGAGGTAATAAAATTTTTAATGCTTGAAGTTTCTGATGGAAGTACACAAAAGTAAATGTATCCTGTCATGAAGTGCCTTTCCATTCCTGCAAAAATGCAGAAATAAATTCTATTAAAAAGCCAAGTACTTAAGTAATTTTCATTATTTCATACTGTGAAACAGACAGTTCATATTAGCTTCTCCTTTTGAAATCAGTATCCCAAATCTGTGTAAGATCAGAACTTGCAAAAACCATTCCAAATAATTAGATCATATTGCTGATCCCAATAACTGCAGCATCATCGAGCATCTTTCCAAAAGACCCAAGATATGAAAAGGGACCAAAGACGTAAGATGACTCTAGATTTGAGGAGGAAGCAGTATCTCTGTCAACACTCAGATGGCACAAGGGCAGGACTCCTGTGAAAGGCACAGTCCTTTTCCACTGTTTCAGCTTCAGGAAGCACAGAATGTTTAGTTTTCCCTAGTCTCCAACTGATACAGGAGTGGGAGTCTGGACAGGACAAGACTCTCAGAGCCACACAATGTGGCTTTTTCATAATATATTTGGCAAACTTTAATGTTCTGTGGGATGAATCTAAGTTTTTTGTCTTTAATTGCATCTGATGGCAGCAGCTGAATATCTAATCATTTTGTAACTTCAGAGGTAATGGCTTTCCCTTCCTGCAAACATTTATCTGAAGGGGATAATGTAAAATCCAAAAGTTAGTGCTTGGCACAAAGGGTGAGGCAGCAAGTCCTTGGCTTTTAATTTTTTTCCTTTTTATTTTCATTTTTCAGCTATATTAATATATATTTCTGAGGATATTTTAAAACTGCCATTCTGTCAGCTTCACTTCACTAAAAGTGTGGCAGTCTGCCTAGGTCTTATCCAGAGTTAAAATGAGTTTCTTGTCTCTTAAATTCAGCAAACATCAGTCTATATCTGTCTTAAAAGCTCCTTCCAAATTAACAGACTGAGATACCAGAATACTTTTTCCAAAACTTTTTTTATCATTCAAACTGCTGATTCTGCATTAAAACTAGACACCTTTGCCAAAACCTGAGCCATTGCAGCGAAAGCTGCATTTCATGCTACTGCCTGAGTGCTGTAGCCTGGATCAAATAATACAGGCACTGATTCATGGCCAGGATTGCTGTGTCTTCATCCAGTGCTTCATGCTGAACACTGGAGCTGGCTTCATCCTGGTGATGGCTGATCAGACATGGCATCAGTGGTGCTACCATGAGGAGATACGTGGCTGCAGTTCACCCCTGAGGCCATCCTCTCCCCAGCAGCCCTGACATCCTTGTGGAAGGGCCACGGGTGCCAGCAAGAGGCGAAGGGGTGCCCTTGCACTTGCACGTGAGGCAGTCACCAGTTCAGACTAAGAAAGGTCTGTTTACCAGCAGCTTTTGAAGGAAGGAAAAGATTTCCGGTGACATTTTAATTCCCTTTTATGCAGAGCTATTTTTAGACGGTGCTGCTGCCAGTCATATCAAATTCTTTGTGTCTTTTGAGTTTTCACTGAACTGCATAATAAGCGTTTCAGCTCCCTGGTGCGTAATGGCAGTGTTACTTGCTGAAAGTCCTATTATTTCGAGTGGCCTCTTATCTGAAGATCAATTCATTAGTTCTGGCCTCTGAAGTTTAAAAGGAAACAATTGCAGTTGCTAAGAAAAAATTAAATTACATTTTGTTTCAGTAATGCTTATTTTCTCTAATATTGGGTACTGAAAGTCTATTTTAAGACTGAAAAAGCAGATCATCCATATTTCAGCGTTGTAATCTGGCCTCTGACATCCACAGCTTGTCAAGATGGGTGAGAGAACTGGACTGTCGCTGAGGGAAATTTAGTTCCTTTTTCGTTACTTGGATTATCTTTTTAGTCAGAGGATGCAAAGCAGTGTCCACCTCAGGTGCTCACTGAAGGCCACCACCAATGAGAGCTGCAAGGAGAGGTCACTTAGGTTTCTATTAGCCCTGTTGCACAGTGCTACCTCCCATGGTTGCTAGTCCAGGCCAGGGGCCAGATGGTGATAGGACAAACAGGTATTTTGGGCTGGTCATGCCCTGATATCAGAGTCTTTGATTCAAACCCATTATTTTTTCATAACTAAGCACACAAAGGTTATTCAAGAAACCATTTGCTTGGTTAACTTCAGCTAAGTAATTATGTGTTACTCAGAAATGTCTCAGACCTTTGAAGTTGCATTGTTTCAGAAACTTGTGTTTTGGACCATGTCTGTGGAAGACTTTGGCTAAGAAAGGTGCTGTATTGCTGTTGGACTCTATTGGGCATGGGGCCTAAAAGTTGTTGTACAAGCAGGAAAACAGTCTTCACCAGCCACCAGGTATGATGTCATGTGAGAATTGGAGGAAGACTGTGGTCCAAAGTCCTGGAAAATCCCTCATCTTGAGTCTTCAGTGAGGATCAGTATAAAGCTATTGGCATTCTCATGGCAGCTCTGCAGAGCCACTTACTCCCACACTGGCAAGGCTTTTTCCAGCTCCATGGTGCTGGTGAATGTTTCTAAGAACAGAAAGTTTTCAAAAAAACTATTCTGAGACCAATAAAGAGAGCTTTTAAAATGCAATCTGACTACACAGTACATAGAATTTTAAGGATAAGGACACAAGTAGTTGAGTGAGTATCTTTTCTTGTTCAGGAAAACATTTCTGTTACCAGAATGCTTTCTTCCTCCTGAGCACCTGAAGCTGACAGTTACAAATTTTCTGGTGGAAACTATTGCCATATAGCTTGTTTTTTAGAAAACTTATGAAAACCCAAAATTGTAGAGTAATTGTCTTTAGTGAATATTCAGTAGACAAAGCCATAATCCATTTAAAGTGAATCAAAAATGTGCCACTCATTTTTTTAAAGTATTCCTTATTGACTCTGTAGCAGCTGGAAAACTATAGCAAGTTTTAATTATCTTCAGAAAACAAAAAGCTCCTGCCAACACATGCTGGTTATTATCAGCAGCTGTTGCATGCTGACATACTCTTTCAGCATATATGAGGCTCAGCTGTCCTAAATAATCATTGTAAAATGTAAAATAGATTTATAGTGATGTTAATTTCTTGTTAGATACTTAACTACTGATGTAATTCATACTGAATTTAGGTTTGCTTCTTTGTTTAAGCTATAATAAAATTATTTACAACCAGGATTAATATTTAAGAGGTGCAAATATCTTGTACCAGGAGTTTAAATTCTTGAACTGCGGTGCTTTTTTAAGTATCCGCTAAAAATAATCAAATTCCCTGTTGTCGTGGTTGTAGCATTTGTGTAAGTGTAAAATTTGACTTCCTGCCTTTAAGTAACAATTACTGCAACTTTATAGCAATGAAAAAGTTACAAATTAATTTGCTGCTTTAAACAAAAGTCTTTACACATCATCCTTTTACTAGCGGAAGTGGACAGCTTTATGGCAGTGGCTGTTGTCAAGTCAGATGCTGCAATTCTGTTTATTGCAAAATTTAGCAGAGTTTGTTTTTTTAATGGCACTAGTGTACTCTTCAGTCTGAGACACCAATAAATACATGCAACATTTATGCTTCAGAAATGTTTAGAAAGACACATAGGTATGATAGACTCTTTTTCAATGTATCTTGAACTTGCATCTTCTCTAAAATGGAAAATTTGTGATTAACTCGATTTTCCATTTCCTTTTATTCTCTGTGATCTATTTTAATTTTGCACTGAAAAAATACAAAAGGTATCAGGCAATCTCTAAAATGTGTTGTTGGCACTAAGGCAATTTTAGACCATTACCTGCTCACATGAGAGATTGATAGAGATTTGATGGTTTCCATTCTGAAGCTAAACCTGGAGGGAAATGTTACATTCAGCAGGCTGGACTCTTGACGTTTTAAGAAGTTCTTCAATATGGATTAAAAATATGCATGAGACTGCACATAGTTCTATTTCACTGAAATTACTATTGACTTTTGGACTTGAGTTTTCACCCAGTCTGTTTTTAATCAAACTGCAATCTACTGAAATACACTTCAGGTTCTAGTTTTAAGTATGACTCCGGTGACATTCACTCAGGCTGTGTCCATATGGTCACACAATGACTTCACACCAGCTGTGTAAGGCACGTATTCCTTTCCTTTGTCGTAGAGACCCAGAGTTCAGATCCCCAGCAGAGAAAAACACTGTTCTGAAACACAATAGCTCTATTTTGCAGAAAAATAATATGCTCAGGAGCATCCCAGTAGCACCACAAAGTGCAAGAAATAATCCTGGTTGTAGTCTCATGTTCAGAAACCATGATTTCTCATTTGATACGTCTGCTTCACTGAAACATCCTGAACCCTCCAAAACTTCAATGTACAAGAACTGCCCAGGTAAAAAGACTGAGAACTTTACAGAATCACAGAATAATTTGGGTTGGAAGAGACATTGGGGGGTCATCCAGTCCAGCTCCTTCTCAGAGCAGGGACAGCTGGATCAGGTTGCTCGGGACCTTGTCAGGTTTAGTTCTGAGTATCTCCAAGGACTGACATGCAACTTCTACATCTGCTCTGGGCAACTTGTGATGTTATTTGACCACCTTCGTGGTGAATTTTCTTTTCTCTTATGTCTAATTGGATTTAAAGTTCTGAAACCTTGTTTCTGCTGCCCTTCATCCTACAGTGGTGTACCTCTAAAAAGACCCTGGCTTTGCTTTCCTGTTAAGTAGATGAAGCCATCAATAAGCTCTCCTAGCCTTAGCCTTTTCTTCTTAAGGTTAACAAGCCCAGCTCTGCCAGGCTTTCCTTCTATCTCAAGTGCTTCAGCCCTCTGCAGGGCTTGCTGTGATATGCCCATGATGTCTTTGTGCTGGGAAACCCCAAAATGAACAGAGTAGCCTGTAGTTTCACAAGTGTGGATGACAGAGAAGCAATCATGTACCTTGATCTCCTGGCTACATTCTTCCTAATGCACTAGCCCAGTGTGAGGGTGGTATAATTGGCCAAAAGGGCAAATTCATGTTCAATTTGTTTTCAAAAGAACCCTAAAGGACTTTTCTGGAAGGGCTGTCCCTGTCCAGTTGGCCCCAGTCTGCCTGGTTGCAGAGGGTTATTCCATCCCAGCTGCAGGACTGTGCATTTGCTTATGTGGAGTGTATGAGGTTCCTGTCAGCCAGTTCCTCCAGCCTGTCAAGGTCACTTTGAGGAGCAACTCTTCAGCATCTCAACCACATCCCCATGGTTTGGCATCATCCACAAATTTGCTGAGGGTGTACTTTATTCTATCATCCAGGTTGTTATTAAAGACATTAGACTGTATCAGCCCAGTACCATTGCATCAGGTTTACCAATAGAAACCAACAACCAGCTGGACTTTGTACTGCTGAGCACAAACTGGGACCAGTGGTCCAGTCATTTGTCACCCATGTTGTCTATCATTCACTTACCTGGTTTGGCTATAAGGATGCAGTGGGAGACCAAGTTAAAGACAAGCCTCCTTCTTCTCCTTCTCTAACTACTCCCTAACAGCCCATGGGTCATGGTGTACTTAATGCTGTTTCTATGAATGACCCAAGTTCAAGATCTTGCCCACATTTCTATGGCATAAGAAACAGTAAACCTTTCTCACTTGTCACATCTGTCCTCTTCAACTTTATATAAATGAATAACTGTACATCAGCACAGATAATTGAACCAGGACCTCCAATTTCACCGATCTGTGCCATAAGCACTATGCTGCGAAGTCGGTCTCAGTAGACCTTCTAATTCTGTAGTATACATGGTATTGGATCCATAATTCATTGAATGAAATTAACCTGTGGTTCTTCTGCAGTCTTTGAAAAGGAAAATAGGATGAAAGCAGAGAAAAATAAACTGACTTTACAGCTTTGTTTAATTGTGATTTGTCTTGGTAAGTTATTAATGTGTATTCAGTCAAGTCCAATGAGTTGATGCCATTTGAATTAAATTGTTTTATCCCAGCCTGAGGAGCTGCAGATTAGTCTAAGAAAATTTAGAGCAAAGAAGAGATACATGGTGAGATAAGAGGGGAATGGCACGTTTGTTCCACCCTTCCCAGTATCTTTATTTCCAGTGTACAGCATGAGGTGAGGCCACATCTGCAGAGCAACTGAACAAGCCACAACTGAGATCAAATATAAGGCAAATGAGGGGTAAGGAGGCAGACAAGGTGGGTCACTGTTGTCACTAATGCAGGAGATAGAGGAGTCCCCCAAATACATCCAAGGATGCTGAATCAGAAGTTGTTTTTCACCCTGGCTTCTGAGTCTTAGTCTTGCCCCAGGCAACGGATAGCTGTATTTAAACTGCCATTATCTATCCAAGATTACAAATATGACTCAGGTAAAGGAGGGCAAGTAAATGCAGGCCTACTGCAGGGATGTACACATAAGAAAATGAATCTACGTAGTTTTTTAGTTCTATCAAAACAGAAGAGTTTGGAGCTAAAAATAGGCGCCTAGTTTTGTTATCTACTTTCTTTTTTATATCCTCTGTCCCAAGTCCTGTTAGTGGAGAAAGATTAAATATCCCAGATAACAAACATATAAAAAAATTGCTTACTCTTTCTAGGAAACATTTAAAAGGCCGAAGGCCATCACAGATTTTTTTTTATGATCAGATAACTCGACTGCAGGAATTAGCTTAGCCAGATAAGTAGTTTTATTTGCTTTAATAATAAAGTAAACCACTCATTAAAACAAAAAAGTGCACCTCTGAAGTATTGGCTTAAAATATTTTGACTTTAAAACACCTGAAGGACTTTAGAATATAAGGAGTCCACTGTGATTCTGTATCTGGAAGACCTAAAGAATTTTACTAGAGTCTCTTCTTGATTGGTATGTTTTGTACCACATCAAAAACTGAAAAAGTTCCCACTGGCTAGCAGAAATAATTAAGTTTACCATTTTTCATAAGCGGTGCTTTCAAAGTAAAGCATGACCTTAAAGATGCCGTTTTTTGAATCTCCCCGACCCTCCTCCTCAGACCATTTGAAACCTTTGAGGTAAGCAGAAGTGACAGGTGTTCAGCAGCTTTGAAAACTATGGAAGCATCTCTGTAATGTCTGTAACGTCTGTGGAGTCTGTAGCTGTTACTGCAATTTGAAGATCAGAAGATGGACACAGCAAAGCTCAGAGATTTTGATGGAGTATAGATGGCAGCAGAGCAGCAAAACCGGAATTACAGTGCCAGAGTCCCCAGTGCTGTGTTCAAGTACACCAGATCACACTGCCTTGCCGGAATAGAAAGACACACAGAAGGCATACTGGCACTAAAATAATACTATTTAATTCATGGAGCCTTTCACCTACAGCTCTTTCCAAAGGAATTGGCAAGGGTACAGGCATGGCAGTAGCAAGGTGACAAGGTGTGACACCAGTGAGGTGCATAACACCTCTGCCCATCAGAGAGATGGTGTCAGTCAGGGCCAATAGCTGGCATGGAGCACCTTGGGGCAAATCCTTGACCTTATGTAAAAACGACACCACATAACACCTCTTATAATTCAACTGAAACTGTGACCAAAGTTATCTCCACTGAAGACCTGAATGAAACTCCTTGTGCTGGCAGCACAGGGAGGGAGTCTCAGAGTGAGTGGGGCAAGGCCGGGGGCTTGTTTCTGCAGCGTTGGCTGTAACCTGGGTGCTGGTCTGGAGAGCTGAGCAACTCACTGCTCAGCCCCTGCTCTGGGCACTGTCACTGGACATGGAATGCAGCTGAAATGCACGTTCTTGCCAAAAGGGCTGGGTTTGTTCCCAGCCACTTCCCTTCCTTGGATCAAGTCTGGTAAAAGTGCGACTCCAGGATAACTTATTCAGGTCATTGGCCCAAAAGATTGTGCTTGTATGGTTTTATTACAAGGTAGGTGGTACAAATGTGTAGTGAGGAATGGGACAGCTCTGTTTAATGTCAGTCAGCAGTGTTACTGAATTAAAAGCAAAGACTGTAGCTGCATAAGCAATGCAGACAAAGGCAGAAAAGCAGCTGGGTGTATTGGATTTGTTTGCACATTTCTAATGTGTCCTTATGTCATAACTCAGCAGAATTATTTTAAATAGACATTTCAGAGTATGTTAGTTGGAAATCTAATTAAAATATGGCAAGGTTATGCACAGAACATATTTTAAATTGTTGTTCACATTTGTTTACAAGAATCCTGGATAAAATCCCTTTTTCCCTTGCCTGGATTGTACTGCCTTTGTTATCTGTGGTCCACTGATATTTGCAACTCTCTTGATTACTATTGGAAAGCAGTTATTAAACAGGGTATTTCATTCTTAACAAAAGTTCCCTAGAAACTGACAGGGCTGAAGGATTTAAAGGTCTCATTCTGAAATGCAGATCATATCTTTTTATTAAGAATTTCTTTGTGGATATTGGAAATGTAAAGTTGACATTTCAAGAGAGATCAGCGCAAGCAAAGCATACAGTGCTTAGGAAGAGAAAAGCCAGATTCTTCTGGCATTATTCATAAAGAAAAATATTGGGACCTCATGTGAATCAGCAGGTAGGAGGCTGCAATGTGCCTGTAATATCATAGTGCTCTTTGAGCATGTTTGGGAAACGCAGAGGTTCAGAACAGGTCTAGGCTCTTGATTTAATTGCTTATCTATCTACTAGTCTGATTTTTCTCCTCTATTTGCTTTACTTTCTTGCCTTATCACTCTCTGCCATAAGAAATAACAACACAGATTTTGGCCCTATGTTTTGCATCTGCCCACAGAGATAACTTTCCGTAACTGCCATTTTCATTTTGTTATTTTCCCCTTCCTTATCACACTACGCACATGCTCCCTCTTCCAAATCTGCTAAGAAAGTATGCTAGCAATGTGCCTTTACATGTTTGACAGAACTCTAGCGTGCATAAGATCACTGATCATTAAAAAGAAGCTGTCTAAACAAAATCTTTCTCTTTTTTTTTTTAACTTTATTTACATTTTTTTCGGTGTTTATGCACATTTTAATTTGGCTGCACAGAGTCTGCTTGTATAGTTGCCCCTTTCACCCTTTTTTCTTTTCATGCTGCCTCCCTGCTCTGTAAACAAAATGAAATGGAAATATGCCCGTAAGCTGATCATTTTTAAAAAATCACGGATTTGGAATGTTTTCATTATGTATCAACTGTAGTTAAAAATACACAGTTTTATATTTGGGAGCCTAATTTGCTCCACATTTAAAAATCAGAGAGATGAACACTCGTCTGCAGACATACTCATGAGCAAAAATAACATGTTCCCAAGTGGTATCATTTGGGGAGGCTGTAGTACAAATTCCCTGGCAGCTGGAAAAGCAGGACAGAGTGCAAGGCAGCACTAATAGTGCTTCCCTGATAGAGGGGAACTCATCATGGCCCTCTAGAAGTCCCTTTGGGGGCCAGGTGCTGTTCTTAGCGACAGCCTGACCCTACAGGGACACTACCAGACTGGCATCAGGAAAATTTGCTAGTTTTGTAGTGTTATGTGATTTATTTCATTCAGGGTGTTGTCAGCTCTTTTTCCTTTAGACAAGTGTGGTTTCTTGTCCGTAGCTTGTTCTAGAATGGACCATACCCACAGGAGTGTGGCTCCTTGGGAACCTCACACTGCCACATCATACATTTGAGTGCATCCTCTCATAGTTTCAGGTATTTAGGCATTGTAATAATACGTGTTATTAAAGGTCACTGAAGGTAGTCTGAGTTAAGGATTCTTGTCTACCCCATGTATGTCCCAAGACACTTGCAATATGGCACAATTCAGCTATACAAACACAGCATGTATGCTCCATATGCCCTAAATAACTCTGCCATGTGCCATGGAGAAGATGAAACTCATCTATGGAAGAAAATCTGTACTGCTGACTTCTACCATGAGAATTCTGGAAGCGCTCCAGCAACAATGCATCCATCAGTCAGTCACCTGTTTCCTTCCTCTCTCCTGCAAGGTTTACTGCCAGTTCCACCTCTGAATTTCCCAGCTCAGACCCATGCAGGAGATCCAGCTCTGCCCTGTGGACACCCACAGCACTCGAGGCACTGTATCACTCTGCTCTTAGCGCCTTAGACCCCTCAGTGAATCGTGTGGCAGTTCATTGTGGGGCACTGTGGCTGTCCCTTTTAAGCTTTTGGGTAACACAGTAATCACTTTGGCTGTGCGCCCTCCTCCCTACTGATTGTTGTAGCTATGGCCAGGTGCAGAGCCAGTGCACAGAGAGGGATTGTTCGTTCTGCAGTGGGTTGTGCCCTCCTTGCAACATGGTGTAGATCCAGTCTAGGAGGTATTTGTGGGGTATTACAAAATGGCTTGTGACCCGAGACAGGAATGGTGAGATCATGAGCACTGGGGGACCACTGGGACAGCAGCTGTTGCCTGTTGCAATCCCCATGGCACAGCTGCATGCAGACAGGAATGTCTGGCATGGAGGGAGTGCACCAGTGAGGGGATTACACGCTCATGGCGATTAAGACAACCAGGAATGCATCAAGTAGTTTTGCATAAGGCTCTTGAGGTTAGCCAGAGGCAACCATGCAGACACAAGTTTTGAACACCATCCCAGCCCAGAAGTTAGGTGCCATCACTAAACTGTCACAGGTTCAAAGAGTGGCTGCCCTGGTGTTAGAAGTCAATAAGCAGTGACCCTGTGGGGATTTGAAAGAAGACCCAGGTATGATGAACTAGTGGCTAGTATGTAAGATACTATTTGCCTCAAGGAGAGTTAGTTTAGGTGAGTTGGGCTGATGGTGGCATTATTTGCTTGCCCTGAGGAGCACATCAGTAGAAAGGATTGCAGACGTAAGGTGGCCCCAAAAGCAGGTAGCTGAGAATTTGCTGGCAACGTGTATGGTGCTGACATGCCCAGGAAGCCTGGCATTGACCCGCTTGAGGAGAAGGAATCTTCTTCTGCTCTGAGGAGAATAATTACTTTTCTCAGTGTCTGTGCCTGCAGTTAACCTGCTGGTTTTGTGTGTGAAACTGCATCATGGGATGATAGCAACCAGAGGAAGAAAATCCTATCACTGTTTTGGTTGGCAGAGAGCACATTTGTCTGACTGAAGGCTGATGGTGGTGCCTACAAAGGTGCCAGTGGGCTCAGTGTCTGCAAATGCACCCAGAAATTGCAGATTTCCTCACCGCCGCTGCTTGGTACCACTGTAACAGGGAGTGCAGTGCTGTGTGATGTTGCCATTGTTTATTTTGACACTGTTCATGTGTCCCTGTCTGAGACTGAATTATGGTTAAAAGCTCTAGATACAGCCTTGTGCCTCTTCTTTCTTAGCTAAGAAGTTAAGAAAGAGACTGGTATAGTTATGGGTCGTAACATTTAATTAAAAAGTAGGTAAGCATTAAAATACCAACATTCCAACTGTCCTCTTAACAATTAAGTGGTGTGGAATAGGCAAGAAAATTGGGAAGTGCAGTGTCCTTTGTAAGCTGAGCATCATGCAGTGAGCGATAATGGAAGAGGAGTCTCCAGCAGGGACACTGCCATCAAACACATAGTCTGTAGAGACAGGAACTCCACATAAAAGCCTGTCCTAATTTGTCTGATCAAAGCTTCCTGTCAGATTCAAGTGCAGACCTTTTTCCACCTAGGCTCTTTGTAGGACAATGTGTGTAGGGTGGGGGGAGCGTTCAAGAGCCCGTTTGACAAGCGCCAAGTGCGATTTGTTTAAAGCCAAACCTCCTGTGTGAGGTTAGATGTATGTGCCGATGTCAAATATCTTAATCTGAGCCCTAAGTACTGATAGAATTCTTTTCTCAGATGCACTGTCAAAGTTAGGCACTGTATAAGTTCAACAAGGCTTGTGGCTTACGGTATCTTCTTAATGAATACCGTTGCATTGCGTATTAACTGCCTCAGCAGTGTCCTTATTAAAAATTTAGCTTGTTATTTCTACAGTAAACAAGATGATGCTTGCTTTGCAATAGATAACACAAACTAGTTCATGAACACCAGCCCCAGCAAAGGCTTGTTTGTGGTGAGTTTGCACACTGGGGTTCAGCTTTGTGCAGATTTTCTTTGGCTTAATAAGGATTGAATTTGTGCCGAAGCCTTTTCTTTAGTGAGCCACTAAGAGGCTCTCTTTCCATTACCCTGCTGCTTATTTTCACAAAACTTGTAAGAGTTTAATACCTTTGAGCCATCTGTCTTTCTGTCAAATCAGCCAATTCGTTCAAAAGTTATTGGGGGAGGCGATAAGGAGCCTGACACAGAAGGGGAGGCAGACCAAAAACACAAAGCCTGGCCATGTCAGCGGCATTTCCTTAGGAAATCAGTCTAAGCTTAGATTGCACCAAAAAAATCTTACAAAAAGTCTTTGAGGACTAGATCTCTTTCATATAAATTTCTACAAGTTTTGAATTAAAAATTGGCTTATAAAAATAGGTAGAAGAGAATTTCAGCCTATAAATGGGAGCTTTCCCCTGTATTCCTCCCAAATCCTGAGAGAAAGCCCAAAACAAGGCCTGAGACCAAGAAGTGGTATTTGTTCAAGAAGCACCTGCGCAATTAGAGGAACTGTCCAGCTGTGGCAGTGGGATCTGCTCAGAAAGCTGCAGCTAATGGACATGGACATCTGACTTGCCAGTTCGCAGACCACTTCTGCAAGGCCATCATTTACATTTCATGTTGTCATGTCTGTCCGGGAGCTCTGGCATTTCCTGTCGAGTTCAAATCTGCTCACATTGAGTAAGTCTCTTAAATCAGCCTGTGTCAGCTCAGGGAACAGTGCTATTTGCATTGCAGCCACAGCACCATCGCTTCAGGCTTTCAATAGTCATTTGACAAAATAACTTTAGTGCTTCAAAAAGCTTACAGTAATGGCTCTAACCCTTATCTTCATGCACTGTGTGTAGTTCCACCCAAACAAAGGAGGTTATGTTGAGCAACTGGGTGAGTCATTAGGTTCCAAACTGAGCAGAGGCTTAGGAACAACATTTGGTTACAACAGACGGGAGGAGCACATGCTAAGAAAGATATAAGTATCAGCAATTGAAAACATAGCAAGGCCAGAGGCAAATGATATGTACATATGGCTTGTGTATGAGTACATACGGAGTATTTCTTCCACACTCAGTAATTAAAAAAAAATTAAAACTTTGCCTGGTGGGAAATTTAGGTTTCTCATGTTAAAACATGGTATATAATTTCGTTAGATGGTAAAATGAGACTTTCATATAACATTTGTCTCCACCTTCCCTATAATAGGGATAAAAATATTCTTAGGGCATAAATAGCAATGTACTTTAGTCATAAGTGAATGGTTGCTTCATTATGTTACTGTACTGCAGCAGGGAAGTCTTCATGACCATGTGGAAAGCCCACACCCAGGGCTGACTAGGAATGCCTGATAATCACACACAAACAGGTCACCAAGTGGCACTGGTAGTGCTCCTGGGCGTCTGAGAAACAGTCTGGTACTGCAAAATACCAGAATTTTCATCATGTGTGCTTGTCGTGGGATGTGGCTACCATTGCAAATACCCTGTATATAGATCAGATATCCTGGTCAGAGGTTGAAGCAAGCTGGGGCCTCTTTCCCACTGGGGCCCCATGTGAGGACCCTAGAGGCCCACGCATTAGGTGACACCCCAATATACACTTTAACCCTTTGGGCTGCTTACCTGTTTGTCATCTCTACACTTTCTGATTTATTAAATTATGATACAACACAGTGGAACAGATACAGTAAGACAGGCTTTCAGCATTAAATCCATTTTGCAATAGTTTCATGCCTGGAAATTCATTTAAGATCTGTATCACTGCCCAGGCTGAATCAGGCCAGAGGCATTGGGCGTATTTACACAAGTGTGGTGTCTCAAGCACAGGCAGCCCACCACACCAGGTATAAACAACATCTTTTACCTCCCCCTGCAATGAGCAGGTGCTTTCATTCAGTGGCAACAGCTTAATAGGATTGCAGAAGCTGTACATGCCAGTCCTCCCATTGCAGGGTAATTTCTAATGACCTGCCTCTCTGTTGTGTCTCATTTGTGGAAGAAGCCGTCACGCAGCTCATCAAACTGAATTTAGCCCCATTTGTACTTGCCTGTCAAGTGTCTAAGCTCTTGTTTAAGCATCTCACTTATCACAGCAAGGAGGTACTAAAGGCTATTGTTGTCCTGTCCTTTTTAATTATAGCTGGACAGTACTTTAATAAATGGCGACAGAAGTAAACAAGTTTCAGAACAGAAAATGAAGGATTGTATTATACTGTAGCTGTTACTTAGCATCCCACAAATCAGTCAGCTGGTAGCTATAACATGTTACTGCTGAGGACCTGCATTAGCAGTAGCCTTGTTTCCAAGGCTTTGATATATATATAGTCTTTGCTACCTTATTAATATTCTCAGGATGAGAGAAATATAGCCATGAATATCTATCTAGCAACAGACCATTTGGGAAAGACACAAAAGTATTGATTCCTATTTTGCAGTGTTCAGTGATCATTAATTTCCCCACACCAGTTGCCATAATTAAGTTAAGGCTCTCTCTCCTGAATGTCAACAGATGATAGCACACCACACTGGCAGGGGTTTGATGTGCAAGGAATAAACCCAGATTTTATACCCCAGCTCCCACCTTTTAGTGAAAGTGAATATATATATTTATATATATAATATCAGGATGGACATGGATGTTTGTGGTACTGACATGCCCAGGAGTCTGAATTGTTGCAGACTTGGGTAATTAATATTTTCTGACAGTGTGTGGCGAGTGAGCACCTTTATGGGGCTTGGTGGCCCCAGGATTCAGATGCTGCTCAGGCCATCCACATACTGGGGCAGGTGCCAGTACTCAGGAGCACTGAGCAGAGCCAGAGGCTGTCACAACTCCTTCAGAGAGGCTGGGGATGGAACTGAGCCATCTCAGACTGTAAATTAACTGCTTGCTTTGGATACTCTGTGTCACTCTAGTTTCCCACACTAACCCCAGTGAGAAAATCAGGCAGCTCAATGCCATTCTGCATTAATTTGATTTCTTATTTCATTTTTTCATGTCTATGAAATAGGACTTACTTCTAACTTAGATTATTCCTTGGAGCTCACTGAGAACTGGGAAATATTTTCCTAATACTGGGCAGTTACAGAGTTTTTTTGGATAGAGGTCCTGGGGAAAATCATGTCATATGTGTGTCTGGTTTGAGAACAAATAAAGTGTTTGAATTTACATTTACATGCATGAAAATCACCTTTGGACTGAGATTAAGCCCAGAAAGTATCAGCCCCAAAGGCACTACCTTGACAGAACTTCTAGGAAATGTAAATGAGGGTTAAGAACTGAATTTGTTTTTGAGCAATTATCTTCAAAGCAACTAACACTAAACTAATCTTCTGCAGAAAGGGGTGAAGCTCTCTTGCATGGGAGACGCAGGCTGCAAAATCCACTGGTAATTGCAGTTGTGTGATATGCTCAGTCTTCAGCAATGGAAAAATGGGCTGAGAATAGGCAGGACAAGAGTGAGGGAGACTCGGGTTTGTAGAAGTTTTGCAGCCAAAACTCCTGAGTGAAGCAATGCCTTGGTAGGAAGGGCTGCATGGGCAGGCTGGGGGTGGTTCTTTGCCTTTGGAGGCTGAGGATCTTCTCTGATGCCTTTTCCCCTCCCAGGATGATTTAATTCAGGTTTGAGCAAGTAATGTCGGTGCCCAAACTCATGTTCAGACTCATGTCCAAATCATTCTCAACAACTCTGATGAACTGTTTGTGTGTAAAATGACAGGCTGAGAGTTCTGCCTTGTAGTACATTATTAGAAAGGAAGGGAGTGTCCCCTGCTTTCAAGAAGAGAGAGGCTTCCTTCATGTTTTTCTCATCACTGAAGATTTATTGCATCCAAAGAAATGCTTTTTTCTTCTTAGGCTTCATCTTTGGAAAACTACAATGCTACATTTTCAAAGTCAATTTAGTTCTTGTGGTGTACAGTTCAATAGAACAACTCTGTTAGGGACATCTCTCTGCAAAAAGTAGTACTAATTTGAAAAACTTGGAATAAATCTTGCTTAAGTTTTATTTCTTTTTTAGGATAAAAAAGTGCTAAATGTATTTTAAAAGGCAGAAATCCCAAATGTAATGGTTACATATGATTTGAATGAATGACAATAGTATGAGTTAACTGTATGCTTGCTTTTTAAGGATAGTAGAATTGTGCTTCTTGAAAATTAGGTAATAGAAATGTGATTAAGGAGCCACTGCAGTTTGAAACAGCCTTCTTGCTACAATAAGAAAGAGAAAACAAAACTTCGTGCTTTGTTTCATTTTACTGGGTTAATCAGCAATTAGCAAGTTGAAAACAAGCTCTGTACCTATCCTGGGAGTACAGCTGAGCACTCAGAGTACATCAGACTCATTTTTATCACCAGAGGAAGAAAATTGTAGCCATAAACTGTTCTTTACTGGAGGCAAAATCACAATTTGTTGCTGGATCTCTGTGTCTCTAGTCCTGGTCTCAGTGCTGCCCCCTTTCCCAGGCATCTGGCATTCAGTGATTCGTAAGTTTCAATTAAGGCACTATAAAAAATTAGTAGCTTGAGGGCACTGGTTTATTACTGGTATCCAACTCTGTTTTCATTTACTAAATGACATTCTGAAAGCTTCTATTCTGAACATAATCACCTTAGGGTATGCACTGAGCACAGCCCTGGATGATTCAATTATTTCTCAATGCTCTTCTGTCCCCAGAACGTAGGGCTTCGCACATTAGCAGCATGTTTAGTGTTTCACAGTTGTTCTCTTTGCACTCATCAGGGTTTTCCCAGGAACAGGCTGGAAGTACACAACTTGCTGGTGCTTCTTGAAAACATGGTACCATTATGTCTCTCCTCAAAGTAGCTGACTTCTCCAGATGAGTGTGTTAAAGCTGATGGATATATTTTTTTGTTCTGTTTCTTTACAACTGTGCTTTCCCCTTACTGTTTATGAAACTTTTGCCTCTCATAAAGCTGAATTACAGAAGTTTGTAGGACATGCTTTGTCCATGTGAATTGTCAGACAAAAGTACAGTTTCCACAAAGTTTTCTGGGAAGCTGGTGGAGAGAATCATAATCACCATCAGCATGTGCTCTGTTTCCAAAACTGTCCTATATTCTGCAGGACAAAAACAGTCTGGACCAAGAGGTGAAACATGAACCTCAGAACTGCAGCAAGTCAAAATCAAGATCAGAGCTGTCAAAAGAATTGCAGAGCTGTGACAATAAGTTGTATAGATGAGGAAAAATTGCTGAAAAGAAGGAATACCTCAAAGCCCACACATCTTTTCTGAAGGGATATCAGGATGTGAATGTGTTAACAAGTGCTGAACTTCAATATTTTTGATTTTGTACAATTTTCCAAATTTCAGTTCATTTCATAGGCAATTTTTTAGTACTGAGACAACAGTCACTGGCTGAACTGCCATGTATTTGAGGGTTTCCTCAGTCATTAGTGAAAATCAGAAATGTGCATGTTAACTAAGTCCCTTATCAGTAGCTATCCAATGTAATTTTGTGCACTCCCCTCTCCTGACCCCCCAGCTGCTGTGGTTCCATTGCCAGTACTGTGCTGGCATATCCCGTACATCTGAACGGGCATTTCTCTCTCTTGTCTAGTCTAGATACACATGCTCAAAATAAGTTTGAAGTCTTTTTGCCCTCTGCTTTGCTATTCAACACTTCAACCACCTCAGCTGTCCCAGCTCAGTCCAAACATACACCAGAGCGTTGCTGGGCACGCTGGTATTTTAGTCACTCAGACTTAAATTCTCTCAGGCCTTTTGTGGCTGGGAGATATGATGGGCTTGAAACTTTTAGTAAAAACTTGCCAGATTTGACAGTATTCTGGTGAACCAACATGCCTTTCAATATCTCAGCTGGTGGACTGCTGAGGAAGCCAGAGTTGCCAAGGTCCCTTGAGCTGGTACAGAGTCAAGTTTCCAGTTTCCCTGTGCCCTATTCAGGATCCTGGAAATCATGGCAAGGGCTTTCATATGTGTAGCTCAGGGCACTTCTGTTCATATGAGGGTCTCCTGAGTTCATGGACTCAAGATAAGTGACCTCAAAACACCTCAGAACTGCCAAGCTTGGAGCTCATGACAGGTGCTGGCTGCTCCTGGTGTAGCTGTTGTCAGTGACCTGGGTCTTGATGTCATATCAAAGAATGTGTTGTTGCATCCTTGCCCTTCAGCTGGAAAATCTAGAGGCGTTAGCAAAGGCCAGAGCCAAGCACTCTTTTCCTGGTGTTACTCAGAGGTGAATATGTTAGAATTTCATTTTGGAGGAAAATTTAGAAAAATCACTTTTGATCCTGCAGAAAATGCAACTGAATTTCTACATCTCCTGCACGTAGCAAGTAGTGCAGACACATACCTTCCCAGCTGCTCAGCAATCCTGGAGCAAGTCTGGAAGAATGTGAGAAATAATCATAGTGTTCAAGAGCCCCAGGAGCAACAAAAGCTTACAGAATGAGGAAGCAGAGATGGCCTCACTGAAGACCAGAAAATACATCTTTTTTTTTTTCTATTTTCTCACTTGAAAATAGATTTTTATTTATAAAAGAACATGATTGACATACTAATTCCTAAAGGATGGATGTTTGCATCCACTCAAGCTCTGCAAACAAAACTGTATTACAGCTTAACTTCTATTGCTTCTGTAGTGCAAGTGCTGTTGCAAAAAAAATTGGAATACAAGAGGAAGTCAAGGCATAAAATACGAATTGAGGCTCTGTGAAGGCATTGTTAAAATCTTGCCATCTGTGAAGGGATGAGGTTTAATATTTCTTCCATCTGCAATTCAATGAACTTGTACCAATGCAAATCTGATTAAATCAAAGGGGTAGTCACTTCCAATTATTGTTATTAATGACCACAGATATAATCACTGTAAACACAGCGTTTCTGACACTTAATAGAAAGGTTTGACCTCGTAAAGCTTAAACCCATTAGTTCATTTAGCCTGGCCTCCTGTCTATCTAATGGCTTGTGTTGAGAACAGAATTTGGTTGTTTGGCTTCAATATCCTTCCCAGAAATATCAAACCCTGTATTGATAAAGAGACGAAAAAATAAATATAATGTATGAAAATCATATGCTTAACTTCTAAATTGGATTTGTCTGTCCTCACATTTCAGACATTCTTTTTGTGCTTTCTTTCTGGAATGAAAAGATTTTCACTGTCAGGTATCACTTCAATCTGATAGAACAATTTATCAAGTTTGGGTTTTTTTAGATAGGCAAAATTACTGCTCCTCACCATGCTATTATTTTATCCAATACTTAAACAATTCCTGTAGCTGTTTTTTGAAACCTCTCAATTTTTTTAAAGAAAGGATGTCAAATCTGTCCCCAACATCCTTGCCTGTTTATTACTTCCCTGACATATCCTTAGGGATCAAATTACACAGCATTTTTTCCACAGCATTACACAGCTATTTCTTCACCTAGAACTTTTTGGAATCAATGACTTCATGATCACAGCATCTTTTCAAAGGATGCAGTCACTCACCTGAAGAAGGAATGAGTTTTACCTCCTAAGGGCAGGGGCTCTTTAGCTGAATGGAGGGCAGACGAGTGTAGGAAATTTGCTGATTATAGGGAAGAAAATTGATTCTAAGGAAAGCTTTAAAATCCCTTTGTGGTTGTCCTGGGGCAGTATTTTGGATTTTGAGGTTGGCAGTTCAGCAGTGTTGAAATGGAGGAGCAGGAAGCACAAGGGCTTTTGGGTGGGAGGTGAGCAGCATGCGCCTCCTGTTTGCTGGGATGGTATCCTGTGGGGTTTATTGCTCACAGTATGGATACACAGTGATACTGCCCTGATACTGCTTCTATCTAATTTTCAGTATGTTTCTAGTAACTTCCATGAAAAGAAAAGGTGCATTTTAGGTTGAAAATCTCTTTCACATGCATTCTAGTCAGAGTCAGCCTCTTGAAAATCCATTTAAAGAGCAAATCATGGGCCTCTGAAAAGAGAGGCAGGAAAGTCTTAAAAGCACGAAATTCAGTGATTTGGAATAAAGGAAGCTTAAAACAGACAACATCTGTTGTTTTCAATCCCATGGGATTTTCTGCTTTTTTTTTTTTCCTCCCAAATCCTAGCCCTTGATGAAGAGCAATGCCAGATTTAGAAAGGAAAAAAAATGGTTTATACAAAATTAGAAATGTGTCTGGAAATCTGAAATCCTTGAGTATCTAAGCCAGTCGCTGCTCCAGATCTGTCTTTGTTAATGGAGAGAGGTCTGAGTATTGTGTCATCACAACAGTTTACAAGTGCTACCATATACTGAATCAGTCTACAATGGGATAAATATTTGCTGGAGAAAAAGAATTTCAATTTAATTTTTAATGGCCAAAACCGGATGCAGAATTGGACCCAGAGGCTAAGTGGAATTGCCATGGCATATACAATAGCATAGGCTACTTAAAATAGTTCTGGGATCACATAATTTCAAGGAAATGCAAAATGTTTCAAAGAATAACCAGGGTTATTAAGATATTGCTAAAAATAGTTTTTTATAGGCAACAGGTTTTTTATGCTAAATCTCAGCATACTAAATAGATGCATATGTAAATCACCTTCTGTCAAAATAACTTCTGATATAAACTTTGTTTTCTTAAAGTTTTGGAAAACTTTAAAGCAGCTCTGAGATACTGAATCAACATACCAATGTCTTAACAATGTCATAGCTGGCACTGCAGAACTCTTTGAGTATCCTGTGGTTTCTACTTTTTGTGTTAGAAAAGGAAGTGTAAAGGGAAGGAATCTGAAAATAGCTACCACACTTCACACTTTCTGTTGCTGCAGGTATGGGAGTAGCCTTTTGGTAGTATAAGCTCATCACATGAATTGACATATTTTTGTACATTGTGCTATGAAGCCAGACAAGGAAATTGCTGAATTATATCACGTAAACAAACTGACCTGCTATGCAGATTTCTGGCTTAAGAGAAGAATTAAGTTGACCGTGCAAAATAAACCTGAGCTTTTTGCCACAAGTACATCCCTGAAAATTTAAATTCTATCCTGCTTGTGAGTAAAAGTTCATGCACCCTTAACTCTGTGAGGGAAACCAAGGAAAAATCTTTGGATGCCTTGTTAGCAGTTATCTTGACTGGAGGGATCTGTCTTTAAGTTATCGCTATTCCTTTGTCAGCAAGTTGCACTGATCACGAGTGCCACCAAGCCAGCAGCTCTTCCTCAGCTGAAAATCCAATTACCATCCTTTTCTTAATCACATACCTTGCCTGTGTCATTTGTTGCTGTTGCAACCTTTTGGCTGGTCTTCAGAGTGCAGTCCAATTGCAGTTACCTTCTTGTGCAAGGCTTTGGCAAATCTGACGCCTCGACTCTCCCTGCTGGCTGCCTTGACACCCACACAACACTGGAGCTCTTGTTCACCCATTCACAAAGACCTGTAAACTGCAGGTCATGTTAACCTTAGGGAGCCTTCACTGTTTGCTGTCCAGAGGAACACAGCTGGGCTGCTGAAACCCTGTGTCCCCGGGAAAAAGATTTTGAAGGATGACTGCATGGCCTTCTCAGGCCTGGTGGAGCCATTGCATTTCACTCCCTGCACACATGCAGGAAGGGCCATGCAACAGAGCTCTTTGCTCATAACCTCCCTCTTCCCCCCAGTAATTATAGTCTTGTTTGCCAAGCCAAATGAAGAGCTAGCAGATTGAAATGCACGTGGTGCTAAGCAAGTCCTTCCCTTTGCACATATATATTGTTACATGCCTGTAGCAATGATTATTCTAATTTGTCCACGAGCTGCACTGAGGAGTGCTTTCAAGATACACGTCTCTCTTAAGCTCCTTCACAGGGTCTTTACGAGCAGCATGTGTATGGAAAGAATTCAACAGCTCTGGAGTGCATCACAGATCCATTTGTTAAAGCAGTGGGTGTATGGTGTTTTTTGTAAGTGGAATATACAGTAATGAAAAACTTAGTCATGTAACTTCAGCTCTGATTTCCATTCTTATTAATGCTGCTACCACATCTCTGATACAGCTCAGTTGCAGCGGTACAAGGGAGGATTAGCTTGATTCCTAGCTTTATTAATGATGCTGATACAGTTATTTTATTAAGGTTCTTGTTATTTTTGCTTATCTTGGACTGCTCTGAGAATTTCTTATGCAAGTAAAAAGAAGGGGCATGAACTCCGTGGTAAATCCACTGACTCAGTTTAATATTGACAGCTTTATCTGGACTTAAGCCACTGTATATAGGATCCAAATCTGAGCTGACTTCTGACTGTGAGCACATAGGAATTTTTTTTTCTTTTCTTTTTTTTTTTTTTTTTTTTTTTTTTTTTTTTTNTTTTTTTTTTTTTTTGTGGATTTGGTAGTGTTTCAATGTTTGCAGTGGTCTTGTAAGTCTAGATGGTTTAAGGTTCATTCACTGTGTGAGCTGACCATCTGCTCTCGGTAATTGCAAATTCACTTCCAGTATTAATGAACTGTTCCTGTGTTCTTGCATTTCTCTGAAATGCCTCCGGCAACTGTTCCTTCCTCACATGGAAAAGTCACAGCAGCTGTGGGATTCACAAGGACCTCAGTGCTGGTCTCTTGCTACACTTCTGGCAGTAAACCACAAAGTGCAAATAACTTTTCTAACTGCCTAATAACTGCAAACCCATTAAGTGTAAATTCTGTGACACCAGAAAACAAAACCAAACCACTTGCTTTAAAAGAGCCCTAATGGGATTAGAGACTGTATGAACACCTGGGGTTGCTCTCAGGGCCGCCTAACTGGAACGTGTTAGAGATAAGGACCCAGCTTGTCCTTCAGTGTTGGCCAGAGGGACTGCAAGCTGCCCAGTGGAGCTGAGGTTAAAAGCATGAGGTGGGGATGTGCTTCCACATCTCCAGGCACCCACCTCCTTCATAGTTGCCTTCATAAAATGGAAAAACACTCGTGCCACTTCCCACATTTTTTTTTGTTAGCAAACCAACAGAGTTCTGTTTTCTTAACAAAAAAAGTGTTGTCTTCGTGAATGCAGCCAGATCTGTCTTATATTTATCCTCCTTTGATAAAGGACCAGTCCCAGCAGGAGTCCCAGACTGTGCTTTGCACACTGCTCCCACACTGTGTGTTGGTTTCCTCCTGCTCTGGAGCTGCAGTCACAGCATGAGCTCTGCTGTGGCAGCCCTGCGCGCTGCATCGGGACAAGCCAGGTGCCACAGCCCAGGGATCCCCATCACGCTGTGCTGGGAGGGCTGTCAGCCTCAGCCCACCAGGCCAAGGGGCATCAACCCCAACGCTGTCTCCTGCACTGAGGTACTTACCAACAGCTACCACTAAATATCCTTATGAAATGCAAAAGCCGAAATCCTCTTCTTCGACACCGAACAGCCCGAGTTGTACACTTGGACACAAACTACCTGATCACTAGTTTTTTGTAAAATAGCCATCCAAGGACACAGTGGCACTCACATTTTTCATCACACCTTAATGCTTTTCAGGTGTCTGACCACCAACCAGAAGGTACTTAAATCCACATTCCCCGGTCTTAATAGAATTTTTCACCACAAGGTTGCCAAGTACTTGAGAGCAATACGAGAGAAACAAATATACATTTCTACTAAGGTCATTGGTTTTTATTGGGCTGTCCTGAAATTTCATTTTAGGAATTGTGCGACATTTATGCTGTTTAATGATCTGTGGCACAAGTGTGGAACATGACAGAGGTTGCAGAAGACACAAAAGTATTTAACTAATCCAGATGGCAGAACATAAAGGAATTTAAACTGGACATAATTAAGCTAGGTGTATGCACAGCACAATGGCAGATGAAATTCAACATTGCAAAAAGCAGGGCAATAAATGAAGAATAATCTGATCTACACTGACCCTTTGTAGTTTTCTAAATAACCTGTCACAAGCTTGCAAGACATTTAGATGTGATTTCCAGCCTTAGGCTCTGTAGGGGCCATGTTCCTGTCCCTCCTGTGGAAGTCCCGGTCTGATGTACTCCCTTTGAGCACAGATCTGGGCAGGTCTCCTCTCCTAATTTTCGTCTGTTTCCCTGTGTCCTTCATAGAGGGGTGGGATATAATCTCTAAATAACCTGCGAAGCCCCATTTGGAGTTAAACTGTTGACACTGAGTATTGCTTCCTTTTGTTATGCTACCCCTATGTGTTTCTTAGCATACTGAGAGACACCTTCGGATTTCTTTCCTGCAGACCAGCCTCCACGCTGTTTTTCTGTGCACATGTGTTTGTTGCGGCAGTTCTCCAGCACCCTCTGCTTGCTCATTAAATCCCCCTCATGCTTGGCATCCTTTCTGTTGACTGCTGCAGCTTGCCAGGCTCTCGTGAGTGAGTGATGTTCAAAAGGCACAACTGATTTTAAAAGTGGCCCGTTAAATTTGGCTACTCATTGTTTACTTTGGGCTTGTCACAGAGGAGTAGCTTCCCTCCAGCCAGCTCTAGCTTCTTCTCCTCCTTGTCTTCCTGATCATCCTCCTCGTCCATCTCCGCCTCAGGTTTCCAGTAGTAGGTGAGCAGAGCTGGCTACCCACAGCAGGTCCTACTGCCTGCCAGGACTGGGGTGCCTCCCTGCACTAAGGAAGTGTTAAGATTTTAACGTCAGAACAAAATATGTCTCATTTTTGTTGCTTCCCATTTCTCATCTCCTCGTCGCTGGGTTCCAGACAGCCGGGGCCAGGGCAGGCGTAAGGGCTTCACGGCCTCTAGTGGGCAGCGGCCAGAGCTGCAGGACTTCCCAGCCACTACCATGGAAAAAAGCATTTTCTGTAAATGGGGATATGTTTACCCTGGTTTCCTATGGAAACAAGGCTTGTGCAAACACTCCCTCTGTGTGCGCTGTCTCCTCACCCTCGGCAGCTCCGGGGCCTGATTTCAGGCTGATTTGACAGAGGTGCGGAGATTTCACAACCAGTGCCTCCAGCGTTTGTGTCAATAGGTATGCCTGTGTCAAGGAGGAACTTCAATGCATTTTCTAACAGCAAGACTGTTATTGTACAACTTCACACAGAAATAACAGCATCGAGGAGAGTTTGCATGTAGGGGAAAAGCTGCTTTGAAATCCCTTGTGAATCACATTTGTACACGTGCCCATAGAAATCCTGAGCCTTAAATTTGTTTGATAGTTTGGTTATTGTAGGCTTTAAAAACATGTATTTTCCATGACACTGTCAGATAGTCCTGCTGGGAAGGGAGAGGGGAGACTCTTCAAGTTGCTGGTACTGCCCAGACCATCACGGCACACTGCCTGCTTTGTTGCTTATAAACCTAAACTGGTGCTTGACAGACCCAAATCTTGTATTTTCTTTCTGGTTTCAGCTTCCCTATTGAGACTGGCTTATAACAGCAGTCATTAAATATGGCAACTAAAAATGAAGCTGAGAGTTAAATTCTTCATCAGAGTTCAGAGAAGCAGTTTCCATAAGTCAGTAAGAACAAGGAATCAATTTAGATCACTTAAAACTTTCCTGCAAAATGGCTGCACATTTGATACCTTTTCTTCTCCTTATTTTTGCTTGGCTGTATTAAAGATGGAAGAAAAGATATGGCCGGACTGCAGGCTTACTTTGGGTTAATCCCACAAAACAAGCAGTTCCTCAAGTGTACGAACGGAAATGTGTTGTCTCCTTCATCATGTCTCGCTTCTAGCAACATTTTTGTGTGAAAACCTCTTTCTCAAGTCATGTGTTGAATGCCCTTGTTTACTTAGAGCATCCAAAAATATTTTTTAAATATAGTGAAGCGGATTGAGATTGAAGTTGTAGGAAGTTGATCTGTAAGTGTACCTGAAGTGGTTTGGATGGAGTTTTCATTTTAGAAGCACTTATTTCTCATGTGTTGCAAACACTTGGAATGACAGAATTACTGGTAATGACTTTTCTGAGTTCATACCACCAATGCCAAGCCTGCAAAGACTGAAAATGACTCATGTGGAACCATTCCGCTTTGTCCTTGGATACAGAGGATCTCACTGAGGTTTTTTTTACCCTCTCATTTTTCCTATAAGTGATTTTTGAAAACAAAACCACAGTGTGGCCTTTTAGTGCTACAAAGTCTTTGTTGCTTTTGCCAAGAGAATTAGAGGAGGACAAGGCCAAGTGTGGCATCATTCACCAAGTGTGGTATGCAGAAATATGTCTAATTGGGACCATCTTAGGAGGTAGTAGAATATTGTAAATTAAATCAAATCTTGCTGTCTCTGACTCTTCTGAAAAATCCTTTCTTTCTGTTCCCTTGTACTAATGCTCTTCATTTCTAAAACCCAGTAGTGGCCTCTGCCTTGGCTGCATTGGTTGTAAATGATAGTCTCACATGTCTGGGTACCTTCCCAGCACTGACATACATAATCAAGTTCCTTATATCAAATCTCACTTTGCAGGAAATTACTTTGGGAGAATCCATCATCTTCTTTGCCCAAAGCTTCATAATGTACTGCCAGTTTTTGTTTTTCTTTCATTTTTTCCCCTGTAAATCATGCAAAGAGATCTGAATGACGATGGTAATAGAAACATGATTAGTAAAGTTTTTTGTGCATGTGTGTGTTGAAAGAAAATGAATTTGTCAATAGCATAACAGACCAAAGAACTAAATGTTAGTTTTTTGGATTTCTGAAAGGTCAGGAAGACAATGTTTCATACCTCAGTCACACTGAATTTTGCTCACAAAGAATCTTTGCATGTTTAAAAAATAAATTTAATATTGTGAAATAGTCACCAACCAGACTTCATTTGTTTTCTCTTCAGTCAGTGTGAGGATGGGAGAATCACACACTGAGAGGCACTGCTAACATGGGGAATTCATGCCCATTCCCCTAAGTGCTTGTTCAAAATAAACCTCTGATATCTTGATTGCAGCCTGTTAAGCTCCAGAGCAGTTCCTCAGATGAGTTGTCAGCATGTAAGCATTTTTTTCTGCTGATGTTTGAGGCAGGGCTGTGCAGAAAAACTTTGTCTCCTCCTCTTGGTTAGGGACAATTTTCTCCTGTGATAAGAAGTAGTGTTCTTAATTTTAACAAATCCTACCTTAAAATCCCTGGGAAATGCATGGTACTCTGCGAGAGGTGTGTGTGGGGCTGGTTTTGTTGCAAGATGTTTTATGTATATGGATGTGTTGTGAAAACTTCATGTTTTCAGTGGAAGTGAAAGAGGAGGTGCTGGGACCTTTGTTTCCTCCCAAGTTCCAGTCTGCAGTAGTAGAGGTAGTAAAACACTTGTACCAGGAGAGCTGCTTTGTGGAGAGCTCTGCTTGTCTGTTTTTGTAAGTATAGCTATGAATTTTTGCATGTAAATGTAAGAGCCGAGTTCCCATAGGGTATTTAAGGCCTAACATCCTTCACTCAACAAACACACTTTCTATGAAGGGACTTTCAGATGCTGAGAGTGTTCTGGCCATAATTTAAAAACTTCCACATGTAGATGCTGTTATTTATTTCTGATCTGGAAATGTATTTTGGTCAGGCCTTAAGAAAATTAGTATCAGTAGCACATCAACTTTGAAAGTCCATATATCCTATGGAATTACCTCGTTATATCTGACATAGTCTCAAATCCTGTTTGCTCATAAAGAGATATTTGGGAAGACAGCAGTCTAGTTAGATAAATTACCTGAAATAGTCACAGACCTGGCATTGAAATATATATTTAGGGCTGTGACACTGTCAGCTACCTTAATTACAGCTGCTGTGAGAGACAAGAAGTTTCACCCTGGGCAGTGACCATACCTGTTACAGAACCTTCAGTAGTCCCACCAGAGCGGCATTTGAAAGGAGGCCCTTGAAGTCTTAGGCAGTACAGGATGTGTTCTCGGCCTTTTACTGCTCCCCAAGCCAGTGGTACTCTAGCACTTGGCTGGGTATTTGTGGAACACTCTGTTTCCATATGTATTAGTGCTCGAAACCATTAAGTGTTCCACAGCTCTTTTACAAGAGGAGTAATTGCATCCTGTTGGCAGAAATTACTCCCGCTGTTTAATTTGGAAACCATATTCTTTGCTTCCAGTCTTGTGTTGTTACACAGCAAAGAGTGGCTGCATTTTCTGCCCAGGGTGGTGGCACTTCTCTCTGACATGTGCATGGGGGATGATAGCGATGGTGGTGCTGTCCATCAGGATGACATTTCAGGTTTGTCTGTGACCGAGTTAATTTTAAATGGTCCAGGCATATAGCTTCAGAAATCCAACTTTTATTCACAGCAACAAAAATATCTTTTCTAGCTCTCATTTCCCTGCACAAGGGATGCTGGGCCAGCCCCCGGGTGCATTGGGTCTTGAGGCAAATGCTGATGCTGAACTTTTCTCTCTTACTCTGTCCTTTTAAAGCCTTTTATGTACAGAAGGAAACTAGCACTGCAGATGATTATTGTCTACTAATGGTGTTTTTAATTACTGATTTTCAGGACACCCAATTAACTTTCTGCTGAAAACAAGAATTTTTTTCCTCCCTTGAAGCAAGCCAGTGATTCATATTTTAATATAAACTTTTTGAAGTTTTGACTCATGCAGCAATTCCAAGAATTTTTATTTCTGAGCTCTTTGAAGCGTTTTAATGTGCTAATGAAATACCATGCCTCTGTCATCCACAAAGCGAACCTCATGTTGAACAGGGCTTTCTGTCATTGAAGCATGGCAAGTGCCATTTTCAGGGCCCTTGAGATGCCTCGTCACACAGCATCCCCTTAGCGGGAGCGTACGGCCACACTCTCCCAGGCCCCAGCCTGCAGGAGCACGGAGGCAAGGGGGAGGTGCCACTGAATCGGGTGGGGCACTGCTGGTCCTAGGGAAGGGAAGAATACAGGGGAACAGAGCTTGCTGAGGAGTGTTTGGAATTGGGATGGAATTTATCAGCTGATCAGTTCAATCAAACCAAAGGGAACTGCCCTGGGCTGGGCTCTGGGAGGCCCTGATTTGCCCGGAGACAGGCGGGAGATCAGCAGTCCTGTGGTCGCGTGATGAGTAAAGCAGAGAGGCGCTGCTTGGCTTTCATAAGTGAGACTCAAGCTGTAGAGTCCAGAGTTGAAAAACATTTATGCTGGCTGTTAAAGGGAACACATGTGACACAGAGATATGCCATGTAAACTCCAGAGATTTTCCAGCAGGAGAAAGACTAAATGAGGACCAAGTATAAATGACAGAGGTTTTTCTGAAAAGTAAGTTAGGTAATTCATATTTTGATCCTTCAAAGAATGTCTTTGATATTAAAATGCAAAAGTGTATGGCTTTCTCATCGGGTGGAGGTAGCACAACTGTCCTACTTTACGTAACAACCATAATAGTAAATTAATGACACATAATTCAGGATCTCTTTGGGAGATGGCAGTCAGGGGTAAGACATCTACTGTACGAAAACTGCCCAGGAGAAAAATCCCCACTCAACATGTTATTATTAAAATTTTCTTGTTTAGATAGGAAGTTTTCAATTTGCTTTTTTATTTTGATTGTGCGTCAAAATATCCATTTTGATGCAGAGTTTTAAATAGTGATAACCCAGTATTATATTTCCTTTCCCCTTGTTTTCTTGCTGAAAGTGATGCAGCACTTTATGTTCCCTCATCTCTGTAACTTTTCAAATCCCATAATCTTTAGGAGAAAAAATGAGTGTGTTTGTAGGGGAAACCTGAAAACAAGGTTCGTCCATTCCTGGTAGCACAGAGTGAAATCTTTGCCTCAAGTGCTCCTCCAGAATCTGCCAGGGTTAGCAGAGGACACGCAATAAGAAAGTGGGATGAAAGGAAGGGGCATGCAGCAGGGCGCTGGCTCCGTGTGCCCTTCCTCTGCAGGCAGCTCAGTTTGCAGTTGTACCGTGGTTATCAGTGGTGTGGTAGCATGATTAGGGAACAGCAGCAGGAAATGGTGGCAGAATCTGGGAGGCTGGCAGTTGGGAGCAACGGAGGAGATCAAAGGCTTGAGTGCATTTGCAGACTGGAGAATAATTGCAAGTCACTCCCAAAATGTGGGCTGGCAGTGCAGCCTGGCCATCGGCTCTGTCTGGCAGTGCATTCCCACGGGAGAGGTGAGTACGTGGTGCAGGGGGGCACATCTGCAGTGCTGCATTCTCATTCCCTGTGATCCAGCCCCCATTCTGCTTGAACTAGGGTATTCAGAAAAGTTGTTAGAGAGGAAATGGCTTGTTTTATCAAAAGAGACTGAAACAGGGCTGTGCTGTAGTCTCCAGAACCCAAAGATCTCCTGGCTGATCTTACTGCCTTCAACTGGACAGTGAAACTGCGGCGAACTTGAGCTGGAGGACCCAAGTGTAGCTCAGCTGTGGAGTAGTTTCAGCTGAAAATGGATGTCCAAACTAACAGAGAAGGAAGGCTGCAGAGCAGTGGTGTGGAGGATCTGTAGGCAGACACAAGTGCTTGTCTTCATAGATAAGCATCTTCATCTTGCCCATCTTTCCATCAGTCTCCTCATACCTGTTGTTTCTTCTCAAAGAGCTCAAGGCTTTCCCACATCTTTCTAGTGTCTCCTGCATTCTTTCTTAGCAAAGCAAAACTGACAGTAAGAAGAAATAATGTGTTCTTGAGTACCTTCGAGTTATAAGATGCAAAATGCAAGGTTTTTAATAATTCTGTTTACCACATTATAGGCAAATAGACTACAGTCAGAGTGCCTTTAAAGTGTTAAAACTTTTCCCCAGACAGCCTCATGGTAGAAGGCTTGACATATTAAACATATACAATTTCCCAAAAGAGTTCAGGGCCAAACAGGCACAGCTATCCTGGTTGCGTGGGGAAGTCTGAGCTCTTCTAATTACAAGTCATTGGGGAGAAATGGCAAGTCATTTATTCCTTCTGGTTCCGCTTCCCAGTGCAGTTATAGGGAGCTGAAACCATTTGTGAGCTTGGTGTGCCAGCAGGGTCTTGGCAAATCTCACAACCACATCCATGTGAGGGGGAGGTGAGGGCTGCACAGCAGTGACAGGAGGAACTGTCCTGCTGTCCTTCATCCCTGGGACAACATCTGTGCTACCAAACAAGGGAGAGTAAGGGATCCCACAGCCAGGGAACACAGATGGACTCATGTTCACACTGCTTAGGAAGAAGTTGGTAGAAGTGGTCCAAAACAGGGACCAACAATGCAGGTGATTGTTTCCTGGCACCTGAGCTCATTCCATGGCCTTGGGTTCAGCCATACGGGGCTGCTGTAGGGCTGTGTTCACAACTAGCAAGTAGTGTGGCCCAGTAGAAGATTTGCAGAGAGAAAAAGTCCTGATAAACTGTCATCTATGCTACCACATTTTGCTGCTTTATTGGGGATTTACTCTAGTCTGAGCCTGTGAACTGAACACTCACTAGTGGTAGCAGCAGATCTTCCCTTTTATCCCCAAAGAACTCAGTGTACTCTCTGGAACTAAAGCACATGGAGGATGGTGTAGAATAAATATATTTATTTCCATCTGCAGTAAACTTCTTTTCTTGTTATTCAGGTGGTGGTCAGCAATCTCAGGGCAGAGAAAGAGCAAATCTTGCCCTCTGTACCATAAATATTTATCCAGACATTAAACAAAATGCTCTGTAAAAGCTCTTGGAAGATCTCCATCCATATAGTGCATGTCAAACCGTGGTATTGAGTCTTTAATCTCTTTGGAAACCTTTGCTAGAGATTCAAAAATCTGTTATTATTCAAGTGGATATGTACTACTGATGGGTCTCATTTATGGATTTTCAAGTACACTTTAAAGGTCAAACAAGTAATTTTAATCGGTTGTGTGGAGGTTTTTTGACAGCTGATAAGTACTGAATGTACAACAGCACCTGGAAAGCAGATTTGCTGTATTTACCATTACATATTTGGACTGGGTGCAGGGACAGTGCTTTGCCCACACTCATTTCACTCTCCATCATCAAATTACTGGCACTGATCAACCAGTGCATCCACAGGAGAGCACTGTCGTTGCAGCACTTCAGATCTGAGCCACAGCTTGGACAGGGGCCCAGGACCTGTGTCTTACAGCTGCTGGTTAAGAGAGTAGAAGCTGCATCACAGTGAGTGGTGTTGTCCTTGGCTCAGAGCATGCCTGGCTACTTAATCCATACTGATTTCTCCTAGGCTGGTAACCATTTGGAAATTAGTCTGGTATGGTTGTTCTGAAATTCTTGTGTGCAGATCACTCATGCCGTGGTGGTGGAGAGCTGTCAGATCACAAGGTGACAACTGGCTGTCCTCTCTTATTGTCTGCAGAACTGAAAGCAAAGAAAATGAGAGTATTTTCCCATTTCAACAGTATCAGTCATGGGCTGGGAGCAAGACTTGAGCTCAGGTGCTGTGACATCAGCTTCTATCCTGTGAAGTAAAGGGCTGACTGCAGTGCTTGTGTGCAGTGTAGGTACTGCAGCAGTACCTACAGGGATGAGCAGAAAGCATGACCAGCCCCAGAATGAAACAGAGGAGATTCTTCAGCTTAGGGAAAAAAGACAGTCAAATTGGATCTGACAGAAGCCCACAAAATCATCTGTCATGTGGAAAAACTGCATTTGGGAGAATTGTAGGGCGTGTAATGAAGTGGTTAGAGAGTCAGAATAAATAGACAAAAGTGCTTTTTTTGGTGTTTTTCCACTGGATTTTTGGAACACAGTAGGGTAGGGTGGACAAGACTCAAAAAGGGATGAGATCCACTCGTAGAAGACTAGTGATGCAATAGTCCAGCTCTGGCAGCTGGCAGGAGAAGCCCACAGCTTGCTAGGAGTTGAGCGGCACACTTGGGGAAGAGACTCTCTTGGCACACGCTGCTCTTGCACATTTCCCTGATCAGAAACCTGAGAAGTTCTTCATCGAGCCTACAGCAGCAGCTCAGCTGCTCTTCAGTGTGGGCAGCAGTCAGGGGAACTCATGGGCCACCAGAACACAGGCAGCTGTTAGCAAGGAAGGAGTTGGTTTTAGCCCTGGCAACACTTTCAGCTGGGATGCAGCTCTCACCATAGAAAAACCCCAGAGAGAACACCAGGATTTTGCAGCCCATTCAGACTGTATCCAGGTCTGCCCAGTCATTTTTCATTTCCACAGCACAGTTTCTTAAGAAGATCTGGAGGGTGAAGGATTAGAACAATTAACAGTTTACAGAAACTCGGCTCTGTTTTGCTGTTTTCATGGGAACAAAGTTCGTAGCTCTGGTTTTATGGTACCACCTTGCTTTTGCACTCCATGCTTTGTTAAACATGATAATGAGCTCAGTGCTGTGTAGTGCACTTAGTGCTGTGCAGAAAATAAAATTATTTCCTGCCCACACTTCAGAAGAGCTGCTGTGATGGTAAAGGCTCTTTCAAGCTTAGGGCTGCTAGCCTAAACAGTATGTACGCTGGGCTAGTCCGTCAGAAATCTCTGTATTGCAAATGTAAATTTATCTTTGTAAGAATGACAAGTTTCTGTTCAAAGCACAGCACTATATAAAGCAGTTCACCGAGGCAGTGGGTTTTACCATATTCCCTCCCTAGAACAGAGAGGAGTTTTGTATTACATTAATCAGCATCTAAGCCCTGAAGGTCACAATTATCTGGCCACTATTTTTCAGTATTAGTGATTTTAGTACACGATTAACTTTCATGTGTGCATCATTAAGATGAGGAATTGTTTTTGAAGTTTCAAATAGAGCAGCAGGTCTTAGCTGTAGTATTTGCCATACTTGCTCAGCCACTCTTAAAAGGGACGATTTATAGAAAATCCAGCTGTGAGTTTTCGTTTCTTCAAGAGCAGGAGGCGGGACTAGAAACCAACCTAAAACCAAGCAGAGCATTGATCAGAGTAGAAATGATGTAGAGCACAGCTCCGCAGACAACAGCTAAGCATCGTGGAAGTATTAGCTGGCAGCAGTAAGGAGGCGGAAGCAGAGCTCGGTGACAGAGGAGCCATCTGTCAGGAACTGGGAATCCAATTTCAGGAGAGCAGAAAATGAAGTAAAGAAGAAAGTGATTTTGGTTCAGAGGTACAGTGGAGTGGAGCCCAAGGATATCTGTGGACAGTAAGTTTCTGTACTGGAACAGGGATGTTTAATACAGCAGCTATTACCATTTGAAAGGGATTTTCAGCTTTGAAAACAGACATAAGTAGCTCCTGTGTTAAGTAGCTTTTACTTAAAGTTTTTATTTATTTGTAATATGTAAATAAGCTTATCTGTTTGAGGTGGCTTGTTTAAAAACTTGTAAACAAACTTTAAAACTGCTGGTGTCCCTTACTTCAGAGGGTGGTTTTTTGTTTAATAAGGTCATCTCCTGTCGAGGATAAGATTTGTTTGTAACCTTTCAGAAAAATATCTTAGAAGAAAAGGCTGTTTTGGCCCCAGCTGTGAGGTGAAAAAGGATAGGCAAGAATATTTTTTCTGGAAAGGGGAAAGGAGTTCCCACCCAAATAGATCTAAACTAACTGGAACTACAGTGTATAAACACCCCGGGGCTAAATCCTACCCTCGGTTACACTGATGTAAGTCAGGTTTAAGTCTACTGTAGTTAATAAAATTACTCCTGATTTAATTAAGGATAGAATTTGGTTGCACATTTCTTAATAATGAAAAAGCCCCATGGTTCTTTCCAAAGTGCCTTTTATGCTAACAGATTATTAAGGACTTGCTTGAAAATATGTTAAAATTAATTGAAAACTCACACTGTGATGCATCTTTTGTCATATACTTGTATCCTTCTTTGAAATTAGCACAAAAGCCAGCATGAGATATTGTAAGCAATCCTATTATTTCTTGTTAGCAGGTTCTCGGATAAGATTTGCATTGCTCATAATTTCATGCTTGTTTCACTTCAGTGGCTTGTATTTGGGGTGATATGCTTTAATCCTAAAAACGTTTGTGGAGCTCCAGCTGAGAGTGATAAGGCGATATTATCTGTAGCAGAAAAGTGTCAAAGTTCTGTGCAAGACCCCAGACTGTCTGATTGGGAGTGAAACTGTTCTATTACAAATTGAACAGAAAAATTACTCTTGTTGCTGTGGTTTTAGTGTACGAGTTAGAAGCAGAAGCATTGGCTGCTGACTGAGAAAAAAAAACAACAAGTAAAACCCACTCACTATTATGGCCCAATATGGATGACAAAACACTGTAGCATGTGTGGGAAAATGGCTGCAGTCCAATGTCTGGAACCATTTATCTTCTGGTAGAGTCTGGAAGATGACTGTTTTATGTATTTTACAGAAATCCCTGCTGATTGATTTCATTTACTTAGGAGGAGGGGTCACAGTGACTGATGGCAGGGACAACTGGGGCAAAAAGAGGATTCTTTGCATTATCCTGACATCCTGTTCTGGTTGGGGTTATTGGCACCTTTTGAAGGGACCAGACCATGCCGGGCACGTCTTACTGCTGCATTTGCTACTGCACACAGAGAGAAGTTTGCTGCTTCTTTCTGAGTCTCAGCAAGCTGAGAGTTGCAGGTTGTGTTTCCACTAGTGCCAGGCACATTTTGGATTTTATGATTTGCAGGGGTTTGGAGGGGAATGGACAGAAATGGGTGCAGGTCTCTGCAACCTACCAAAAGCGTGGCTGATGGTGGGTGCTGTTATTGAAGAGGGAGAAAAGACTTTGTGAAAGGTCTGGGGGGAAAGTCTGTTTTCAGTGTGTGAGGCTTGCAGAAATAGCTTGTCCCTCTTTAGCACATGAGATTGTGTGCTAGGGTGATGATACTGGTTTTTTCTGACGTTTGTTGCTAAAATAGCCACAATTCCTGGCGTTTCTTTATTTATATGGAATGAAGTGCTTGCCAAGCACATTAGAAACAACAGGGATATGCTGTGCATCAGTGTTATTCATTTATCTCTCTGTTATTTTTATGTGTGCTCTGACGGCCTGTCTGTCAAGGTGTTTGCCTTCAAATCAATTCAGCTCACATCACGGCATGACAGTCACTTGTTATATACCAGGCATATCTACAGGCATTTGCTTTCATGTTGCAGGGAATGAGTGCCAAGATTTTCATATGATGAAACAAAAGGGTGGGGGATACGTTTCCTAGTCAGTAAGTACACTGCTACTGTGTTGTTTAACAAAAATGGAGAGGAAAATGGATTTTTCAGTTTACAGTACTGCTTCATTTGGTACCCTTTAGGCTCTTCACAGGGTCCTCTACTAATGGTTACAATGCCAAGTCCAGTGCAGGATCACATAACAAACCTGGAGAAAGGGAAAATTGTTGTGTGTCCCCCATCACATCCAGTTTCCCAGAAACAACCACTTAGTACAGTCAAGACATTTTTCATTGACAGAGAGAAGGGGAGAGAGAGAGAGAGAGAAAGAAAGAAAGAAAGAAAGAAAGAAAGAAAGAAAGAAAGAAAGAAAGAAAGAAAGAAAGAAAGAAAGAAAGAAAGAAAGAAAGAAAGAAAGAAAGAGAAAGAAAGAAAGAAAGAGAAAGAAAGAAAGAAAAAGAAAGAAAGAAAGAAAGAAAGAAAAGAAAGAAAGAAAAGAAAGAAAGAAAAGAAAGAAAGAGAGAAAATCTTCTAAGGTGCCCTAACTGCTGAGGAAGTTTCCTATATTTACCAAGTATTTTTATCAGCACAGTAGGAGCAGTTAAGCACTGTGCTTAAACAGTATGCCAGGAATAAACTCAGCATCACCTCTCTTCTGGACAGCACCCTGTACTATTGCTAAGCACTATCATTCAGCCCACTCAGGTTCTTCGGTGTCACTGCTCCTCATGCCATCTTGATGTGCACTCATGTTCTGTCTCTGTGTATTGAGGATGTGCATATGGTCAGACATTTTGGTTTTACTCATGTGTTAACCTCTGATTTGGATTTTTAAGTTTACAAGACTTTAGATTAATTGTAACTTTTTCTATTTTCTTAATTTCTTTCGCTTCCTTTTCAGACACTACGTCTATGTTTTGGTTATCCTCCCACAGAACAGTTCCTTGTTGGCACTCTCCCAGAGGCATAGCTGCTTTTCCCTTCATTAATTTAGTTTGAGCCTTTCCTGCTTTTTGGTATATCTGACTCAAGAGGACAGTGAGTAGTGCCGTGGGTTCCAGCGGAAGGTACCAGTTACCTTCCTTGGGTATGCCACTGAGCTGCCTGATGATCCAGAACAAATCTAGTGCCCCAGTTACTTTTTTAGATCTGTCTTCATCATGGGGTCCTTGATGGGGTCTCTCTTCCTTGAGAGAGAGAGTGCTGGTAAACAGATCCAGTGTGAGTCCAGTGTCTCCCTTTAATCATGAATTTGGGAAGGAGGGGAAAAGAGTGGTCTAAGGTGATGTAGGCTGTCGCAAGAGTTTTAAATGACGACACAGAGTCTAGCGTCTGAGAGAGTAAAGTGAAGCGGAGTTTTTTTATTATTTTACAAAGCGGCTTATATCTTTTAACTCGTTTGAAGTTTATAGAAATGTTAAGAGGCTATTGGACCTCTGGTCAGCCACTTACCAAATTCATTGGTTACTTCTGCCAACACTTATTCTAAAATATTTTTCTAAGCAAAAATAATAACAAACTGCAACTGCACAAAGCTTAATTAATTTACAAAAACTCTTAAAATTATTTATAATAGTTTTGCTTAAAAAAAAAAAAAAATCTCACAAAAATGCTAAAAAAGTTAAAAAGCTTCACTGCTAACAGCTTTTCTAGCAGTCACAGTAGGCTTGTTTTTTCATCCAATGGGACTGCATTCTCCTAGTAATTTGGAGCACATTTGGGGACTTTTAGCCCCTGATCATTCCTCTTCCATAAGGATTGGTAGGATGGTGTGGTCAGGCTCCAGCCATTTAGTCTGCTGCCCACACAGTCCCTACATTTTTATTAGTCAGCTCTTAAATCTCTTCATTACTTGGAATAGTTTTTCATGTGGCCACCACAAAGGTGCCTTCCTGAGTGTGCTAGTTCTTACAAATGAAATATCTCAGACCATATTTTAGACATGTTGCATATTTATTATCCCATTTTTCAAACAAATTTTGTCCATTCGTACTTTGTAATATAGCACATGACAAGCATAGGGCGGGTGGTAGAACTACAGCTGCCTCTTGTTTTCTTATCAGATATTGATAAAAACAGTAAATTAGATTAAACAAAAAAAAAAAAAGGAGCTCTGTAGGCTGTGGAACATTATGAAACCACCCACTGAATGTCTGCGCAAGACATACGGCAACAGCAAAGCTGTTATGTACTAAATGAGTTCAGAGTGGGGGCCAGCTGAATGCAATGCATATAAGTGATTTACTTACTCATTTATAACCCTAACCTAGAATCATGAGTGTTTGCTGTTCTGTAGAAAGGATGGCTTTATGTGACCCTTTAAAACCTTCAGCATTAAGTGGCATTAAGTTGATGGCTACTTGTTTTGTACCTTCCGTGAAAAATTATGCATAAATCAAGTAGGCTTTCCTTGTAATGTACTCATAATCCTCACAAGCAAAGCTCCCACCCAAAACCAGTGATCAAACATTGTTTCTTGAACTCAGAAAGGTCACCTCATAAAAAAATATGAAGATATAACATTCAGGCCACCCAGGCAATTTTTTTTTTTTTGGCTAGAACATTACTTTAATTAAGTCATAAGGTTAAAATAATAATAGAGTTCTGATGTAAGCAGATAAAAGACAGGGAAGCTACATTAAATTCAGTTTCCATCCACCAAACACATCTAGAAGAGCTAAGCTCACTCGATGTTTAAAGAAAATTTTGCACAGGGATAGACAGGATGGTCTGAGGTTGAGTCCTGAATGTTCTGGGGTTTATGTATTTAAATAAAGCCTGTAGCATTGTTTTTGTTCCTTAATTGCCTCTGGTTTGTTGATTTATTGAGGCTTTTGAAGGCAAGTAGACTCAGTAAAACAGAATCATTCTGTGTCACGTAAAATTTCCTCTTAAATTCTGTGGATGTTATAGACAAAAGGAAAGGATTGATGGTGGGAGCTTCTGTGGAGATGGTCTTCCACCTACAGGCAAAACCAGTGGTAGATGTCTCTAAAAGGTGGAATTGAGTTACTGAATTGCAAATGAATGGAAGGTCTTGTGAAATCACCAGTTAGGGCTGTCTCAGTTCTTGAAATCTGCCGGTGCAGCCAACAGTTTGGGCAGAAGGTGCCTGGGAACCAGCAGTCCTGCAAAAGGGGGTGGTGGCTGCAGCTTTTCATTGTTGTTCGGAGAAGTGATGCTGCACTTAACCATTCAGTGTGAAATGTCCCTTCCATTTGGGGGTGACTTTGTGGGAAACAGGAGCACTGTGTGCTTTAGCACTTGTTATACAGGCTTTGAGCAGGGATGAAAACCCAAATGGCAGTCCTTTGCCAGCCACGAGCACTAATGTGCTGTTGAAAAGACACAACACGGTCTCAGTGGGCTTAGTTTCAGGGAAGTACTTGGAGCTTACACCTACTTTCTGCTGCCTGTGTCCTTGGGGCCCCCATTTCTCTATCTAAACTCCAATTCCAAAAAGAATCTCGGCATCTTCTTTTTCAGCACAGCAGAGCATAGCGCTGAGGCATTGCTCCTTCTGTGTCTCTCCTGTGTCTGTGCATCCCAGCTGGTACACCTGGAGCAGGGCATGGGCCCTCACTTGTCACAGAAGAAGGGTTCAATAGACTCATAAATGCGTAGAATGGTTTGGTTTGGAAGGGACCTTAGCGATCATCTAATTGCAAACTCCTGCCGTGGGCAGAGACACCATCCACTAGATCAGGTTGCTCAAAGCCCCACCCAACTTGGCCTTGAGCACTTCCAGGGATGAGGCATCCACAACTTCTCTGGGCAGAAGATTTAGAAGATTTGTTCAGGAGATGTTTCATTTGTCACATCCCTCCACCAGTGGCTAACGATCTGCATGAGCAGCTGTGTTGTATTAATTCGGTTTGCAAGAACATGTACACAGATAACCAGAAGTGAATGTGGTAGATACAAGCACAATGATGTGCACCTCTCTTGTGCTTCTGAGCCACTGCATTCAAAATGTAGATTTATGTTAATATTTAGCACTTACATAGTGCATTTAATCTCCATAGGCCTGTAGGAACGTGTCTAATTTATACATCCAAATTAATAGAGGTAATCACACATAACAGTCAGTCTTTTCATCACTTAACCCAATGAGGAATGAAGACAGTATTTTGTTTGGACTGTAGTTGCTTATACATACCTGAAAATACCATCCCATATTCTCAGTTCTTTGTAAAAACACCATGGGTTTGCTGTTACAAGAGTATTTCAGACAGCTGCATAAGGAGTTAGCTTCATTTCTTTAACTGAACTGAAAATTAGGAGGCTGACCCACATCTCAGTGGGATATCTCCAAAGAAGTTTTTCAGTGAACTCACATGCTGAATGAGCTAAACCTGTTCATTTTTAAAAATTGTTTGAAAACCATCTTTCAGAAAATAGTCTTGAAAGCCAGGTACTTATAATGAGCATGCTTGCAGACCTCTAAGGCAGAAGTTAAACATCCTCATGCTTCATATTATTTATTTATATTACATTTATATTGTGCACACGAACTTCCAGAGCAAATTCACTAGACAGCTATAGTTCTGCCTTGATTCCTCAGCCCTGGTTGCTATGGCATCCAAGTTGGGAAAATATCTGCCAGCTCCAGGTGGCTGAGCACACAGGTGGGTGAAACATGAGCAGTAATTTAGGGAGTCGTGAGATGGTGTCCTGTGATCAGAAGGTATTGTCCACGGTTTTTGCAAAAAAGGGCAAGGAGTTGTGGACATTGCTGGGAAACCTGGGTTTTATTTAGCTGCAGCAAAAGAAGCAGCCTGTACCAGCAGCCTGCACATGGACTGAGAGGTTCTGGTGGTAAGCTGTGAAATCATTTAATGATCTGTTCAAATTAAACACAAAATCAGAGATTAAAGGGAGCTGGCTGGTATCACCTATAGTCATGCTCAATAAGATCCTGCTCTGTGATTTGTTCCACTCAGCTCTCTGGGATTATTATAGTTGTCAAATAAGGCAGCAGAACTGAGCTTTCAGGTGAAAAATACATACAATAAGAATTGTAGGACCTGTGAAAAAAAATAATTTCTTATTTAGTCTTTGTACTCCAAGCTTGTCCCTTGAAATCTGTATAATATAATACAAATAGGATGTACAAATTCAATTTTTTTTAGTCTAAACTATGTTCAGGATCAATATTCAAATGCTTTGGTGGAGTTTTAACTCCCATCCAATTGTCACTGTTTTAAATCACTTTTATAGCTAGAATAAATTTTCACTGAAAGCGGGTTTTTTTGCAACATTTCTTTTCCAGTTAAAAAAAAGAACAAGAACAAAAACTACCAAACAAAATGCAACTTGTCTAAAATCTCATAAAAGCTCTTACACAAGAATCTATCAAGCCTGGGAAAATATGTGTTCTTTTGTAAAAACATATTTTTTCTTGAAGTCATTGCTAGATTACAAAAGTTCACATAACATATTGGTATGTGTATGTGTTTATGTAAGACAGACCTCTGTATTTCACTTTCTGATGTCAGTGTTGCCTTGACAACTGTATTTTATTGATTAGTAGAATATATGTAATTTGGTTCAGAGCTGCATCATCTTACAAGGTCATTTTTCTTTGTGAGAAGTTGTTTCATTTTCTTATTCTCTGAGTAAAATTATTTTTCTTACATGAGAAATAACTTTCTTTTGATCCTTTTAGGGGTGGTTCTGTGGCTGTACTCAAAACCCAACAGAGTTTGACAAATGCATGCTGATAAAGTCATTAAATACATTTCTACTGATACATGCTTTTCTTATTCAAGTTCTGTTACTGCATACATTAACCTAGTATCTAATCTGTAACTTCACTGGTTACCAACTGGAGACTCTATCCATACAGTTCCAGTTATTACATACTTTCAGGCTGCTTTTCCTCCAGAGATCTGAAGTTCTAAATAGTAACACTTCTCAGAATCTCTTTGAACTAGATATTATTATAGAATTTATTTGACACTTAGATAAGCCCTCATGTGAAAAACTTCCCTCAAAGAGTAAATAGTACTGAGAATAGCTCCTGAAATTGAACTCTTACACCCTTATTCTACCCATTGTGGGTTTGTCAGATCTATGGATTGGTTCCTGACAGAGGACTGTATCATTTAGCAAACCAATTGTCCCATTGCCAATCCTATTTCTGTGAGTGCTGGTCAGGTTTATGAGAAGTTTTGGTCCTGACCTGAAGAGCTTTCATCTTCAGGCAAACTGAGCAGGGGAGAGGATGGAAGGGGTAGGCGGGATGCTGTGTCTTGGTTCAGGCGGTGCCATGGCCTGATTGTGTGCAACAGCTGGAGGATCCACATGGTTAGGTTTACCAGATCTCTGCCCGCTTTGGTTTTGTCCTTTCCCCCTTTGTTTATTTGTCTCATGGTTTATGAGTATCACAGGAGCCAAGAGCAGTCAGGGTGTGCAGCTTCCTGGATGAAATCAGACAGGGGAACAACAGGAAAAAAATTAAGAGGCCAAGGAGAAAGAGGAGGAGTACAAATAATGGATGGGAAAGTACTGAAGTTCAGCCAGATGTTGATGTAAAAGCTGGGTTGTTTTTTTTTTATGTAGAACTGAAAGCATAGCCATCCCTACAGTCCTAATATTAACAATTTACAAATTATAGCAGTGATTGTATTTATATGTCATACAGAAGGTAAATGATGGGAATGGGTTGTCAACACACATAGGAAAACAAGTCTGAAAATCTCTAGCACTTTCTTTAAATGTAATAGCTCCTGACAATTAAATATCCCATTGGTTGCTATCTAAATATTTACCTTTGGTGAAATTACAAGAAGTCCACAGTCAGAGAAAACCCACGCTCTTCTGTTCTCTGTTGTAAAGATTAAATTATGTTCTGCTTTTGAAAAAACACTTGGTTCCTGGGTCTATCCTGTTGTATTTCTCTGGATAATTTTGAAAAAAAGAAAGAGAAGAGAGTTTGCCATTGATGGCAATCAGGGACAAAGGCACTGTTACTAGACTGTGGTTTTGAAGGTTGTTCACTGTGCTAAGTCAGAAACCATAATGTGAAATAATGTTTTTAGTCTTTCGGATTAAAACATTCAGCAACAGGTCTTCCTAGCAAGAAGGCCCCACCTAACACAGAGCCTCATTTTCTTGCAAGGATCTGCAGTCTTACATGGATTTTCTGGGTCAGTTGTTGGCAGCAGCAACACTAATTTATTCCAGATGAAAGTCAGGCCCACTGTAATTAGCAATACCAGGGTATTTGTCTGAAAAATCAAGGAACAGTGGCATTTGGTAGAGAGACTATGTGTCTTCTGGAGAACCCGCTCCATTTTATTCAAGATTTAGGTACCTGGGGTTAAGTAGAGGGTCCAGTCAATTTGTCGTAACTGCTTAAATTCCTTGTACAATGTAAGGAGAGCAGCAGTTGCTTACTGGAGATCTGAGGAGGAAGATCTGCTCCTCCTCTCTGTCCATCCATCCATCCATCCACCCACCGAGGATGATTCAGTCTGCCTCATTCAAGTAAATACCTCTTCCACTGGGATTATAGAGGAACAATAAGAAATAAATGCTGGCAGCTCCATGCAGTTGGGTTTTACTCATTTGAAGATGGATGTGACTTATCTTCCTCTTGCATAATAGCCCAAGAATTAGAGCACTCCCCCCAGAGAAAGGCAGTCCTGGGCTCTACTTGTTCTGAGTGGGTTGAGCTCACATCTCCTACATTTAACTCAGAGGAGCTAAATTCCTCCCTTCGTAGGATGACCATCCGTAAGTCTCCATGCTTTTGGTTTTTTATCCTTTCTTTTTCTGCCTGTCTGTGAGGACTGTAAGCTCTGTAGGGCACCAGCTAGTTTGTCATTAAACATTTGAGCAGCACTGACTGTTGCAAGGTTCTGATTTTGGCTTTGTAATGAAATACAAATAATGGCAACAGTTGTGCAAATTTGTCTCTTCTTCGCACCACAAAAAATGCTGAGTAAAAGCCTTGTTCTTGTGAATGCATTACATATTTTTGGCTGGTATTGATAAAAGTTGGGCTTTGTACAGCTTTTCGTTGTGACATGGCTTGTGAAACAGAGGATGGGTCTGCAGGGATGTTGGATTTGATGAGTATTTAGGGAATTGCTGGATGCTTGATGGTTTCATATGTCCATGATTATGTCCTCATTTTTGTTGTCTCTTCTAGACACATTCATGCTGGAGCTTGGTAGATTTGTAGCACTGGGAAATATGATGCTCCAAGGCCCCTTCTTGCAAATTACTCTGTTAGGAGATTTTTTGGACCTAGGCGAGTATGTAGCTCAGGGCAGGAGCAGGCTGCAGAGCTCCTACTCAGTGACACAGCCCCTCAGTATCTTTTTCTCTTGGAGTTTCTGAAGAAGAAAGCAGTGGGAGGGAGGGATGGACAGGGCTGAGAGCAGTGTGAGGACATTGTGCTGTGGGGACATTACGTGGTCATTCCTGCAACACTGGCGAAGAATGCAGCAGTGATGCGTTCCTTGCATGAGTCATCCTGGAGCTGCCGAAAGTTGGAGCAGCCCATTGCCCAGTGATGACTAGTGGCTGACCTTTATTTCCATCTTAGAGATTATTGTAAAATTGAGCTAAATTAATTTCTGCTTTCTGAGCACTGACATCAGTGCAGCCTGGCTTCCTACGAATTTGGATTCCTTTCCCCCACTTCACTGAAAACAAGTCCTTCCCCTCCTCCATGTCACTTCCCAGATCTCTCTCCCATCCCTTAAATATTTGCAAGAGAAGGGGTACAGACACTGATGCTGATGCAGTGTTGTGTACTCTGCAGCCAGCTGTCTGCTGCTTCTCAGCATGCATAGTGGGTCACCCCACAAGTGCCTTGCCCTTACTGGAATGCTGATTTGTATACTTTCCTCTACTCAGCACCAGCTTTTCTAAAATGTAATATCATTAAGACATGGGTCCCCCTGTCAGATTTGACTGAAACTGGCCAGTAGATTCTGAAGTTATTTTGGGGGGCAGGAGGGTGTCCCAGAGAGACAGGTGGTGTGAATATTTGTTTTGGAAGCAATTGTAGAAATATCCTGTAATGCATGCAGAAATGCAAAGAATTATGAAGAAATTAGTAGGTGAAGCTCTGTGAGTTGTGTTGTGAAGGAAGACATAAAAGGAAGACATTTTTACATTTGCTGTAATTTTTTAAAATTATTATAATGAAAAATTTTTGAGCAATTCAGCAATTGAGTTGCTCCTCCATCATAACGAAAATGTGGGACTCACCCTAATGATGAACATTAGTTCATCTCTAATGTGTTCCAGCCCAGCCAGCGATGAATTTAGTCTGAACTTATCAAGCATAGCAAACACCTCTACAGCTCACAGATAGTTAACATCATATCAGTATGTTGCACCTATGAAGTGGTAGCTGTTTTGGTCATCTACAACTTTGCCACCTTTAAAAGTGGCAAACTATTGAAAGTGTTATCAACTCTATATGCCCATTTTGTTAAATAACCTTTAAGAGATAGATAAAGTCAGATTTGGAAGACCGGAGTCTGCTTTTTAGAAAATGATTCTGGCTATGGCTAGGATCTAATATTTTAGGAGAAACATAAGATCAGAAACTAATATTGTTTCTAAGTATACTCACTTGTGCTACCTATTAAAGGAAACTGTCCCTAAGTAGAAGTCCCTGTGAGTATTGTGAAAGCATGCACCTCTGATGTGCACAACAACAAGCTGTACAAATCGCAGCTTGGGGTCAAGGTGGTTGCACAGTACTGTGTGCTGTTATTTCTCGGTGGCTGGTGCAGGTTTTTCCAGTAGAAAATTATCTGAGGAAGTGTCTGGCAGAATGGATCTCAATAACTTACAGATTTTCTATATTTATGGATGAAACAATTACTAAATAAATATTAAATAAATAAAGGTAAAACCCCACAGTAAAGCTATTTATTATATTTCAGTTAGGGATCTTCCATCTTAACATTCCTAGGGTCTCATTTGTGATGCTGTCATTTCTCCTTTTTTCATCCCTGAAAGCAATATTTGCCTTAGGGGTATGGTATCATTGTGATAAAAATGAGCTGGTGCTATTGGTCTCATGGCTAATTGCTGTCCTTCTAGCAGCTCCCTTAGCATACGGCTCTTAAGGCTGCTTTGGAAGGGGCTTTACACATACCACAGATGCTAACACCCTGATGTCTTCCAAAATGATGGAGGAGAGCGTTTTGCCCTTTTCGTTTTGAGACATCATAAATTCTTGGAGACTTTTGAGGCCAATTGCCAGATGTGATTAAAAATTAATGAAACAGAACAATTGTACCTGATCCCCCTGACACACTTGAGTAACAGCTTTTTCTAAGGCTACTTTTCTAAATTATTCTTTTTGCATCTGTATTTTTCACTCATCTGACCACAATGACTTCTTCCTTATCATTAAAACTGGAAAACAATAGCAGAGGATATTTGAGGATTTTTTTCATGCAGTTCCCTACAAATTCTGGTTAGATTTTGTTCATTGCACATAAGATGAACTATCAAGACAGACTGGAACGTGAAACTGAGGTATTAAGTGAGGAAGGAGATCTGCTGCTGTTTAGTAATACAGGAGGTGTCTTTGGTAAAGCTCACATTCAGTGTGTACAAGTTGAAACATTTTCAAAACAATATCTGTTTTTTTGGGATAGGCCTACACTGCTTTCCTTCAAAGCCTCTCTGTATTGGAAGAGAGACTAAATATCATCCTTTCTCTGTGCTATTACCTCAGCCTTCAAATATTCTACGGGAAAGGAAGTAGAAAAGAGCACGCGGTGAGGAGGAGTGCGGTGCCTGCATTGATGCTTTAGAATGTTATTGGGGAATGTTAGTGCTCAGGCCCTGAGATTGAAGAAAAACAGTAATTTGACAACAAGTAATTAATTAATACTAAGCAATGCTTTATTACTGCTTTACGTGTGCTGAGGATTGCAGACACCAGCTAAATGTAGAGACTTGGTTATACACAGAGAGATTTTGTTCTTCAGATTCTGTCAATCTTTTCAAACAGCTGTAAATAAGCAAGTATATATTTGACTGAATATCCTTCTTTACCAAAGCAGAGAAACACAGTCGTCATTATCTGTGAACTACTCACAAGGTTTTGAATGCAAAAGCTTTTAGGGCTAAATTCTGCTATGTTTACTGATACTAAATAGGAATGTACTCTTCAAGTTATTTGTTGGTAGTGAGAGTGTCTGATAAAAATATTCATGTGAAGTATTGTTTTGGAGAGGTATTTATCACTAAGATTATAATTTAGGGATTTTCTTTATTTGGAAGAACATACTCCTGGCTGGTCAGACACACTTTTTGTTCATTGTGCCCTGTGTGGGATAACCATGGGCTATTTGGAAGATCAGTATTTGCCTGACTCAAATATTGCTCCCTTGAGAGTAGACTTTCACGATAATCCATCACATTATCATGACTTAAGTACGCACAGTTACTCAGAGTCATCACAGTTACGTAGTTCCCCCCAGCAGGATACTGTTAAATAAACAACATTATTTGAGGAGATGGAAATTCCCTCTTCCATGCTTCACCCGAAGTATATTCTTAGCTTTTCATTCACTGGTGTTTTTGCTTTCCTGGAATCCGCTCTTCTGCCTTCTCACACTCACACTTATGCAGACCTCTGATCCAAACAAATCTGTGATGGTTTGGAGAGATCTGCACTTTTGTATTCATCAGAAGAAGTGAGGGTTAACAAACCTGGGCACTGCAGCTGAGGTTATCACCCCGCACCCGTTACACACAAAGCAGCATTGCATGAAATGGCACCATTTCTGTGAGCAGGGATGCAAATGGTGCTGAGATGCCAGCACGGCAGGAATATAAGATACTGCTTGCAAGAAAAGAAGTTTATGGGGTTTCTGCTGAATAGCTACAAGTGTGGCAGTCCAGGGGTAGTTAAATGCAAGGTCTGGAAAAGTAAGCACTGCATTCCAGCCACACACTGCTCGAGTTAATGTCTCCTCCTGAGAACAGAGCTGGAACTGTATCATCAAAACATCGACTTCAGCTAAGAGTTGTAAATTTGCCACCTAGCCAGTTCGAGACCAAAGCAACCTGTTTAGTCAGGTGTACCTCAGAAATTGTCCTGAATCCAGGATTCCTCTAAGGAAGAGTAAATATTAGTCCTGCAGGTTTTGACAGAGAGTGGATTAGATGAACTTTCACTCTCCATTTTGGCCTAATTTTCCATGGTTTATTTCAACTTCTTAGATGAAGTCTTTTTAAGATAAAAATGAGCATGGCCATCCTTGGGAGGAGAAAAAGCTGACTATTTATGTTGGTTTTTTTTTTAAACTGGTCATTTTACAGGATGTGGCTCCAGTTATTATCAGTCCCAGTACATGAGTCAGATGATGGTATTATCCAGTTATTCCTTGCTCTGTGTTTGCATAAGATCCAGTGAAGAAAATGCGACTGCCTTCACAAGCAATGGAGTTCATCATTTTCCTAAATTCCATGACAGAGCACATGGAGGAATGAAATTTGACAGAGACTCACTGAAGTATCCTGAGCATTAGTGGGATAGCTGTAAAAACCAAGACAGTAAAAAACACAGTTGGAGAGCCAGAAAGAAAAGATACTCGTGAAAATAAAAGTGAAAAGGAGCCCAGCAGTAAGGAATTCTCCATTTTGTTGAGAATAGAGGAGAGATGAAGGATGTGTGGTTCTTTTTCAGATCTGCTTCTTATGTAAATAGTACAAGGCATGCCTTATGGCACAATCCAGCAAAGCAAGGATGGAAATAAATGTTAGACTTATTTAGGTGCAGTGATTTCAGTGACAAAAATCTGTTGAAAATCTTGATCAGGAGAACAACCTTATTCCTTAAGATAGTGTGAAACTGCACAGTTGGACCCCTTACAGCAGGAGTTTCAATTTATCTTTTCTTCAGAAGAAATTACTTTACATTTATTGTTTGATTGTGATCTAGGTTACAGGAATATACTGCTGTAAAAATATAGCATTACTAGAATTTTCCAAGTCCAAAAATAATTTAGTGTCCAAATACGTGTTTTATCTGATTTATGGCTTCACAGCCATGTCTAAGCCAGTACTGCCAAATAAAATTTTCTTTACTGTGATATGTATGCAGTTCTTTTTAAGGTATTTGGAATGATGTCTAACATTTAAATTAAGCAAAAGTTTCCTTCTAAAAATATTCAGCTATATTTATATTTTTAAAGTGCAATTTCATCTTTTACATTTTAAAAGTGTAACTGCGTTTCTTACAGTATCAGTGCTCAAACATATCTCTGATATGCTTAACTAAATCAAGGACCCAATACATGCAAAAAACATATCCTACAAGGGCGGTTTTTTTCTTAATATCATTGTGAAAGTACTTTTCTGTACTTCAATAATTTTCCAGTTCCATTCAATGAATATCTCTCAGGAAAGCAATCAGACAAAAAAACTAGGGGTGATTTTGCCCTCAGCTCCCCATATGTGAGCATGTTCCTGACACCTCTGTAGAAATGTGTAATTGAAATAACATTTGCGTAAATTCCATTTAGTAAGGATGCCATTAGCTGATGCCAGTGAATGTGAGGACACTTAATCAAACAGTAAATAGCAATGCATGTCTAAGCATTGATCAGTTAATGCAGACATTGTCAGAAGAATTAAATAGATCATGATGTCCTTTTGTTCTTTCCCTTTATTTAGTATAATATACTGTTGCTTTCTAAATCTCCTCGGAGTCTTTAATAAAGAAAGATCTCTTTGCTCAATTTTGACAGCTGCGTAATTGGGGTGCTAAATCATCCTCAGGGATGTAATCAAAATGATTCTACTATGTAACAATTTTCTGGGTTTTCTACTTAGTTTAGAGCAGAAGGAACAGATCTGGGTAATTGCAATCTGTTGCATTGCCTTAAAATACAAGCATTGATCATTATGATACAATAGTTATGAAACCCAAGATCTCCAGGTCCCTTGTAAGTAAACCTAATTCAAAATTCAGAATAAACATTGTGGTAGATATAGTTACAGTGTAGGAAAATCTGATCCACAAAGACAGTTTAACAGAATTCTAGGATTTGGTTTGCCAGATTCAAATCACAAACCATCAGAATCTGGAAAAAAATAATCACTAAATCTGACACCCGATCATGACTTTAGCTACACAAAATGCACCCAATAGCTACTTGAACTCTACACTCTGTTTGTAAAAAGTCACAGGATCCGTGCACCAACACTTTCCATGCTTAATGGGAAGGTGATAGCAGTAACTGTGAAACTGAGGCTTTTTTCACAAGGTGCCCCATGCAGAGATGGGATTGAAAAGGGAAACCCCAGACTGGGATTGCACCACCTCCTGCCCTTCCCTGCCTGCTGGTCAGTCTCTTGGCCCTAGCCCCACAGGTGCCAGGTGATATATTTGTTCTGGTTCCAGGTATTTCTGCTTGAAGGCAGTGAAGTTTCCTTTATTGTAGGAAACTCTGAGAAAAGGCAATGATCCCAACACCTGTACAGTTTCAGCCTTTGGTCAAATGATATGGTCACCAGTGTACACATCAATTGAATCAGATTTCCTGGATTTATTCTAAGAAGAAACAACAGTAGGGCAGGACTCCAACCTAAAACTATATGCTGAGCAGGAGGGATTTCAGCTAAAGTTATCCCTTGGAGTTATGCCGAACTGCTAATTTGAGTGCTCAATGCATGGTAAAGTTCCTGTAGTGACACTCTGCAAAAGAGCAGCTCAGCTCAGAAGTGGTGCAGAGAGTGGAAGTTCAGCCAAGCCAGGTGGCTTGTGGACTCTTCAGCATCCTCCTGGAAACGACCTGCCCATGCTCTCTGAGAACATTTTTCCTGCAAACAGGCTGTATGCTAATTTCTTGGTACACCCTCAATTTCCACTGTATAAAAGCACTAATGACCTTGACAGAAAGCATTTCCTAGGGATTAATAACCATTTGAGATTTAATGACCTGAGGCTATGCCTCAGGCCATCAACTCCTTCAAGCTGCTCATTAAATCCTTAGGGTGCACAGTCTGCTTCAATCACTCCTGCTTAAGCATTTGCTCAGTGTCACCTTATAACAATATTCTCCCTGAGGTATTTCCTCTTCAGAGGCCCTGGAAATGTGTTTGTCCTTAAGACTTTTGGGAAAATAACTCATTAATTTTTTGGGTGACTGTGTTACAAGTCAGAGCATTTACTCAGGCTGTCACTGAGCTTTTGGTGTGAGGAATTCAGTAAAAATGAGACAGTAAAATTCATAAATTGCACCTTGAAATATAAACTATTTGTTCTAGCTGCTTGCAATCTCATAATATAAATCAAGAGCCAGTAGCCTCCCCCATCCAAACACTGGTGGTTCAGCCAAAGGTAACTCATTTGAGAGGTAATTTCAGAGAGGCTACCACTTCCTAGCAAAGACTGGCTTCATACTGACTCTAAAAGACACCCCAAATTCAGATCTGTGCAGAAGGAACAATATAGAGCAGAGTTGCCTACTGGAAGAGAAATGCTCCGACAGGCTGATTTCTTACCAGTGAAGTCATAAGTCAAAGATGGTGTATTGTCCCATGTTGTGGTACATACTTGTGAAGGCTGAAGTTGGTTTTCTGTGGAAGATTTTTCATTTAAGGGAACATTCTTCCCACATTCAGATGGCACCAAGCACAATTGGATCTTAGTTAAATCTGCTGCTGTGGTGTTACATCGTGTTCCCTGTTTATTTGTGTAAGAGTGCGGCGCAGCATGCCAAATAGGCATGGCACAAACAAATTGCTATTACGAGTTTCTTCCCAGAGTTTCTAAACCGAGAGAGAAAGAAATGCTTGGGGAAGAAGGCAATCAACAACAGTTGTAGGAAGCTGATAGAGCAAGCGTGGTGCAGTGATGTGTCTGCAAATCAGTTATATTGTCTTCACATCAATTACAAGAATCCTCTGGTGAGGCTGTGCCAGGATCATGTTCTCACATCAGTCTCTGTTGTGCACTGAGCAATCAGTTCCCTTGTTATGTTTAGGGAGAACTAGGAACAGGGCTCTTAGGGAGCTGGAAAGTGGAGATGCCTACCCATCTGTCTGGGAAGACCTGCCCTCAACCTGACTTTAAATTGGACCCAGCCCTGTGCTTTGAGCTAACATCTTTGTCCAGAGGCAGTCCACATATTTAGAGAAAGAAAAGTATTTCTAAATTAGCAAATTCTAAAACTTACAAGTACTGGGAGTTGTTTATAAGCTTGAGATACTTCATCTTATTAATCAGTTAAGAAAACCTGGATACCAAGAATGTATAGTGTCAGCTGCAAGGGGGGGAATCTTTATAATCGGAGCTTAATTCTGGTGAGATATAGATATAACAGATATATATACATACGTACATATATATTGAATATATACACACAGATATATATGGAAACCAGCTGGTGAATTGTTCATCAATAAGGCATTGTGGTGATTAGGGGGTGAACAACATAGTACTTACTTGGTTGTTTATGTTTCAGATTAGTGGATTTTGAGGTCAGGAAGCTAATTCCCTGATAAGCTTTGTGTGGGAAATACGTGCTGTTTGTGGTAAACACTGAGCACCTACACAGGAATGTTCCTACATAAATCTCAAATCCCATTGCAAACATGGGTACAGATCACTACACCATCACTGCAAATGGTGAATATCAGGTGCGAATAAGTGAAATTAGGGACTTAAAGTCACACAGGATGTGCCTCAAAGGAGAATCTCACTGGAAATGTCTTTAGCTTTATATACCTGTTCCTCCCAAATTCTCTGTATATTCCATAGAGAAGAATGAGCTCTTTCTGTGCACAAGCCATTTTACCTCTTTCACCCATTAACTTCAAGATAAGATAAATATTTTAAAGGAAGTGCCTCCTTCTCTCCCTAGCCTTCAGTAGCAACTAGGATTGATATGCCGTTGCAGATAGGTGAGATGATTTCCGTTCTTTATATCCAAAAATCCCAATGTATGTTAATAAATATTCTGCATGCATGATGGAATGGCTGCTGTGAAGGCAGGTCATCTAGATATTTAAGTTCTGATATGTCCTACTGAAGGCTGTTTTATAAAAGCAGCCCTTCTGCTGGGACCTTTACTGCTGTGTGGAGCAAACGGGTGTGCCGCTGACCCAGCTCTGCTTCTTCTGCTGGTTTGAAACAAGCATGCTGCATCATTCCCATGTAGATTTTAGGTGTAGGAATACAGCTCTGGTTGGAATTTCCTCTCTAAAGTCTGTTGAGAATTCAAATGAGAGCCAGATGAGTTTTTTCCTGTTCATTTAGAAGAAAAATGCAAAACATCATGAGAAACTTTAAAACTCCAACACTCCCTGAAAGTCCTCACCACAATAACATTTTCCTGAAAAAGTGCTTTCCAGTGGGATTTGAGCTTGCAGGTGATAAGCGTTCATTATGTTTTTCTACCCCGATGAGGAAAAGCCAGATTGGTAAACAATGAATGAAGGAAATTCTTTGAAATACATTAAACAAATAGTAGCTTTGTAGTCTCAGTTTTGAGGCTACTTTTAGCAGCCTCAGATTTGCTTTGGCTTGGAGTTGTGGAAAGATTAATGAAAGCCCCAGCTCTCTTCCCAAAATCAGAGTCAGCCAATGGAGCATCACAATTGTAATTTTCACCTTTTGGCAGTGTTGCTTTCCCTGCACATCCTCCAGTGCAGGTATAAAGCAGTGGCTTCCAGGCTGATTTGTTTGGGTTGTTGTTTGTCCTTAAACATGAAGCTGTACCAGAAAATATGGAACTGTAATTTTCAGTACACCGATGTGATTCCTTGGCAATAAATAAACTTTCAGTGCATAATGCCATGGCCACAGAATACTGTGGGTCATGGGTTTCTAACTACCATCACAGTGTAAAAAAACACTGCAAAATGCAAAGCATCAGGCAAAAACATCATGAGAAATTTTAAAACTCCAATATGGCCCATCTCTTAAATCAAAATACCTTTATCGTGTCTTCAGTTTTAACCAGTAGTTTCAGGACAATATGTGGGCTCTAAGGTGGTTATTTGAAATCTTGAACTGCCATTTTGCTGAGATTTCACAGTCAGATTCAGTCTTTTCCTTTCAAAAACTGAGCTGGGCATTTTTTGTGGTAAAATCTGTAGGAGAGACCATCTTTTGTAGGCAACTGCCTGCTTTCTGCTTCTGTTTCTGCCTGGAGAATAACTTATCTCATCATACTTCTGGCATATCTGAGGCTAGACCCTGCCAAAATCTGAAAGTGAAATAAACCATCAAAAAATGTCAGATTCTTAAAAGTGCAGACTGGGGTCAAGTCTAGAAAAAGAATATGCTTGGAAAACAAAGTTTCCTTCAAAGCATACACAACCAATTTTCAATCATTGTGTTTATCTGCATATCTGTATGTCATTATTGTAGCTCTGGACAGCCAAAAATGTCTCATGTCCTCAGCACATAATTTCATTCTCCTGGCCTTGAGGGGACATAAACCCAGGGCAGCCCCGGAATCCTGTACTTCATGGAGCACAACTGGAGATGGGGAAGGGCTGATCCCAGAGGCAGCATAGCAGCGGGCAGGAGCTTCCCTTTGGAGCAGGTCTGAGTGGCTTTGTGCCCCCGGGGATAGCTCCCACCTTGCGCTGGAGGTGATGTCGAAAGGAGGGAGGTGTCCTCACACACGCCTTCTGGGCAAGGGCAGCTGTTGTTGTTCAGGGACTTCTCAACGACCGAATGGAAATTTGGTCAAAACAAATTGAACCTCAGGCCCCAGGATTTTGAATAGCAGCCATCTCTCATCTCTTCTTTAAACAGGGTATTTTAATGCTTTGCGGAATTACAGTGTGAGGCATGCTGCCTTCCATCTCCTTAATCCTCTGTAAATTTACTTCTAACAGCTACTGCCAAAATACAGTATGGCACTCGCACAGCACATGCTTCTTCAGTGATGAGCACAAAGCAGCTTCTGTTCGGAGGGAATATGTTGCAAGCCCATGAGTGACACATTGTGAGTGCTGCAGATTATGAAACATACTCTGAAACTGAGCAAGCCATAAACACTTCATTTTTCAGAAACAGTCGCATTGCCTCTGTCATTCTGCTTGGCAAGTGTGTGTGTGCAGGCTTGGTGCATCCATGTAGCACACGCTGAACAGGCACCAAGTGTTAAACTCGTGGTGTGCCAGCCGCTCTGCCGAGTTCAGAGGAAATATTTCAGGTATGCACTTCAGCACTCTTCTCAGTTTTTATAAAATCCCATGATCTTCATTGGTTTATTTTTACTTCGCTAGCTTCTCTCTTGGACTAAACAGACCTTAAATTGTAGCGTGGACTTATATTCATTGATCTCCTAATGAATGTTCTGTAATTGATCCAGAATCAGGTCATGGCTTAAGGCAAATTCTAACTGTAACTGGGTAATATCTGCTGGAAAGGCAAGTGTTTTGAGTCTGAGTGCGGGAAGATGATACTGTGAAATAAATAAATTTAGAGATCAGCCAATGGCTGGACTAAATCTTTAGTAGCACTAAAAAAAATATCTCCAGGTGGTTTAAGAGGCCACCTGTTTGTTAAAGTGGTAAAAGGAGACCAGCTCATGCAAGTGAACTATGTGGCCCTCATGGATTTGGAGCATATTTTGAGTATAGTACACACTTCAGCATATATAGTCTCACAATTTTGCTTCCTAAGGAGGGAAGAATAATTTTTCCATTTTTAAACTGACGTGTAAGTGTTAGGTGATGTGTCTCATTTCCCACCGAAAGTCTAGCTGGGCAAGGGATTAGTCATTTACTTTCCAAATATCCAGCTGCTAGCACTGTCTAGAGACCAAACCATCTTTGCCCACAGTCAGGCCAGTAATGACTCAGACGAGTGAGAATATGCTCTCCAGCAGTCAGAGCAAAGGGACTCCATCCGTGTGATGGCAACTGAAACTGTCCAAATGACTTCCCATTAACTGTGGGAAGATTAAGAAAGAGTTGAAATCCATCCAGCAAGTTAAAAAGTGACAGGGTCTGTATTTCACTGACATTTGCAGAGCCAGCCCTTCTGTATTCCCTCCTGTTATCCAGCAAGAGACATTGATACAAAAATAGGAGGCTTGTACTTCTTTGGTAGCTTTGGTGTTTCCTGACGGGTACCCCCAGATCCGCTCTCTGGCACCGGCAGGGAGCAAGCGCTGGTAGGTCTCCAGCCTTCCTGTTGTCTTCTTTCAGGCTAATATCTGGCACATAGCTGAAGGCCAGAGTCTGTCTTTATAGAGTGATAACTGCAAACATCTAACTTATCTAAGCTCTTTCATGCTATTTGATAAAAGAGCAATTTATGTCTTTCCTGCTTGTAGCTAAAAATAACACGAGAAAAGTGTAGAGTGTTGTTAGTCCTGGGTGGTGTGCTAATTAGTTCTTGCTAACTTTGCTTCATTGCTGGCAATGATTATTGTCAAGTAATTACAGGGTTCCTATGAATCTGGCTCCCATTTGCTCTGCAGTGTAACAAGGGTAAGGAAATGAGAAGTGACAGTACTATGGATACCCAGTGTTACTTCTGCCATAGCAGAACTTTGTGTTATAGGAAACAGTTATTTTCTACAATGGCTTTAATAGATGGAAACAGACCTAGGTGAGCTGCAGAATGGAAAATCAGTATTTTCACTACATTTAAAGTCTGTTCTCTACTTGGAGGAGCACATAAAACCCCCACGGCCTTCTATTTAAAAATGTAGGGAAAGGAAACCAGGGGCTTCAGCCAAAAGGCTAAAAATAATAACTATACCAACGTAGCCAAGTTGTCTGTTCCTTCTTTCCTCCAGTATGAATGAACAAATGTTTATGTACAGCTATCACATAAGAATTGCTTTAGCCTGTTTTCTGTGTGTTGCTCTGTAGCCACATGGTCTGCAGCTTTCATTGTAAAGGGGAATGAACAAAAAAAATCTAATGATTTGTGGGAAGAAAAATAATGGAAGTTTGTTAGTTCACATATCCAAAGTGAGTTCACTGGGAAAACTGTTGGCTTTGTGTCGTCCCTTTGGGTTTTAAAAAAACATTCAGATGTGTATGTGCTGGAGTGCACAAAAAAACGTCTGCAGCCACCTGGTAGTGGATTGGGTAAATCATAATCCAGTGTGCTTGAGGAGGTAAATGAGAGTTAAATACTTGGAACATCTTTGAAAATCTGCACCCTACCAGTTCAGAAATTTAAATCCCCTTAGAATTCTGGCCTTGGATATTGAAAATTATCTGTACCTATTGTGTAAAATTAAATAAAATTTTCATCACATGATGGATGATGGAAACTGAACAGCTGTATGAGCAGTAGCTCCACTGCTCTCTAAAAAAGAACCTTAATTCGACTTTCCCACGTTAATACTGTTTATGTGTTGGAGAGAAGTGTTTGAAAGGCACTTTTGTAAAAATGGGTCCTTTTGTGAAAACAGAGTGAGGAAAGATGTTCTTTTTTTAGTAGGTGAGTAATTGTTTCCTTTAATCTCTTTGTTTTTTTCTCATGACTCTACAAAGATCAGCACACAGCCATGTAATTAGTGGCTCTGGACTAGATCATGCTGAAACAGAGACTGCTGTGACACCACTGTTCTTACAGCACTGCATAGTCAAAGCAAAGGGTAAAATTTGGTTCACAATAACATCTTTCCGTAAGCATATGTTATTTCTTTCATCACTGAAATAATTTTAAAAGTTAGTGAAACCATCAAACAATGAAGGTCATCTGGCCCAACCCCTGCTCATGGCAGAGCCAGCTTATCACGTCACATCTGGCACTGACATAGGATCAATCCAGCTCCAAAAGGAAGGTAGACCAAGTTCAGAATGTCCAATGAAAGAAAATAATAATTTGCTCTGAGCATTAATTTACTGATTTTTCATTTCTTCATACAGTCATAAAAGACATCCTGGTAGCTTTCCTTAGTAATGTTCTTACAGTAAATAGCAGTTGGAAAAAAGCATTAAACAGATCTGGGTGCTTGATCCTCTCAGAAATAATCAGAATAAAACAGTAGCTATCCACAAATAAAGTTAACCTTCATTTTATAAACGATTTTTCACTACAGTCTCGAGGCATGATGAAATGTTAATAATGTTGATATACTTCAATGGCGGCGATAGTGATATGGTTGTGAATCAGAAAAAGACATCTGGGTTTGTAGGTACAGCTCTTGCCTGTACTTCCAGGATAGTGTCAGCCCTCCTGTTCCTGGATTGTATGTAGATGACAGCTTCTTACAAACTGTGTGAATAAGTCACAATCTGCTGTTTGGGGTTCTTTTTCGGAAGAAATACACGGGACATCTTTCTCTGTTGGTGAGTTTAGAAATGGGACGGGGAACCAGGACAGACGCTCCGGAGCTATTTTATTATTTTATTAGTCTCACATACAGAGTTGAGACACAAGAGATATTACAAGCTCACATTGTCACAGTCTTCCAGCGATTTCCTGGTTACAGAGCATTCTTAAAAGCTTTTTAGCCAATAGCATGTTCTTACAAGTCACAGACAACTGTCTTAACCAGTCTGTAAAAGCGCACGTACTACTGTTATAAACAACACTTGCTTGTTTATAACTTATATAACAATGCACAGTATTCCATTATTAAGCTTAATCTTGTCTATCTTGCTCAGCATATTTTTTGCAGCTCTAAAAGCTATCTCAGCCAAACCTAGAAACTTTAGCCATTGTTTTAATGTCCTTGCTTGTTATATAATTGTATCTTCTTCAAGTTTTCGCAGCCAAAGCTAAATCCTAAAATCTTCTGCTTTATTTCTGAAACCTGCTTTTATTTCTCACACTTAAAAACCTTTCTACCTTTTTTCTGTTTCCCACATTTCTCCATAGGCCCTTGCATGAAAAGAGGTAAAAAGGAAACAGTGGGATCTAAAGATAGATTTGCTTTTAGTGTTAATCAGCTGATAATGGCAGATAACACCAATAACACCAGGTGAGAGCTCAGCACTTCTCATTGCGTTCGCTCTGCACAAGACATGGATTTGGACCTCAGTTTTGAATATTTGAACTCTGCTGTATGTGCTGTGTTTTATCAATGTTCCTTGCACTACAAATTACTCATCTCACACAGAAGTGCAAAACAAACTGTTTTAATCTTAATTTATGATAAACAAGAACTGAGAAGTCGTTTTTATTAATACATCAAAGTATTATCTCCAGGGGGAGTTACTTTCATATTAATGTTAGGTGTTTAATATAAATTCACATCATGAAGACCACCTCAGATGGGTAGAGTTTCTCTGATGTATATCTGATTGCCCATGTATAATTTGAAAATCTACAGAACATGAAGGGCATAATCAAAGAATAATTAATGTGTTGATAAAGAATTACGTTTTGTTCTACTTATCTGCATAATTCAGACAGAAAGTTTATGATGACAACATCTATCGTTTGGGATATTGTTTACATTTTCACTCAAATTATAACATGAAGCATTCTCCTGCATTCCATGGTGCCTTTCATCTGCCAAGCTCCAATTACTGTCTGACCAATTAACTTCAGTACCGCACACATGCAAACCACACTGGGTATTGTGGAAAATCTAAGCAAGGCATTGAAGTCTGAAACTTGACCTCCAGTTTAGGACACTGAGCTTGAAAACCCTGACTTCCAGAGACGTTAAATCTTTGTATTTTTACGAACACACATGAGAGTGAAACTAATGGTCAGACCAGCACTACATCTTCTTGGTAGGCCTCCGAATGTCAGGGGCACTCCAGAGACCTTGCACATCTTGTATGCTGCTTGAGTTCAGCCTGTCTGGAAATCTCTCCTAGCCTTTCAAGAGATGACATTTTTCAAAACCTTGCGAGGACAGAAGGTAGCTGCAAGCTATATGTAGTGGGGTCCATCTGCTGCATCCAAATTCAAACCAGATCTCAAGGGCAGAGTACCAGACAAAACACCTTGGGCAATTTATGTGCAGTGAAGAAACATACCTTGTGTACAGATTGAAGAATTTACTGCTCTAGTGATTAAAGTATTAGCAGTCTAATAAAAGAGTTGATCCAGCTACGAATATAATAACACTTATAATTCCAAGTATAAAATTATGGCAAGTTTCCAGTAGTGGCACAGTTGGAATTGATACATATATACTTCCTATTAGCTGTTCCTCTCCCTGGTGTTATTCTTGCCCTTCCTGTGACTTCTGGGTTCAAAAATCAATAGTGGTAGTTTTCCTCAAGATGAAAAGAGGTGTAGAGGAGATTACAGCAAGTCTTCATCTGAAATTCTCCACTAAGAAAAGTATGATGTTGCTGATGGAGATATTTTCCTCCTTACTGCTGGGTCAGTTCAGGGTTATTTTTACACACTTCTTGCAATAGCCAGAGAATCGCTGAATGGTTGAGGTAGGAAAGCACCTCTGGAGGGCATCATGTCCAACCCAATTGCTCGAGCAAGGCCACCTATAGCCAGCTGCCTAGGCCTGTGTCCAGGTGGCTTTTGAATATCTCCAAGGATGAAACCTCCTCCAGCTCACTGAGGAGCTCGATCACCCTTACAGAAAAAAAGTGTTTCATGATGCACAGATAGAGCCTTCTGTGTGTCAGTGCGTGCCCATTGCCTGTCACTGGGCACCACTGGGAACATCCTGGCTCTGCCCTCTTTGCACCCTCCCTTCAGATATTTATGCTCACAGATGAGATTCCACTGAGGCTTCTCTTCCCCAGGCTGAACAGTTCTCTCAGTCTTTCTTCATCTCTCAGATGCTCCAGGCCCTTAATTGTCTTCGTAGCCCTCACTGCTGGACTCACTCCAGTAAATCTATATTTTCCTCTTACTGGGGAACCCACACCAGATGTGGCCTCACCAGTGCTCAGAAGAGGAGAAGAATCACCTCCCTCAGCCTGCTGTCACCCCTCCTAGTGTGGCCCAGCGTGTTGGTGCCTGCCGTCTGCAGCACATGGCTGCTTTGTGTTCATGTTGGTGTCCACCAGGCACCCAGGTTGTTTTCTGCAAAGCTGCTTTGTAGTCTTTGGGCTCTTTCACTCTTCAGCAATAGTGATTCAGTAGGACATACCTGACAGGAATATGTAGCAGAAATATATACCATGAATAGGTACATATAGCTGCAGTTTCACTGGCTACTTATTAATAATGTCTGTAGGTATTGGACTAGCAATGGTACATTGCAAAAATCGCTTTATAGCACATCCAGGGAGCAAGAAGTTTTCTAAATACCAGCTGGACTCAACATTTCCCTTTTCAATGTGAGCTCAGCAGCTATTCCAGTCTTCAGGCCACTCTTTGGTCCATAATAGATGGAAGTTTAGATGCTGCTTAGATGTCTTAGCTTGGGAGCCCAAAGGCAGAAACTTGTAAAGAAGAGTCTGAGAGACTGTTTTCAAAATTTGTCCCATAGTGACTCTAGGAGTCACTGGAAGTTTTGACACAGATCCCAAGGGATGGGATTGTTACCTCTTCTCTACCTATTTGATAATGTTCCTTCCACATTAAAAATACTATATACTTTATATTAGAGTCCTTAAAGACTCACATTTTCCAGACCATTATCCAGACACCTTCTTCAGTGAGCATACAGTGCTCATGTGTCAGAGCTCTGTTAAGTCAGCAGTTCTCAGCTTTTGAGTGACAGGCCAAATAGGTGGGAAGGGCAGCATGGTACTGAAGAATGGATGGGTGGTACTCTGTCTTCCAAGTCTATGTGAAGCCAAGACTCATGGGGGCTGTCAGAAGGCAAGAAAAAGAATATAAATCCTAATGGGGAAGGAGGAGGATGTGAAGGGAACCAAGTTCTTAATCACTTTTGTCCATTAGCAATACCAGAATATTTTTCTCAAGACTAAAGGGAGGAGGGCCTGATGTCCTTGTCAGCTCCCAATACACATATGTACATTATGCGAATTTTATCTATCTCATAAATCCTGTTAGTGGTTTCAGCTGGATAAAGTATTCTCCTTGTTTCTTGTCATAAACTGCTGCAGCATTCTTTTGTGCAGCTGCCGCATTTCATCCTAATGCAGCTGCATTTCACCCAGGGATGAAGTGATCCCTATATATAACTTTCTCTTCAGTTTTTATAACCATTTAAAGTGCCTCAAGATGAGATGTGGGTTGCAAGCTATTGTTTTATTAGTGTCATCACAAAGTGCTACATTGTACAAATCAATTACAAGCTAAGAAGAAAAGTGGTTTCGAAGTGATACTTGAAGATGGATTTTTTGAGTTAGGAGGGATTTAAAATCCTGTTTCAGGAATTTGAAAGGAAGATGGCAAAAAATGGGAAACAAACTAGCGTGGAGTAAGGTTGTATAAACTGTATGGGCATATGGGACAGTGGCAAGCAAAGATGTCAGAGAAATGAATGACTGAAAGTTAGTTGTAAGTGACTTCAGAGTGGAAGACATGGAAAGGAAAGGAGAAAAGGAAACCAGCAGTAAATAGGAATTATGATGATGATAAGGAGCAACCAAAAATCTCAGGAGTACACTCAAAGGAAGACCTGAATCTCTTGTTTTTATCACATAACTGGGACATATAACATGGATGGGATTTTCAGCATCAGTTGGTTCTGTTAAACATCTTTGCAGGGTTACTAATGTTATGTCTGAAACTTTCAAATGTTTAAACCTCTTGGTGCCTAAATCTCATTGCATTCTTATGTTTTGATGCCTGATTGTGCCGTACACCCTGTTACCAGAAGGAGTTCCTTGGAATTCTACATAATGGGAGAATTCTGCAGGGAGTCCATTTTATGCTAGACTTTTAGGAACAGTAATGGCTGCCTGGTTGGGTGGCTAAATGCTCTGAAGTGGGAGTCCCTCAGGATATTTCTTAATCCTAAGGTCTTTGTTGTGTCCTGGCAAGCCTGCTTTGGTGGCCTCTGCATGCCACCTCTCAGCTTAGAGAGCGTGTGGAGTGCACATTGCACAAAGGTCTCTCCTGCACTGCAAACTGTGATTGCCCTGTTGCTGTTGCACAGCCACCTTCTTGGCATGAGGAAACTCACTGTGTTGTACAGCTAGCTCTGATGATATCTAGATGTAAAAAATACTAATGCAGACACTGTTCTCAGACCTGTAAAGTTTTGTGCTTGATGAACCTGCTATAAATCTCAGATCTACCAGTTTTACCAGCATGCCATTAATTTGGGAAAGGAATTCAGCGTAATCCCTGCACCCAAGGGGGACTTGACTTCCTAACTCCTTGCTGGAATAACACACCTTTTTTCTTAGGAAATGCAGCCTTGCTGAAGATAAAAGGCTGACGAGAAGTCTCCCAGCTGGGCTGTGCAGAATTTGGTAGTAGCAGAGAACAAAACAATGGTCATAGTCATTGAAAGAAATATTTTATACAGTCCCAGACTATGTCTGATTAAGAGAAATGTCAGTAGCTCAGAAGGAAAAGCTGTATAAGGGATCATCTAACCAGGAAAAAGCATTTTCATAACAGTGTCTTTAGCTTGGTTTCATTTATTCCATTCGGGAGAATTCTTTTCCAAATCTGTGGTGGTAGCAGTGAGTAGTCAGATAAGGTTCCAGCTCCAACTTGTCTCCTGATACCAGTGTCCTGTGGCAATTAATTTTGTAGACTGTATTTTTTTAAATCCTCTATCAGTTCAGATTGCCTTCCTTCTTTTTTAGTCCTTCTTTTTTTTTTTAATCTCCCTGCTCTTTTGCTGTGTGTAAAGTGAATAGGAGTTCCCAATTTCCTATTTTTGTGCTACCCCTGATTTTATACCCTTTTAGCATAACCCTTCCTTATTCATCTGCTCTCCAAGGTAAACAGTCACACTCTTTTAATCTCGTAGCGTATGAGATTTATTTTTTTTCATGTCCATAAATAATCAGGCTTCTCACTTTCAACCTCTCTAAGAAGTCAAAGCATGAATGGACATCATCTGACTATTATTCATCAAGACTAAAGAATTACACATAAAGAAACTACTCATGAGTTTGAAAGATCTTTTTCTATTGACATTTGAATTATATTCAGCCACAGTAGTTTAAAAGGTCCATATTTTATTGTAATATTACTAGTACCACAATATTCCATGAAAGGTTAAGGACTATTAAAATAACACTTTGACAGTTTTATTTGTCCATTCCTTGCAAAACATAACCTTGACTCTAATAGTAATTATATGGCAAGGTATAAAACAATTCCAATGAAAATCCACTCTTGAAAACCTTATTATCAGGATTTATTGGCGAATATGCACCATAGTGCAGTAAAACATATAAATTCATTGTATGCTTGTGGTTTATTTTATTTATTATATATTTGTGCTATAAATGGTAATTTTACAGCTGCATGGTACAATTGCTGTTGCATTATTATTGGAAATATTCTGGAAAAGTCCTACAGAGTGGAAAGGAATGGGGTGAACCATTAGACCTCTACCTGAAAGCATGAAAGGTTGCTGAAAAATGTATCTGTCTTTATTAAATTGCATGGGGCTTTTTCCTTGGGGAATATGACAAGTTTTTCATTTTTCCATGCTCTGCACCAACTGCTTGCACTAGTGAAGTGAGATGATCATACAGTAATTAAGGTATTAACCTGCTCCTTGCAAGCTGTAGATCATGGAATCATAAAATCATAGAATGGCATTGGTTGAAGGGACCTTAAATGTCATCTTAGTTACAACCCCCCTGCAGTGGCAGGGACACATGTCAGTAGACCAGGTTGCTCACATGTGAGCGCTTGTTTTGCTGTGAATTTCCGACGTGACTTGAAAAGTCATCTTTTCTCACATTTACAAATATATTCCTGTTCTTTCCAATCTAGCACCTTTACACCCTCCTGTAATCTAATTTCTTAGCTCTGAAGAAGCTTTGCAAATGCCACTAAGTGGAAACCTATCAGTGTTAACCTTTAGTGTTACATCGTAGCTGTGGTGGTAGAGTGATGCATTTAAGTATCAGAAATTTGGAATTTAGATTGCACAGACCAGATTTCAAAGAGTAATAGTAACTGAGGAGTGGCATAGCCCTATTTTTATGGCCAGATAAGTGTCAGGCATCCAATTCCCACCAACCTTTCCTCTAACCTGCTTATGTACTTCTGAAGTGCTTTCAATCCCCATCTGTAAAATAAGAAGAGGAGTTACATAGACAGGTATCCTAAAGACTGTGAGATACAGGGCCAGGAGAATAATGGCAGCCATTGCAGTATCTCAGACTGGCCTGCAAGAAGAAGCTGAAACATGCTAGAGCTGTTCTGCTAAGCTTCAGCCTGGAGTGAACTTTCCTAAGGATGCCATCTTCCCTCATGAGCACTCTTTTGGGAAGACATCAGGGCAGTGACATTGCCTGTTGGTGACTTGACAGGTTTGTGGGGCACAAGGGATGCACCAGGACCCATGAGACAAGGCTGTCTCAGTGTCTACAGCTGCCTGGAGCATGCCTCAGGTCTAAGACACCATCAGTGTTTCCTCCGCAGGAGTGTTTTCTGGTTTACCTTTCACAGAGGTCCTCAGCGATTCCTGAGAGTAAAAGGTGTTTTACAACCCTGGGTTGAGCGGAGCCTCCAAACTGACCCCAGAATGCCAAGGTAGATTTTGTTCTGGAAGGTGCAGCACAAACTTATCCCAACAGTTTTCCTCCTCTTGAAGGAAAGAGTAAGACAAGGACCAAAAGTTGGTGTAACCTTTGGTTAGTAACACCAGACTAACCACCTGCTCACTGATCTGGCTCCACAGTAAAATGCACACCTTTTCAATTAATTGATTAATCATTTTCTCAACACTCCCAGATATTTTATCTGAATCTAGTAAATTAGATTTAAGTGGTGAGCAATATAGGGGGAATACGAAAGTGAACATTAACAGTGATTTGTTACAGAGAGATGAATAATAGAGGTTATCACATAAAGTTGACATAAACACAATAGATGGGGTAATTATGTACCTTATTTATTCTAGTTGCTAAATCTTTCACTGCATTGTGCAAAGGGACATCTGAATTTTAAATAAAAATGTAGGAAAAAAAAGAGGAAGAAATACCAAAACAGAACATAGAAGAGACAGGGACAATGGCAGAAAGGCAGAAATAAGATGAAATACTGATATCTGGACAGAAAAAGGGAAAGGACTATAGTAACTAGGTCTCAGCATAGATATTTGTAGATGGTGATAAGATTGCAAGCTAGAAAATTAATTTACTTACATGATTTTCTCTTGACAGAGCACGTTTCTCAAAAAAACTTTTTAGACAGTTCTCCTGTGCTCCTTCACCTGAGGAAGGACTGTTCCAGTGGTTTGACTTTCTTGGGCTTGTTAAAATGCAGCTAATGTAGATTAAACACGACCCTTAGAGGATCTGAGTCAGTTTGCTAATCCAACAGCAGACCACTCCCAGTTTGGGGGGGTTGGTTTTCTACCAGCTTAGTGGGCTGAGCTGGGTGTCTGAAGGGTGAGCCAGGAGCTGATGTGGCACAAAGGGAAGCAGGAGAAGCAGCCAGCCAGCATTGGGTAGACAGGACAAGGATGTCCCCTTCGGAGGCAGCTGGCTGCTAGACTGTTTTTCTGGTGTTGGGCAGAAACAAAGCAGTTTGTGAAGAATCAGAGAAAGTGTTGGAAGGGCAGAAGAGATGGCAAACAACTGTCTCCATTTCAGCCCCAGAACAGCCAGAGCCACCCACATGGTTTGTGGGAGACAAGCTCAAACCTGTTAAATACTGGAGGATGGACTCAAAGCCAAGTCCTAGCTGTGCTCTGCATATCTATCACATTTCCTGAGTGAACTTCTCCTCATTTTGCTCTAAATTGTAACTCACTACTAGTAGAAAAATTAAATGGAAAAGAGAAATTTGCTTTTTTCCAGGCTTTAACTAGAAACTGGAAAAAACTCCGTAGAATTCAAGTCCCGTGAGACATACTGACACTTGTTAATATTTGGGACTGAATTATTATCTAGCCTTAATAATTAATGATTGTTGTTAACTGCTGCCCAAGCAAGTGGAAAGCAGTAGGCAAAATATCCCTAATTTTTTTTTCCAGCAGTGGGGCAGAACAGCAGTACATAAGGACAAACCCACCAAAAGGTGTGCTGGGGCAAGCAGCCTTTTGGTCCTGCCAAGGGAGATGCTGCTTGTGGGTCAGTGGTGGCTCACATGCCACTGGTAGGAGCTGGAGGAACTGTGCCTCCTGCCATCCTTGAGCCATGTGCTCTCTGAAATTGCTCCTCTCAGCATGACAGCCCTTCTCTGTGCTGTTGTCAAAGTGCCTAGGTGCCACCTGTGAACACATGTGGTTTTCCAGGTCCTTCAGTGTTGCACCAAGACAGTGCATCTGCTACAGGCAGGATAAAACCCCTGTGTTAGCCTTGACATGGGAGCAGAACTGGGACAACACTGCCAAAAGTATTTCTACAGCCCTTCACTGACACTTTCACTGAGGTCTTCTGCACATCTCTTCTCAAAGAAGTCTTCACTAATGTTTCACGAGCAAGTAAGAAAAAGCAAATACTAGGATATGGGCACAGAAAGAGAAGGTTAAACTTAGCATCTCAAATTATTTTTCAAGCATTGCAGTATCCAGTAATGAAAGCATCTATATTGCATTCTGAACTATAACTTGGATTACATGCCCAGGGCAAAATAGTAGAAATCACCTTCGATGTCTGCTGAGGAGTGAATCCTTTGTTGTGCCTTTGCACCTAAACTGTAGGAGGGACCAAGATGGAAATGACTGGAACAGGTGCCCTTAGCCAGTGGGAAAACACTTGTATGAGCAAAGCCATATTTTGGGCTGTGCCAGCAGCATGTTGCACTTCTCTCCTTCTGCTGTCCTCTGAATAAGACCAAAAAGAGAGATGTGGGAGGGAGCTGGGCACTGGTACATGTCTTGAGACCCAGTATCCTGGAAGCTTAGCAAATCTTACTCAAGGCTGAGATAGTCATGCAGAAAATGAGAATACTCCCCAGAGATGCCTTCATGGAAGCGTTAAAGTTTTGAAGGAAGAAGCTAATCAGTCAATGGTATTTGACTGAATATAGTGTGTTACAAACAGCCTTAAAAAAAAAAAAAAAAGAAGCCAGACCAAAATCACCACAAAGAACTAAAAACCCTAGAAAAGAGTGAGATCTACTTTCTTGGTTATTCCCTATAATTACTCACCCATTGCAACCTGGGATTTTTTAGATCTTGTTTGGGCTGCAGGAATATTTCTCAGCAGGCTCCTCTGAGCAGCCAACTGCAAAAAAACATGGAAATATGATAAGCATATAAGAGCATTAAATGGTAGCATTCTCCATCACCCACAGCCTCTGTCAGTTGTGTTTCCAGGCCAGATGAAGCTAGAATTTACGTACAGCTGTTCTGAGTTGTAAAATACATTTTGAAATGGGATTGATTCGTCTGTGTATCATGAGACTGAATTAAGCAACAGAAAAAAAGTATAAAGACTTGTCTTTTTTCCAAGCATTTAATAGAAATACTCAGTCTAACTGGAACATAATAGAGATGTGCTTTCAGCACACAGATGTGCAGTAGTGAGAGCCACGTTTTATGTAAGCTGCTTATTCTTTTGTGCAGTGTCAAGAACTGAATGTACTTTCATACTCCATTTTTTGGCCTTGACATGAACCAATGTCAAAGCAAATGAAGACCTAGTGGTAAATCCTTTTCAGCACTGCTAATGATTGTGACCATTGTGGAGCTGTTCCTGGTTGTCTAATCGTCTTTGGGAAATCGAGCTTTTGATACATAGACCTTGTATTCTGAATTTTGATTTTTGCTATAAAATTTGCTGGTGTGATTCATTATTTAGGGGATCAGAAAGGTGTGCGTGTCACATCCTGCAGAGTATATTCAAAGCAGATTTTATGGTGAGCTTCAGTGGGTAAAGTCATTAAGGGTATGATGAGTGATCTGAACAGAATTACATGGGCAAAAGCTCATACGAGCATCTCTTACCTACGAAAATGCATTTTAGTAGAAAACTGATTTACAACTGGAATTTTTTTCACATGTAAGGCAAAATATGCAGAAGAGCAACTGAGCCTGATCATCTTCTTCCGGTTCCACTGCTTGCTTTATAGTTAGGGTTTTGTATTATGGCTGTCTAGATTTTACAGCCACAAATGTGCCAAAGCCCTTGACTGGTTCATTCAGGTTGATTAATAAGCATCATAAAATGTCTACTTTCTTCAACACCTGCACACTCTGTTTCTTCGTGTTTTGCAAATCTAAGAGGTACAGATATGTGCTTTGACTTTGATCCTGAAAAACGGAAACTGTTCAAGTGGTAGATCCTGATCTAGGTTTGGACAGCAAAGAGATGTTTCCCAGGTTTCCCCTGAAACTCACATTTGTGTGGATGAACCTCTGTTTTCAGTTGTTCCTTCAGCTGGTCCAGGAGCTGCTGCACATGCAGGCAGTGCAGGTGCTGGGCAGAGCTGGACCCAGCACACTGCTTTCCAGAAAATGAGCCCATGGAGCTCGGTAAAAACAGAGAGGCCCCTGAAATTGTCCCTTCAGTATCATGACACCTGCACTGGGGTTTTCCTGGCAGAGCTTTCCATGGGTTTCACGTGGGATTCTCCTCCGCATGAAATGTCACAACAGGAGAGAAGTCAGTGCCTGCTCTCTGTCACCCCATTTTCACCCTGCTCCATCTTCACAAAACTGGAGGGAGGGTAGATCACAGAACCACGAACCTGGCTGAGCAGCTTCTGCTGCAAGGAGATGGTTAACACTCCATCGCAGCCACCAAGTGGCTTTGTGCACCCCAGGGGCCTGTGGAGACAGGCAGATTTCCTTATGGGACTCTCTTCTGATGCTGTAAAGTGTGATTCAGAGTGATGACAGTACCTTAAGCAGCAAATAGACACTACCAAATTTCTTTGTAATTTCTTTGTAATTAAAAGAACTTCTAATTCAAAATAACAAAGTGTGAACTTTTTTGTCTTTTCTCTTTTTGCTCAGAGATCGAAGCAAAGGAAGCGTGTGACTGGTTACGTGCAGCTGGATTTCCCCAATATGCTCAGTTCTATGAGGGTGAGTAGGTCTTTCTCCTCTTTGTGAGGTTCTGAAAGTGCGCTGGGTCCTTGCCAGGAGAGCTTGCAGTCAGCCAGCTCCGCATTTGACTGAGTTATGGCCATGGCTGGATGCTTCACAAAGCCTCAGCTGCTGGAGTCATACCAGTACATAAAGAAAAGTAAGATTCTTACCCTCATAGCCCTGGGAAGTTAAAAAAAAAAAAAAAAAGAGGGACATAGTTTGTGTAAACCTCAAAGGTTAACAAAAACAACTACAAAATATCCAAAAACATGAGTCTGTTTTTTAGAAACTTTCTGAACTGTGTCTGAAATAAGATTAAAACACTAGAAGTTATTGAAAATTTCAGTCATGCCAAAAATAAGATTGAAAGCTCTGCAGAGTTACCAAAAGTGAATAATCTGAGTTGCACTTCACATTTGCAAAGTAAGAAGCTGATATTTCAGTGCTAACTCAGAGCAAATGGTGGTGTCCCCTTCCTAGGTGTAAAGTTCATGCCCAGAGAAGCAGTGTGCCTGAGGCAGGGCAAGTGGTTGAACTGCTTCTGTGTTCAGGAGTAGTTTGGGGACTGGGTTTTTCCTGCTCTCCCCAGCTCAACGCTGAGAGGGAAACCGCGGCTGAGCCTCATTTTTCCCAAACTCCGTGTTCTCCCTGCCAGAGACACGGAGCCAGCTCAGGCCCGCTCAGGCTTATTAGCCGAAAGGCAGCTCCACCAAACACCTCTGGACGCCTTCCAGGGTCAACGAGAGTCTGGAGGCAGCACAGATCCACGCATGGAATAGGGGCCAGGAAGCCTCGTGGGTCAGAGCCAAGTCTGCAGGCAGTCAGCTCAGATGCCACCCCTCCCCTCGTGTGGGGCTGAGGATGGCAGGGAGCAGGATGCTGAGGACACCCCCATGGCCAGCTGAGGTCCACCAGGGCTCAGGTCCTGGGTCCTGTTGGGCTGCTCAGGTGCCTGGGGACACGAGCACCATTCAGAGATGCTCAGGTGGCTCCACAGGAGGCAGGCAGACTCTGTTAAATCCAGCAAGGAACTAAGACTAATAAGCCTGCCAAACCAAAACTGACACAAATGTGTATCTACCACAGTCCTTGGGTAGCCAGCAGTACTTTGGTGTCTGCCTTGTATTCGGAGTACGTCAGATACTGACTCCCCCAGAGAAAGGAGCATCTGCTGCCTGCTTAACTCTAAGGGATGTTCTCTCCAAAAAAACAACCTTTGCTGGGCTCCAGCAGTTCCTGGGCAGTCAATATGTGCTCTAGACAGTCTGTGTCTGAAAACAAGGTGCTTTTCACAGGCATCTATTATGGCAGTGTTCAGCAGTAGTGTCTGAAAATGCTGGCTGAAGTTCCTGTATCCCAGTGTCCTGCTGAGGTACCTAAGCATGGCAGAGCAGTCTGGAGAGCAGCCACAGCGCTGGAACCCGTCCCACCGTTACAGAGCCATCTCACTTTTCTTTACAAATGTCAGCTTCCAGCATACTATTCTGGCTTTTTAGCTAATATCGGGGATTATAATTCAGTTTGGGGTTTTTTTGGCCTGTTATTTGAGTAACCCTCTGTCTGAAATCATTGTTACTTGGATCTGTTTCAAAAGCAAAAATCACAGAACATTTCTAGGGCTTGGGCACAGTCTGTCTAGCAAATAACTCATTAAGTCACTGTAATGAGAAAGGGAAACCTTGTTGCTCGTGTAGATAAAGTAAGTGTGGTGGCAATTCCCAGATCTCATTCATTTGTGCAAGGTGCTAGAAATGAACAGCTAACAATTGAGTATTTTTTTAAAGCCAAAATGAAATAATTTTGCTCTCACTCTAATGCACTGGACGTTCAGCTATACCTTTAACAAAACAAAAAAAAAAAAGGTGTCTGAAAAGGTCACAGGTACAGCTGGAAGGGAACCAGAGCTGAGTGAAACTGGTCATACTAGATTTCAGTGAGCAAGCACATGCAAAGCAATTTAGATGTAGACACTGTATTTTCATATGAGTAGCAAGCAGTCATCTTAATATTGTGTCTCCTTTTACAGACTCCCAGTTTCCCATTGACATTGCTGCAGTAAAGAAAGATCATGATTTTCTTGACAAGGACCTTGTAGAACCTCTTTGCAGGTAAACAACATTCAGAGTTTCTTTTCTGATAATTTAAAAGCATGAGCTGATTTTTAACTGTTAGCATAGCAGCAGTAGAGGTGTTTGCTTGTCCAGGTAAATTAAGTGATGAGATCTGCAATGCCACCATTCTGAGTTAATTTCTCTTTCAGAAAATGCTGCAGTAGGACACCCACTACACTCACAGAAAGCATCACATGATTTGAGAATACCCAAATCCAATGCATTTTAAGAACTTTTCAGTTCTTTTAAGAACTAGCAGTAGTGCAAGCAAATCGTGAATAAATGAGAGTCAAGTTTGAGCTGCACATTAATAACTCTTATGTCTAAGTCCAGCAAAAAAGATGAAACTTCATTGCATAGAATTCAGCAAGCCCTTTTCTCTGGCAGCAGACATGGTTTTTATGCTGCTGTGATTCCCTTGGTACTCTCTTTTGGCAGCAGTAACAGAAGTGGGAGCAGACCCAGTCCTACAGCTGCTACAGCTGATCACTGCTTTGCCCCTCCCAGTGGTCCTGTGTTTGCTGTTTTCCTTGCTTTTTATACTCTGTGATGAATATACCGTATTGCATTGCTCAAGGCCTGTCCCCCAGGACTCAAGACACAGCAATTCTGTGGCAGTTTTGCAAAACCACATTGCAGAGACACTGTTCCCCTCTTCTTCCCCCTGTGCTCAGCTCAAGCTGGGTTCTGCTCCTCTCAAGTCAGGACAAAGGAGCATCTGGCCCTTAACCAAGCAGGCTTTATTACATGTTGTGGAAACTTTCACAACACCAACATCAAGATCATTGGACAAGACTCTATTTCCCCTTCTGCAACTGTGGCTAAAGTCATCAGAGGTGGCTTTAGGAGATGCTGTTCCACATCATACTGTGCACTGCAAGGATTAATGAGCCTGTGGTGGACGAATGCAGAGAAGGTTTCTGAGAATCACCAAAAATAGGGCTGGAAGAGACTTCATCTTGTACATCTCTCCATCCCAGCTATGCTCTCCTTCCTGGTGGATCCAGGTAGTTTCTGGGCATAGCTGTCAGATTGCTTTCCCAAAACTCCCCTGCTGCAAGTGAGACCTATTGCTTCTCATGCTGTCTATTATGGCTGTGGGAAACAGAATATTCTCCTTCTCTGTGTAGTAGCTTTTGTGTCTGAAGACAAATCAGTAGGAAAGACTTGGATCCTCCAGTGATCACTCTCTCAGATGGCCAGAGAAGAGAATAACTGCAGACTTGATCCACTGCTGTTCTGTGCTGCTTGGTGAGAGAGATTGCTATGCCCACGCCTAAGAAACCTTCTTCCCACACATATGTATATCCCCCTGCCTCAGTCTGGCATGATGGAAGAGATACTTTGCTGCAGTTTGGGAACTGGAAAGTGATAGAGAATAGGAGATTGAGATATCTTCCCCTCTGCCATTTACCACAAAGTTGAAGGACCAGTAAAAAATGCAAGTATGATGTCTGTTCCTGTTGTTTCTTGTGAGAGCAAACAGTGAGCTGTAGTCATTTCATAGCTCTGTGACTCTCCCTAATCATTCTTCTCTGGAGTAATTGGCAATGGTGGTGCTACACTCATGGTCACCAGGCATCCAACACCTACACAGCTAAAAATGGGAACAGCTCAGCTCTTGCTCCTCCAGCCTCTCTGTAGACTCACAGATACACCTACAGTTACACTGTGTTGGTATATTTATGAGGATTATTTTGCAAGCTGAGAAGCTAGGGATTTGGTTGGGTTGGGGTTTTTTTCTCCTTTATTGAAATACGAGGGTTTGGAAAATTAACTAGCAGCAGGATAGATGCACTCATGGGAAAAAATATCTTACATTAGCCTAAATCAAGAGATACTGATGACACCTATAGAAAAAAGCATAGACACAGATACTTCCATGCTTTAAAGATGAACAGGTTTATGACTCTCTAATAACTTTTTCTGTAATTATTTTATTCAGAAGACAACACCTGTTTACTGGAATTTTTGTTGGGAGTTTTTAAAAAGCTTAGACCTAAAAAAAGGAATGGCTCCTCCTAATATTAGAAATACAAGTATTATGTACAGATTATGTTTCCAGATTGCAGACATTCAATTTGATGTAACTCAGCAGCTTCAAACCCTTCGCTGAAAGCGACCCGTAAAAAGCCCTTGTTCCAAATGCCAAGATTCAGATTCATCAGAAACAATGAACAGTGTCAGCTGCTGCCCCCAGTACCAGCTTCGTTACTCTATGAGCTATCAAACCGGCATCTTCCAAGTTTTCCAGCACACTGGAAATCCTCACAGCTCAGCTGACCACCGTGGCCAGTTCTCTGCCCTTCTTTTGCTCTGCAGTGGTGTTACTGCAAGGTGCATGCCAGTGTATCTATCATATGATAGCTGCAGGCTGTGATGCACTTTGAGGAAGGAGAAAAAGGCTGGTTATTATTTCTGTGTGCACACATTCCCAGGTTGGCAGTCAAACTTCCATTCTTCAAACATTCAAAGCTGCCCTCAAAGCTATGTGTGACCAAGCCGTCACACTGACTAATAGTGCGTTCAGCCCATAGTACTGAACAAAATGGGCTTCTCTTTTTTTTCTTTGGAAGATAATTTTAAAGCTGAAATGCCAGCATGGATAATCAGTTTGAGCAGTTTTAGCTCTGAATAGTAATAGCATAAACACTGAATTTCTCTGCTCCTGTGGGTTGAAATCAGACTCTCAGTCTCATTTTATAATCGGTTTTCTCATGGCATTGCAGTATACCAGACAACGTGAGGCACAAATGAGGAAGAACCTTGTTTTAAGGCAGCTGGTAGTATTTTAGTCAGAAAGTCTAAGACTCTCTATTATAAAAGATTTCAGTGACCTTTTTGAGATATTCTAACATCCCTGCTGTTTACAATATAATTCGAAAATTTGGCAGAGTAAAAACCAAATTTGAGGCCTTTGGGTTAGAGGCGTATCTATCAAGAGATTCCACTCAGATTTTATTGAGTAATGAACAATAGAGAATTGCCAGGCAATCTGCAGGCAAATGCTGTCAGCCTGCCAAAACAATAATTGGGCATGAAAAATTTATAGCAGGATCTCTGTGCCATTTCCAAAATAGCAGCGACCAACTCTGCTCTGGGAACTTTTGTGGCTGCTGTGATAAGAGGGTGAGACAGAGAAGCCAGGCCACGTTGTACTTTTTGTATTCGCGTAAATACAGTGACTAAGAACATGAAGAACAAGTATGTAGCAGTCTGATACACAGTCCCCTAAACCAAGCTCTTAAAATTTGAACTGTGCCAAGCACTCAGCAGCCCTTTTTTCCATAGCTGTTGTCTCTTCAACAGCTTGTAAACAAAGCGAATGTTGTTGTCTGGGAGGGGACATCCTACCGCCAGGGTTCCAAAATGATGCTTGTACAGTCAGTACCATCTGCTGAGTTCTCTTGCTCTGGGTGCTGTTAGGGGATAAGCCTGGCTCTCCACATGCAGGACAGAAAGCCCTGCTCTGGAGGCAGTAGAATGGCTCCCACTGACTTCCAAGAGAGATTTGTGAACTCATGTGAGTCTGGAGCCTCTAAGGTAACTCTCTCAGTGGTAGCCATGATAAAAAGGTGATGGGACTGGAAAGTAGTACATTCTCTTCATGCACAAAACTGGTGGAGCAGGGACATGCCAGGGTGAGCCTTGCACACCAGCCCTAATGGTGCTGGGAGGACTCTTATTCAGTGTTAAGACCTCAGCAAAGCCCAGCATCAGGAGCTGCATGTCCTCCTCCCAAAGTCCACAGCACCAGAAGAAGCCAGGCAGGGACATGTGAACGCAGCGCCTAAACTTGGCTAGGAATAACAACAAAGCAAAGAAATTGTGTTGTGATTCCCTCAGAGGGGCATTTACACAACCATATAGTGTGATCTCTTGGTCACAATCCATGAGAGAGGGCATTTGCAGATCTGCTGAGGCAGGAGACACTGTGCTATCCATGCTTGTCCTCCCCATGATGCCTCCTCCTTCATGACTGGCCAGTGGCCCTGGCCGCATTCCAAAGCACCTGCTTGGGAGCAGCTGCAGAACAGGTCCAGGAGTTCTCCTGGAATTCCAACTCACTTCAGTGCTGTCTCCCTATTACTTGGATTCCTCTTCAAGCAGGACAACAGGTCCCCCACAAGGTTTTCCAGGTGACCTGAGCCTGCATGGCTAGAAGCTTGTATTTATTTGTAAACACTGCTCAGTGCTGTAAAGGATACAAAAGTTGGAGATTTCCTGCTTCTGAAGAACTTCTGTCCCAAGAGTTAACAATTACATCACTGGGGTTGGGATTCAGAGCCCTAAGGACCTGTGTCTATGGCCATCTTAAATCTCATCCACCCAGACTTCTCCATATGTTGACTGGACCAAGGCACCTGCAGCAGCTGAAGGCGAGGCTTGATACTACAGGGGATCTAAAATAGCACCAGAAACATCTGTTTGGGCACCTGAATATCTCTGCTGGTGTTTTAAGAATTATTTCAAAGTGTTAAACCACCAAGGCAGTGTTTACCTGTGATGCTCTGGAGAAGAAATAAAATTACCATCACTGAAACGTTTGCTGTAGTATATGTTAGGCAGTCTTTCCCTGAACACTGCAGAAATTTCCAGATATGCATTCAAATGCATCCTAGATTATTTGGGTTTTATATAGCCACCTCTCTTGTGTTTACTTAATGTGTTTTTCCTTGACTTTTCTCAAGTCCAGACTTCGTGTTTTGTTGACATTACAAACAGGCATTCTTTTCCCATGTTTTTAAGCAGTGGCATAAAAGTGCAGTGCTTCTCTCACTTCAACTTTGACATCAGTGACAGCCTTTGTAGCCAGAAACTTCTGGTTCTTTTTCTTTTTGAAAGACTTGCTGAGAAGTTGGCTGTCAGTCATCTGACGACTTCAAACTGATGAGAAAAGCTTTCTGCAACCACTGGCACATCAACAAGGCAAAAGAAACTGAAACAGACTGACTTTGATTTGAGCTATTAGTACCAGACAAACTCACAAATATGATCATTAGTTCTCTAATTTCACTGACAAATCTTTCCACAGCACTGGAAGAGCCCCAGAAAACATACCAATGTTTTGTAGAGGGATGAATTTAAAACTTGGCGCCCAGTAAAAAGTAATTTTGATTTTGGTGGAGCAAGTGTGGAAATGTAGCTGCAGACTTGTCCCTTCAGCACAGGCCAGCTGACAAAGAGGTGCAAAGACTCCAATATTAGCCAATATTCACTGCTCAGAAGAAGCTGTCCCCAAGGATAGAAAGTTGGGCTGGAGTCCTTTGAAAATGAAATGTGCCTTTGTATACTTGCAATTGATATCGATACACACATTTAAACATTTTGTGCTCAAAAGAAGTACTGAACATTATTCGGCCCCAGGGCCCTACGAAAATGCCACTTTGGGTTGAGAAATTCTGTGTTTGGGCAAAAGAGGAGTTTTGCAATAATAGATGTAATCCCAGAAGAAGATTTGTGGGCAGAAGGCTGGAGATACAGCTACACAGCCACAAACCCTGGAATTTATTTCAACATTGCTATCATGCATTCAGGGTGTGCTTGTGCATACATTATACCCAAATTAATACCTGAGCACAGGTCTTTTCTGATACAGCATAATGGATTTATTGCCTTGAGTTAGGGAGGAATAGTTGATCCACAAACGAGTAGGTGATGTTTTGAGAGGGATTTTTTTTTTAAGGAGGATCCACATTCGGTGGGCCGGTTCTTTGTTAGTGGTGGCAATTTGAAAGGTATTCTAATATTAGAAGTTCTGTGGAGGAATATGTTAATGCCATAATCTTCTTATGTTATGTGAGAGATTATATTATTGATCTGATACTTTTTTCATGTGTCCTTGTAACTTATCATATGCATTTCAAATGTTCAGCTCTGGAAACTGGCAGCCTCTCCCTGTGACCCAAAAGCAACAGAGAGAGGTCTTGCTATAAAGACATGGGAGATGCAGGCAGCCAGCAGAGGAGTGCTGTGGACAAGTGGCTCTCTCACTCTGCCTCTATTTTGAAATTCAGTCAGAGATGGAAAATTTTCAAATTCTAACATATTTAACTTTGAGCTTCTGCTTTTAGAAGTTGGATGGTTTAATGGATCAGGATCTTTAAATATAAATAAAACCAAATCGATTATCATTACCACAGCAGGTTCTCTATTGAAAGAGCGTGTTTACTTGTCCTCTGGCTGTCCTTGCACATGGACACCACACACACACACACACACACACACACACACACATGGATTGTCATTTCAACTCACTGTCATCACAGAATAGCCTTGGATTTAAGGAGCAGAAGTCTTACAGGGGCTCTGGTAACATCGGTATGAACATGGTCAAAAATAGCTAAAAATATTTATTTTTAAATGTTAGATTTGTTACATGTTGGGTGTGTTAACCTGTGTATAAGGTCCACAGACAGGAGAAAAGAAACTATTGGCTTTGGAGAAACTTTTAAGTAACAGCTAGAAGTTCTTTGTGTCAACTTTTTTAAAGAGGTGCCAACTGCCAGAAGTGAGGAACTGCATCTGGTTTTTTGTTCAGTCTTCCACCAGTGCTTTGAAATCCCCATTTTACACCAATTATGTTACAGTCCTGCATAAGGCAACTCAGCTCCTCCTTCTTCTTCCATTTCCCCAGCTATCACAGGTGTTTGTTTATAGTTGTTTCCTGTGCTAAGTACAGAAAGGTCCATCAGTTACAAAGCAATCTATCAAACCTGGCTATCAAGTGAAGTGAAGCTAAGAGTCCCTTTTAATGCAGTGGTCATACAGCTGGAATAGTTGACCAGTATCATTTTTGAAGCTGGTGTATGCAGTTGGCACCCTACAGTAAGATAAGAGAAAATGTTTTGAACTTGCAAAAAAATCATGCCCTTTAGTCAGAGGGTGCTAATCTTTTGAATTTGCTTTGCCCTGTAGACGACTAAACACACTGAACAAGTGCGCCTCAATGAAACTCGATGTGAACTTCCAAAGAAAAAAGGTAAGGGAACTTCATTAAATATGCTGGCTTTACCCTGGCTTTTGTGATAAGACCACTCCAATTTAGCCTTTAAGTCAGTAATGCTCTTAAAAGTAAGTTAAGTTTATTTGACTTTGAACATGCATGTCAGCATTGTCTGGATGCATGATAATGTGAATTGCTGAATCTTGAAAGTATAAACAGAATAGAAACTGTGACTAAATACTGCCTGTGTTAAAAGGGCTCACAGAGTACTTAAACTCTACATATGTGCAATTAAATGTAGTGGGTGAAAAGACAGTGAAGCTTCATTAGACTGGCTTGTCTGTCAGTGCTATATGAGTACACAGTGGAAAATCCTGCTCAGAAAAAATGGAAGCTGCTCAGATGAAACTAACAGCTTCTTTTTGTTTCTTGTACTGACTTCTTCCCAGTTAAGAACATGAAAATAAACTCTGTCCTCCTTACAAGTTCCTGTGTAACATGGGAATTATTTGAGTTTAAAGGGTTTCAGTGAGGGCTGCAGAAACAGACTGTTGATTTTGAGAGTGTTGTAACACGTCCAGCATGAACTGTTGAACGTTTGATTTTCTGGTCACAAATTCCCCAAAGTCCTTGAGTATTGTACAATAGTAGTTGTCAACTCTGAGAAATCTTGGTTTCTGTTTTTCCTTCCTAAAGTGTTTGTCTAGTGCTTTTTAAAAACTGCATCTGAGAGCTGCATTTCTGATGTCTTTGCAAATTCAGTCTCATCATACTCTATTCAGTGTTTGAGGGAACTTGAGGAGAGGATGGTTTTAATGCCCAGATACCCTGCTTTGGCACATGCCCACTTGTTCCTCGGTGTACTAGCCTCTTTAGTTTGTATTTTGTCCTTTCTCTGGAGCTGCAGGGACTTCTCTTCACCGCATCAGGGTTTTTTGTTGTCTTGGGCTTTATGTTGTATTAAAAAGGAAGGATTTTGTTGTTGTTGTTGTTATGTTTGTTTTTCATTAATTTTTTTGCTGCCACTCCTCCCTGTTCTGAATGGACTGAAGTCCTCAGCTGCCCTCCTTGCAGATGACCATTAATTTGTGATGGAAGAGAGATGGCCCTACTTGGTACTCTTTCAAGGGGACAGAAGCTAGTTGGGTCCATACCTGCACAAGGCCACAGAGAAGCAGAGCACAGAAAAATGTAGAGAAAGAGGAGTTGGAGGAGATTTTAGCCCACAGATACAGAGCAACTGAAAGTAGAAGAGAATGTGGGTGAGAGAAGAAGAGGAAGGAGAGCCTGCTGACAGGAGGAAATGTAAATGCAAGTGTAAAAGCCAGAAACTGGGTCTGAAATTGATCACTGAACTAAATAAATCATTTGCTGTAGATACTGCCCTTCTTAATAGTCTCTATGGCGATCTGAACAGTGAAATGTAACATCAGCCTGCTTTGGAGCTTCAGCATAACAGGTATGCACAGGACTAGCACAGCTGCTTGGGTGATTCATCAAAATATGGCCAAGCAAGATGCCAGGCAAGGTTACTGTGAAAGCCAGCATGGTATGAGCGTTCCCCACTGCCCACTCTCCCACCCAGACCATTCCCACTGTGGGCTGCTCTCTTCCCTTGGCTTCATCAAGATGCAAACAGAAATCCTCATGAATGTGTTGCAAATATGTCTGTAAGCGATTTGGACAGACAGAGATTAGCCTTTGGATTAATTGCCTTCTGCAGCTGTCGATTTATGAGAATTCCTGCCCCCAGCTGGAAAAATGTGGCAGAATTCCACCACAAATAAATCCACTATTTGCCTTTTGTTAGCATCCCTCTGTATTTCGGGCAAGTACACCCTCAGTCAAAAAGCTGTACTATTTTAAATCAACTGTGACAAATCTGTGAATCAAAACCTCCTTCTCTTTGGCAAATGTTACCAGTCACTCCTCAAGAAACTTGCCCCTTCTCATCTTCCCAAACATAATGGTATTAACTGGACTTTTGAATATGCTCCAAAGCTGTGCACTTGGTTTCACCCCAGGTCAGTAGAAATACAGTCACTGCTCCAAAATGTCTGCTCTGCCTGTGTCAGATGAATCATTGCTTTCAGACCTTCTCTTGATCCACTGTCCCCATAGCTGGTGACATGTGGGTGGGCTAAGTGCTCTCAGAATTTTTTTTTTTTGACAGTTTTGTTTGTCAGGGCACTCAGATATCTGACAAGAACAGTGGGTCATTCAGGATGTTCGTGGCTTCCATAATTTCTACTGATCCCATCAAAAGAAAAGCACAGTATGTCATAGGACTCACAGTGCAGCTGAATTTGTAGTGAGTCACCATGGCAGTATCTCAGCATCCAGATATTTCATTTCATATTTGCCTCATTTTGCTTCTGATGAAACACAAGCATGTTTCTTTATCCATTAAAAAACCCCAAAACTAAGCCTTTATTTAATAGAGCTGCAAATTTTGACACTGAAAAGCCTCTGTATTTTCTAAGTGATTCTTGGGCAGAATGTAATCCTCTCTTTGCTGCGGTTAGAGGCAAAACTTGTTTACTACCAATATCCATTTGTGTTCATCTCCGCTTTGTCAAAAAAAAAAAAAAAACCCAAACAAAACAAAAACAAACCCACAAAACTTTTGATTTAAAGTATATTTACCACTGAATTTATTTTTATTTCTGTTTTCTGCTCTGTGCTCTCTTCTTGGTGTTTTTGCAATGTCTCTACCACTTTGGCTACTTTAATCGATTCCAGCTTGTAGAAAATACGGGCTAAATCCTGTCAGTTCATACAGTAATGTCAGTGCAGCTGGAGGGATTTGTGTCAGCCAAGAATCTTCTTTAAGGTCCCTTTGGCATATTGCAACGTAGAACAAATTTTAAAAATGTGTTTATCCTATTGGCTGGTGCCACCAACGCTTCAGCAGTGGTATGCTTTGTAGATATAATTACCACTGCTAAATATTTAAAAGTACGTACCCTTGTGGTTTTTAAAATATCCACTTTGTGGCACTACTAAGACCACAATAAATGGATTTTTAAGTTCCTGAGGCTGTGCAGTCCTTTGGTCCATGTATACATACAGCAAGCTGTGGAGTTAAAACAAAGGTAGAGCTTACTGATGTGCCATTTCTTCCCTGCAGACAAAATGGCCAAAACAGTATTAGCCTTTTCTAGCCCCTTCCCTCATACTTCACTAGGTGCTCAATTCTTCTCTCTAACAAGCCACAGAATGAAGATCTCTGTTCATTCCTGTAAATTCACATCAGCTGCAGGAGCACGGCACACCTCAACATTAACAGAAGAAAGAGGGATGCCTAAACCCAAAATTTCACAGCTATATTTTATTTTATGGTTTGGACATGATCTAAAACATCTGGTTGACTTGAAATGATAAACTGGCAAAAGTTTATGGTATCAGTGAGACCTGGCACGTTACTGATCCCAATCTCCAGCTTTTGAGGTTTCACATTATTTAAGGTTTTGGGCGCTCTTGTAAAATTTGGTTTACATTTTTCAATTAGACAGGCCAGCAAAGATCTAGTCAGAGACTGGAGATAACTTTACCATCGAAACTTCATATAAAAATACTTCTAATAATAGACTCTTAAAATGAGAATTTTTCCAGTCCCAAAATAGTCTTTCTGGTTTAGCACCTCATTTTAGTCTGACAGCCTGTCATATTTTACTGCCTTCATACTGCTTCCAAGAATGTGAAGAGCTGTTTGGATGTCATGTAGGTGAAGTTAGTTTGTTCTGCTTTAAAACAAATGTACAAGAATAATGCAGTATAAACCCAGTTCAAAGTCAGGGGAAGGGTACTCATTAGCAACTGTGGGCTTCATGCTGAACATGTACCTTTTTTGTTTGAGCAAGCAGATGAGAAAAATGTCATAGGGTGAGGTTTTTTATCTAAATTTTTTTCCAAGGCACATGTTCTCTGCATTGCAGAGTAGCTCCTGGAGCTGCCTAAACATAAGCACAGCTCTGTGTGCCTCAGGCTGAGGGATGAGACCAGGACGGGCTGTGGGGCTGCTGCTGCCACAGGAGAGGTTGGAGGAAACCAGAGAGTGGGGCAGGCTGCAGGTCATCAAGTTTGGATTGCCTCTGAGGACGAGGGCGGTGAAGACAGTGGTTGCCACTGCAGGCTGCCCCATCCCAGCCTGAGCCTGGCTGCTCCTCCTGCCCACACCTCCACAGCTGCCTTCTCTGCCTTCCTTCGCCTGCACTCAGGCACACCCTAAGCAATACTCCCAAATATTATATTTTTATTGTTCTTTCAAGCATGATTGCTATTCATCGGTAGTTATGTTCCTGAAACATAAATCTTGTTAGGTGTATCTGGTCTGTGAAGTTTACAGATGTTTATTTTAGTTCTCACTGCAAAACTACATGCAGCACCAGATATTTGCTGTCTTGGATTTTTAAACAGCTCACACTGCTGGAGTACCCAACTACTTCCCTGTCTTTACCATGTGTCTCTTAACACCATCCCTGAAAGTCAGGATTCCTTTACTTGGACCTTTCAAAACATGTTTTTTTCCTAAACAGTCACTGTGGGCATCAGCCCTACACAATTCAGTGCTCAGGCAATCCAAGAGGTATCAATGGTACTCCTAACATGGAGCAGGCTTTTATTCCTTTCTTGTTAAGATGTTTGCAGTCTTTACAATTAAATAAAAGAGGGTGTTGTGAAAGGGCTGGTGACCAGTCTTTCATAAACTTGGTTCAGAGAGACTTTGTTACCTGTTGCTCACCTGGAGCAGCCCAATCACATTAATTCAATAACAAGTTAAAGCACACAATTTTAACATGTGCCACTTGCTTTTTTCCCAGAGTGAAGATTCAGATGAAGAAGACCTCTGTGCTATCAGTAATAAATGGACTTTCCAAAGAACCAGCAGACGATGGTCTCGGGTGGACGACATTGATGCTTTGCTTCACCAATCTGACAGACATGGCTCTTCTGGGGACATTAAAATGAAAAACACAACAAGCAGTGAGAGCGTCCTTACAGATCTGAGCGAACCTGAGGTCTCATCCATTCACAGCGAGAGCAGTGGGGGCAGTGACAACAGGAGTCAATCTGGCACTACCAGGGAGACCTGCGACTGCTCTGGCCATCATGATGTGGAAAGCACCCTGCTGCAGGACTCCACTGCAATAAACACCGCCCTGTCCCCCAAGGACGGCCAGAAGAATGAAAATCCGACACGAGCCAGAGCAAAAACCTTTCTAAAACGCATGGAGACACTAAAAGCAAAAGCTGTGCATGGAAAACTAAAAGGCTCAGGAAGAACAGGTCCTTTGGAGATCAGTGGACCGGTTCTCCAGTTTGAGCCAAAATCCTTGAAAGACATGCACTGTGTACAGATAGTCAATGGCGATCTCCAAAATCTGGGACAAGATTCAGTCAAAAGAGGGCTTCCCTTTTCTGCCAAATCCAGCAGTGACAGCAGTCAGTCCGAAAACAGCAGCAGTGGGGTGAGCACACCGTGTTTGAAGGAACGCAAATGCCATGAAGCAAACAAGAGAGGTGGGATGTACCTGGAGGACCTGGATGTTCTGGCTGGAACAGCCTTACGGCAAGTGGTGGACCAAAACCGCAAAAATGAATTTCATTCCCAAGAGAACTTGGTTGTGCACATTCCCAAGGATCACAAACCAGGGACCTTCCCAAAGGCACTTTCTATCGAAAGCCTCTCACCTACAGACAACAGTAACAGTGTAAACTGGAGGACAGGCAGCATCTCTTTGGGAATGCAGAACTGCTCTACTCCAAAGGAATCCGGACTGATGGCTTGCTGTCCTAAAGAGAGCAGAATTAGTATTTATGACAATGTGCCAGGTTCCCACTTGTATGCTAGTACTGGGGACCTCCTGGACATAGAGAAAGATGTCCTTTTTCCTCAGTTAGATGACATTTTGCAACATGTTAATGGACTTCAGGAGGTGGTAGATGGCTGGTCAAAGAAGGTGTTGCCAGGTCTGCCGGTTGGCGATGCATCAGTCAGGGAATCCCCATCATTGCCTTTCCAGTCACCTACACAGATCACTCTTGATTTTGAGGGAAACTCTGTGTCTGATGGCCGGACCACCCCGAGTGACATGGACAGAGATGGAACATCCCTGAATGAATCCGAAGCCACTGGTGTTAGAGACAGGAGAGACTCTGGAGTGGGAGCATCGCTCACAAGGCCAAGCAGGTAAGTAGCAAAATTTTGGATACAAATCCACAGGCTGTGAAATACAATATAATGAAGCAGAGGTTCTCAGCCTGGGAGTCAGAAGGCACAGGGTGCCACTATGGTTGTGCTCATCCTGTATGGAGATGGGGATTTTCCAGGGAAAGGCAGGGACAGCCTGCTGTGGAGATTCTTACATGGAATCAATGCAGAACTTGTTTAATAGAGCAAACTAAGTCATTTTCTATCCCTTGATCCATTGATTACATGGTAAAACCCTGTATATGTTGTAGGATGTATTTTCAATTTGTCTTCTAAGTTACGCACTCAGATCTTTATGCATCGATACCTTCGTGAACTTTTTTAATGCGCTGGTCTGCTTTAAAAATGTGCCCCTTCATGCTCAAAGAGAACTTCCCTACTCCGCCTCAGCCCCTTACATGGGTGGGATGAAACGATGGTAAATGACTGACTTCATAATAAAGTGAAAAGAGGAATTTTGTTAATAGTTTACAGACCTGTTTAAAGTCACAGTGATGAGCTCCTGTTGAGCCAAGTACCAGTGGTCCTGGGTAAAAGCCTCTGTGGGCCCAAATTCTTGTATGTAGGGTGGCTTTGTGAGTGCAAAAGCAGGGAGAATATACCTGGTATTTTCTGATGCTGGTATTTCTGATAATACTGGTATTTTCTGATCTGCTGTCAGTCTTGTCACACCCTCACAGAGGACTCTGCCGTGCCACGGTTTGCTGCTGCCTGTGGGTGCTCACTACCACCACAAAAGTGAAAATGAAATTGAGGAAACTACTGAGTAAATGAGCAGTGCCGAAGTTTTTAGGATTTGAGCCAGAACTTATATTTAGTGAAACGAGAAAATGAAATTAGGGTTGGGTTTTTTTCTGATGAATCCAGTATATAGAGAAAGTGCATTGGAGTAAAAAGATGTGAGTGGTTCAATAGCTTGGTGGTTATAGCTCCAGCTAAGGAGTCACAGGGTTTAACCCTTTCTCAAAAAAATCCTTCAGCATTTAATAACAGAGATATTTGGAGAACCTCATCTCCAAATATCTCAGTGGTCAGGTCAGTCCCTGGGGAGGTGAGGGACTAGGCATCAAATACCAGTTCTGAATCAGGCAAAGAACATTTGAATCTAAATCTCTCACATCCTTTTGGAAGTGTGTGGGCTGAAGGCCATAGCAGGCAGCACTGCTTCCCCAAGTATATGGACAGGACCCACACCCACTTGTGAATGTAATGTTAAAAAGACAAAACTCGGGCATTTCCAAAATTAAAGAGATTGACTAAATTGTTTTATTTATCTCCAAGGTACATTTTCTTTCAGTTGACTCACCACAAGCCATCACGTATGTGTGTGTTCGTGTATGTTTTATATATTGCCCAGCCCTATCTCACAGTATCCCATCTTTTCTGCCCAACTAAAGCAGTTCTCTGATTTTTCTATCATTTCTTTTGCTAAAGGCGATTACGATGGCATAGTTTCCAAATCTCTCATCGCCTGAGCCGCTCCATTGCATCGCTTCACATCAGCAACCAGTCAGCAGCCCAGCTGAATCTACTGCAAAAATTCTCTCTGCTTCGTCTCACTGCCATCATGGAAAAGTACTCCATGTCAAACAAACATGGCTGGACCTGGTGAGTACCACTGATAACTGGAAAAGAGACTTTTCAGAAGAAAATAGTTTCTCCTAATTGTGGTACTCTGATAGTAAGTAAATGCTGTTAGAAGGAACCATTGACTTCAAGTGTAGGATTTGAAACTGTCCCTTTTAATCCATTGCTGCCTAGTGGCTCGTTGGCAAAGTCAGAAATAGATCCTGGAAATCTGACTTCATTCCTGTGCTCTAACAGAGAGACAACCCTGGCCTTTCTAACAATGCTACAGTTCTGGGAAAATAAACAGGAGTAGGAGAGAGTGACTAAAAAGTAGGAAAAGTTTATAGTAAGTCCTACCCGGAATTCATTTTGTGATTCGAAAAGAAACAGCTGCTGCTTCATGTGTTTGATACTGTTTTGTTTGTGCTTTAAAAGAAGGGTTACAACAGTTATGGGACATTTCTCTATAAATCAAAGATGCAGGCTTTAGCCTAGGCCTGGACCTGTGTTAGAGGGAGCTTGCAGCCCTGGCAGCTGTGACAGCTACCTGGTCACTCAGGGAATGGAGGGAAGTGCACATGGATGGGAGTGCTCACAATGTGGCTGCTTCTGTAGCAACTGGCTACAGAAATTTGCATGTTTCGTGGTGCACAAACCCTGGTGGGCCCCACAGATTGAAGTACATCAGGAATGGAAATGGGCACAGATAAGAGCTTAAAAGTATCTGAGAAATAATCAAAAGGATGACAAAATCTCTCCCTGACTGAGGCACCCAGTCCAGATACAGCATGACTTGATATTTATATTGGGATTTTCATGCTCAAAGCACCTCCCCAAAATCCCACTAAATTCATCTTTCAGCTACATAAGACAAGTTTTCCTTTAGAAATGGAAAAATAGATATAACAGATACACGTGAGATTCACCTCACTGACATCAGCCATTAGGAAAAGTCAAAAGTGTAACCTGATCTGAGAAAGTCAGGTCAGCTCTTTGTGGTCAGAAGAAAAAGACAGGCAGCTCCAAAGCAGCCCATTGTATCCAAGGCTGAGGGTTTGGGTCACCCTCCACAGGTGTCTCTCTCTAGAGTGGGTATAGAGGTAGTCCAGACTGCTGACTCTTTCTAAAACTCCGTAAGAGAGCTAGAATTCAGTAAGATTAACCCCCATTCCATGGTTTTTTGGTGCAGCTCCCTGTGGCTAGCTGACAACATCTGCACTGAAATGAATCTCACCTTACCCAACTTCAAATAAGCAGACTAGAGTACAGCAAATTCTAGATCCTGCTTTTTGTACAGGGTTTTCATCCTGAGAGATATTTTTTCAGCTTTTATAATCAGTGTCCAAGGATTTTTAAGAGAGGGACTGTAAATAGCTGTAAAGTTACGCACTGTACTTCTTCAGTAGGTAATTTAAAATGAATTTTTACTTCTTCCCACACAGATGACAAAACTCCTAGTCACATTTAGGTCATATTCATCCTTTGAATTTTAATTCCATGGCAGTCACGACTCCCAAAAAGGGAATCAGTTGGTTCTTGTTTTCATCACAATTTTCTGAAGAAAGCAAGCTCACCAGCTTCACTTAAGTTACTCAACTAGAATAAATCATGTAACACAAGGCAGGAGTCTGACACATGGGGATTTCCCACCATCATTTCTTATTGTAACTTCTTAGTCAATAGAAGTACTAAATCAGGTAACTGGTGTATAAAGATCGTTCAGCATGTTAGAGGATTGAACCTTCTTTTCCCTGAGATACCCTCTCCACTCAGGTTTGCCATTCCTGTGAGTCCCTAAAGGATGCTTTAAACCTTGTTGGCTTCAGCTGGATGACACCTGCTTAGTAAAAGGTTTTTGTTAGAACTGATTGTTATGCTATACCTTAGAGGCCATCTACTTATAGACATTAAGAAATCAATCAATTATGCAAATTGAGAAGTGTCTGTGTATTGTGCATTAAACATTATTTCCCCATCTTTATAAAAAAGGCCCCAGTTACCAATTTCTGTCAGTAGTGTTACTCAGACAGTGTGTAAATACCCTGATTTTTTCATGCAGCCTGTTCATGTTAATTTTCAGGTCTGTGCCAAAGTTCATGAAGAGGATGAAAGTCCCTGACTACAAGGACAAGAATGTCTTTGGTGTGCCCCTGATAGTCCATGTCCAGAGAACGGGACAGCCTCTTCCCCAGAGCATACAGCAAGCACTGCGCTACCTACGGAGCAACTGTCTAGACCAGGTAAGAACTTTACTCCAGGGACTCGTTGCTTTTTTCTGAAAAGCCAATTTAAGAAAACAACAGTGAGCATTTTTTTACAAAGTACCAGAGTTATTTGAAGATTATCTCTCATGTTGGGCCTAGATCTCCTCTGGTGATTTGATAGTTGGTGCCAATACAGAAAGTTTGCCATTTTGAGATTTGTATCCAGCTAATCTGCTGAATTCTTGTAGCTGTGACAGTCCTGCTGATTTGTATACCTCAGACTACTTCAAAGAACATTTTGAGATCTTCATTTATATTGAATGAAACCTGGGAAGAGATCAGGACTCCCCACTTCTACCTGTATCTGTACTGCCTATGCTTGACTGTTGCCATTGAGGGTTAACTGCATTCACCATTTCACAAGATATGGTACAAAAGGTTTTATTTGCTTAGCAAAGACAGAAAAGTCCAAGAATAGAGAGCAAACTCAGCAAAATATTCCAAGTATTCTGTTGACAGAGTCAGATATATCCAGATAGTTAGGTCAGCAGGGGTTCAATGCCAAAGCCATTATGGTACATTGCCTTTTATAGTGTTCTTAGCTACAACAAGCCAGCTGGGACACCCTCATGCTCAAAGTATTTCAGATTTTTTTATTCCCTTTAGCTACAGAGGGACATACTAATCATATTTTCACTGTTCTTCCCCTAAGGATGAGGATGTGTATTTTTATGAGCTTAGGACTGGGAGAAACCCCTTGGCTGATTATGTTCAGTCCTCCACTGTTATTGACCTCATGTCATATGACCTCTTTCATAACTGCCTTTAGATAGTTGTAAATTCAAAAGGAGCAACCAGCACTTTGCTCTGCAGACTTTGCTGCTTTCCTAGCTCTGAGCACATGAAAAGGGTGGAATTAGTCTGTTCTGAATCTTCACATATTCTAATCACTATTCTGGCTGCTGTTCAGGTTTTTTGTTGGGTGACAGTCATCTTACCCAAAACTGAAATCTAAAAATTAAAGGCATTCCTGTGAATCACACCATTTCCCTTTGCAGCCAGTGGGAAAGACAGGTCCTTGCTATCAGTTCTCTCTGTAAAGGAATCCTGTAGTGGTCAGACCTTGACCTCTAACTCCACAGTGTCAAAAGTGAGGTGAGATGAGTTCTGCCAACCATATGTAGTGCGGGAGCTGAGGGGCAGGATGAACAGCTTGTCAGAAATTTATTAAGAGAGGATGAAAGGAAAAGATGCATAGAGACAAGCAGAAGTGATATATTCAAGAGCTAACATGCCTGGTTGCCACGGTGCTCATCTGGGGTTGTGTACTGAGCTGGGAAAGCCAGTGTAGGAAGAAGAGTGATGCAGCAAGCCTGGAATTAGTGATGAGACTGGAGGAGGAGACGCCCAAGTAAGAGGAACAGGAGATGTACAGGTAGGGATGGGCTTGTCAGCTAAGAAGCAGAGCAAGAGGAAGAAAGAGCAGAGAGAGAATTAACTAGGGAAAATGTACAAGGGAGAGTAAAATAGAAAGAAAAAGCTCTTGAGAGATTTGAGGCCGTTAAAAGGTGTTGGAAGTCTCAGACAAATACCTGCTCCATTTGTGTTTACCCACTGGGAAGCATCAGAGCTCTGTGAAGGGCCATTTCAATTCAGTTTTGGTTTCTTCTCAGAGTGAAATTGAGAAAATACTGAATAAAAAAAGAAAGAGGAGATGTACATATTGAGACTCTAAAATACCTTTTCACTAAAAGCCTTTCTAGGCAAAAACCCTCCAGGCAGTTCACTTTCTCTGCTTTACAGTTACTCCCTTTGTTCCCATTTAATTCAAAATCTCCTAATGCCTGGACAGAGACCTGGGCAGCCTCCAGTTTCCCCCAGCATCTTGCTTATGTGTCTCTTCTGTGTGCTGCAGGAGGTGGGCTAGAGTTCTGAGCAGGTGCCAGAGCTTCTACTGCATGTTTGGTAAAGTTGAGGTGGCTCTAAACAATTGTAAGGTCTGTCTCCTGCCACTGGAATCCCTAGCCTGGCATGAGGAACCTCACTGTTACTTGCAGGAGACGTAATTCAGTTTCAATTTGTGAAATAGAAACTGCTTTGCCTTTTCCAACTGCATCTTTATTTCTGTCATGCATCATATGGCTGCTTGTAGGGAAGATGATCCACACAGCATGAGGATAGTAGACAGATTGGGCCAGACTAACGTCTGGATTTTTAGTCCCTTTTTATTTACAGAACAAGTCTGTAATAATGCATAACAGAGCCTAAAACATCTTTTTCTATCAAGTGAAGAACTCTTTATTAATTATTAGGTTTTTTCCATTAAAAAAAAAAAAGGCAACAGGAGTTTGGATAAATGTCTTTAAACAGAGATCAAGAGTAGCAGAACAATGTGCAGCAGGAGATTGTATGGGTGAGATCTGACATCTGACCTCTCAAATCAGAGCTAGCTGGAAGTTTTTAATGGTTCTTTATACCAGCAAGGACACTTTCCATCAAAAGGAGAGAACTGAGCCTCTGCTCTCACATTTATCTACCACGGGCCAAAACTTTATTTTTTGGACAGAATTAGCAAGTGTCCTTCTGCATCTTCAGCACATATTTCTAAGAGGAAAAGGTATTTAAAAAGAAGAGAAATGGAAAGGGAAAAACAGATGAAAAGAGCTGGATGCTCTTTCTTGTATGCTCTTGTCAGAACAAAGAGCGGAGCTTCACTTGGGATCATAAATACAGAAGACAGGGCACACTCTAGTCCTACTTCCTAAACATAAATTTATCTCTCAAGTGACACTAAATTCATCAACAGGAAGACATAGAAGAGCTGCCTCACAGCCAGTCTGGTGTGGTGATTCATCGTCATATCAATAAATAAACATAGCCCCTCACAGAGCTGTGATCTACATAATTAGTGTCATTGATGTGCAAGTTAACCAAAGTCCTGAATACCCTCCAGGTGAGCATGGGGGGTGTTCTAGAGAGAGGAGGGTCCTGTGTGAACTCTGTGCTGCCTCTTACTGGGAGGTAAGGGGGAGAAGGCCAGAAGGCTTTATTTTCTTGCCTTTACTGTTTGTTGATGGACTGTGCCATGCAAGAAGCTGCACAGATCACCAGCGAGACAGCAATCACAGAGGAACAACATTAAATAATTCCCTACTGGAAATGTGCCTTTTCCATAGGTCTCTCTCAGTATTTCACCTTTTTCCCTGCAAAACTGAAGGGAAACAGTGTTAGCACTTCCCAAATGAAACACTGTACACTCACTTGGGAATAAATAGTGTGGTTGAGGCCTAGGAATTCAGCCCAGGGGGAATTCTGCTGGCGGAGAAGGACAAGAAAGGGCAGCCCTGCCTTGAAGGCATCATTTGAAGAATTGCCACTTCCTTTCAAACAGAAAGCAAACAGGATAAAAATGTATCTTAGTGAAACTGCACAAGTAATCCCTCCGTGGCCCCCATTTTCGAACTGGACTTTTCAGTGGGATTTGGGAGAACTCTTGGAAGCAGAGAGCAGGAAAGGGGAAAAAAACAGATTTCATCTTGATTTTAAAGCTCTACCAGGATGTACTAATCTTTTGCCACAGCATTTATTACTTAGCTAAGCATAATATTTTCTTGTTAGTCTTCAAAATATATACCAAAATAAACATCAGGAGCCAAGTTCTCAGCTGGAGTAAATCAACAGTCAGTCACCCAAGCCAAGCAAGCCAGGCTGATTTATATCAGCAGAGCATCTTGCTTAAACTCTTCAGGCAGCAGGGAAACCACAAGGCACTCTGAACCCTCCCTCTAGGATGGGACAGAGAGCAGCAGCATTATTAACCCCTGCAGTCCTGCTGTGGGAGCCTGCACTTGCCTGTGACACTTGTGGGACCATCAATTGCATTTGCACATTTTCCTCCTTCTTGCCTACAGAAAAATAAGCAACCCAAGCTTTGGTCATGATCAAAGTCCCCGTAACAGATTTATATGTAAATGTATAGAACGCATATATATTCTTCAAGTGAAATCTTCCCTTTTACCCAACTCAACATGGTACGGTTTTAGGTGGGTCTGTTTCGGAAATCTGGAGTGAAATCCCGAATCCAGGCCCTGCGGCAGATGAACGAGAGCTCCCCAGAAAACGTCAGCTATGAAGACCAGTCAGCGTACGACGTGGCTGACATGGTAAAGCAATTCTTCAGGGACTTGCCGGAACCTCTCCTCACAAGTAAACTAGGAGAGACTTTTCTGCACATCTATCAATGTAAGTTGCTATTTCTACATACTTGTACTATTATAAACAATTAGAAAATATATTATATAGTAATATACTGTAAATAATTCTGGCATGTTAACACCAGATAGGATTCTTTCTGCTGGCCTTTGAGATACAAAAAACCCCTCTGCCCTCAAAATCTCTCACTAAGAGGTCTTTAGAACCACCTAAAGGTTTCACTGTCAAATTTAATGGAAAAACAATGTTCGAATATTGAGAAAATTTGAAAATACCAGCCTCACAATCAGAAAGAAGCCAGAAGAACAGGCTGCTAGACATAAAAAGCATGAAGACTCATATTTTTGTCAGATTTCTTTAAACTGTGGGCCCATTTCATGCACTTACATCTCAGCATAAGTGAGTCTTCTGGGCATGGAGAAGTGGTACTTGACCATGAGAATATGTGTCTCTGTAGTCCCCTTCCTTGCTGGGACTTTTGATTATTTGTTTTTTTCATTATAGTCAATAAAATGTACATGCAAAAAACAAGCTGCCTTCACGTAGATTATAAGCTCTATGTAAAGAACTCACAGAGAAAGAAAGAAACCAGGGGATTTCTTCTTGTCTTTCCAGCGTAAGCAAGCTTCAGCAAAATCTGAGACTCAGATGCATCAGAATAATGAAAGTCCCTGTGAATCAGGAAATGACTGTGTATCTCTTCTCCAGACTGAGGGAGAAATAAACAGTGAGGACAACACTGAAAGGCCAGAGGAAGTAGTTTTTTCCTGACAATGTCCATTATGAAGGCCAGCCAGCCAGCACTCTGGCAGATGCAGCCAGCCTAAGCCAAATAATTGGAAGCACTAAAGAGAAGTGTGTCTAGTCTTTTCACTTGCAGACGTTTCAGCTGCCAAAACAATAGAAAGCCATTTTAAAACTCCATATAATCCCAGTGCTTAAGAATCTCAGATACTTCCGTTGCTTCCCTTTAGTGTAAAAATCTGTCTGTGGCACACAGTCACTAATGAATTTACCATCACAGTGTCTGTAGCTGGTAGAGAATGCTGGGATTCTGCATGTGAGAGACAGCACTGCAAATAAATTTAGTGGGTTTGGCTGTGCGCGATGTCTTGGGACGTAAGTTAACTGCAAGAGTTGGTGTGTAGCCCTGGACCATCATTTCCCCTTCTTCTTTCCTGCTCACAAGTTGTCTGCCTGTACACACATTAATGAGCTTGTTCAGGAAAGCAACAGGAATTCTGGCTGCTAATAAAATGGCATTCACAATCATTTCCATGGGGAAGTGGCCAAGGAGAAGATTAGCCACTACAAGGACATGTTCTACATGTCCTTGGAAACAAATCACCTTTAAACTATTGCTTGATGAAAATTGGGGATGACCCACCTTTGCACAGAAGAGACTGCAAGAAAATTACCCCCTTTCCAAAGGAAGAGAGACGTGGCAGATCCCATGTTTTAGGTGGGTCGTCAGTATAAGCAGGTCTGTAGCCAGAAGGGCTCCTCTTTTCCAAGAAGTGAAGCTGAACAGGGAAACACTGATACCAGACAACAAAAAATATAAAAAGGGGCATGGGCTGACTCTGTAATGTCTGAATGTGGTGCTGCAGTGGGAAGTCTGAAGAGCTTGTCTTTACACTGGTCAGAGGGGAGAAAAAAATGAGCTGGGAAAGATGTTCCCAAAATGCACCAGGAGTTTAAAGGATTTCACAAAGACTTGAGGATGAGTCTCTTTAAACCAAGGTAGGAACAAGTAAAGATGGGCTCTGTAGACACCAGAAAATATTGTTTGGATTAAGAATGAGTAGCAGTGGTTTTTTTTCCATGTGACCAGCAACAAATATATTTTTCTGTTTCAGACAGTACTGACAAAACTCCTTTCACAGAAAGAAAAATGTTGAAAATTGCTGGGATACCAATTGTATTTCATAACGTCTGCAATTAAACTAATCTGTAGCTGAGAGTTTTTCTTACCCTTCGTTCTGTTTAACAAATTGTTACTGTGAAGTTAGGAAGGATTTTTTCTCTCCTAGTGTATTGGCAGAGGATTTCTGATTTTCTGGGACTCCCTGAAGATGTTTTTTCATATATCCAAGACTTTTTCATATATTCAGAATGGCTTGAATTGCTGTAACACATAGGATTTGGGATGAGATGATTCGTGTAGTAGTCTATATAGCATAGCTTTGATGAAACTTTCTCCATTTCCCTAAAACTCTCAGTTACCTAATGTTTACCTGTGACTTGATGCACTGGCTGATCTTCTGCTTCATGCACCAGACCCATTAGAGCAACAATAAAGGGGAGGGAGGGATTAGCAGGAGGTGTTATGGGAAGAAAAGACACATCACATGGATTTAGCAAAGGCTCCTCTGACTTCTCAGAAAAACCTGGCCTTGCTGCTTTTAGAAACTTTAGAAGTGTTGGGCTGTGTTCATTTTGTCATTCATGTCTGAAAGCTTTTAAAATAAAGTGCTTGTACAAGGCTGGCAGTCAAATCTTGAAAGCTGGCTGTTCCCTCTACTGTAAATCTGCTTTTGTTCTTCTTCCATTCGATTATAGAGAGAGTATGTAACACCCAGAGGAGGACTCGAAGTCCAAACTGAGAGAACTTATGGTAGTTTTAGAAATGAATCTGTCTGAGGTGCTGTTTAAGCATATCCATTACTTCTTTCATTAAACTCATTTATGGTTTAAGACACAAATGTAAGTGTTCCCGAAGCTTCCCTAGGACTTTTAAACTTCTGTCTTGCCAGGGGACAAAGAAAACCTGAAAAATGCCATTTAAAGCTATGAGTACTGAGTACTATTCATCCTTCATAAACTTCAAAAGAAGTCCAGTGTCTTTCTTGGGAGCAGCCCTTCAAACAAACAGAGAAATTCCGAACACTGGCGAGGGAAGCTGTGCTTGGTGGAGGAGCAAAACCCAGCTCTCCAGAAGCCAGCTGATCTTTTCCTCTTGGTCCCCTGTCATCTGCTGTCGCAGGCCGTTTTACTGCCCGGAGACCAAGCAGACGGCCTGCTTTGCGGGTCCTGGTCCACCCCGAGGGGAGGTAACAGTCCCCACCCTGGGGGCCCTCACAGGATAGGCAAAGCGTAGCGGCCGAGTGGCCAGTTGTCCGCCCTGTGCCTCCTGCGAGCACCTGGCAGCTGTCGGTGGCAAAGGTGTGACGGTGGAGGCAAAGGAGGAGAGGGGTCTCTGGCTTGGGGTTCCAAGGTGTTACTGGTGGTGGTGCCTTGAAGGGCTCCAGGGAGAGAAGACAACAAAATGGAGGATTTGGGGTTTATATATGGGGCAGGTACAAGGGGCGGAGAGACAACCAAACACCAATAGGATGAGGGCTAGGAGGCGGAGAGGGCACGGAGTGACAGGGGATAAACCAATGAGGGAGGTATGGGGACGAACAAGGGAACAGGGGACCAATGGGGTACAGAATAACTTAGAAGATTCTGGAACATAACCATATGGGGGACAAGGCATACATATTCAAAGAGTTATACATAAAACTCTTTGGGAAATAAGGAAACCAACCAAAACTAAGGGATTTACATGTTAAAGCAAGGCCTAGTGGGAAGTCACGCTAAGCCGGGGAGAGCTCGGGCTCTAAGGCTCCTCAAATACACAAAAGCACACTGCAACAATCTGCCTCTTCACAAAGCCGTTGTTAAGGTCGGGAAAGACCTCTCGGGGTCAACCATTAACTTAACACTGCCAGGTCCACCACTGAAACACCTAAGCCCCACATCTGCGTGGGTTTTTTTGAGGGGACTCTGAATGTCTGTGGTAACTTTATCTTTCTGGCCCCTTATCTGATCTTACAACTGACCCGCTGAACATCACTTGCTCATTCCCAGACGTCCCCAAGGAGCAGCGGCTGCAGGCGGTGCAGGCTGCCATCATGCTCATGGCCGACGAGAACAGGGAGGTTCTGCAGACTCTGCTCTGCTTCCTCAGCGACGTCACCTCTGTGGAGGAAAATCAGATGACTCCTATGAACATCGCTGTTTGTCTGGCCCCTTCCCTCTTCCATCTCAATATAGTGAAGAAAGAAAGCTCACCAAGGTATGTTTCTTCTCAGCATTATAAATAGTCACATCCTTAATACAGAGTGATGCTTTCAGTGGTATGCAGGACAAAATTTTCCAAACCATCTGCTTTCCAGCACTCATTAAACAGGGCATGGCTTCAGTGAGAGGGGAAAACCCCTGCTGCAGAGCCAGAAGCACACTTGTTTTCACAAGCCCAGCAGGCATTATTTCTGGCTGTGTGTTGTGAATATGCGGTGCCTGCTTTCCATGCAGAATTTTCAATGGGGCACTAGTGAGTTTTGCATGAGTAATGTTGACTTCTGTGAAGTAAAAAAGGGCTTGATTTTGCTCTGGTTGAAGTCAAAGATTAACCACGTTTTAAAGGATTTTGATATGTAGATTTTCAATGGATGGTCTTTTTCACTTTCAATTTACTGTCTACATTCTGCCATTCGGGAAACAGGGTTTATTTCAGGCCACATTAAAATTGTAACATGGTGAGTGTAGACTAAACAGAGCATAGCCAGGCTAAACATTAGTGGTCCCCCTTGACTCTTTTTCCCTCCCATCTAGTTCGGAATACACTGAGATTCTTGATCAAGTACATGTATAACCCATGTCTGAGCAAGTGCTTTAAGCAGGAACAATGTAAACCACTTTACATCATGTCTGTTAAAACTCCATTTCAAAATGGACAACACGTCACACAGGATATGTATAACCTTTCCTGCTTTTACCTTTGGCTCAACAATGTTTTAGGTAAACATTTTTCTTTTAAAAATGGCCTAACAGTTTGAGCAGTCTTGGTGATAAATAGAAACTAAAGATAGGGTTTTTTCTCTTTGGTGTTGGGAGCATCCTGCTGCTTTTTGCTTTCATATTAAAAAGATTCAGCTCTTTACCTGAGATACTGAATTCAATTACAGAGTAATACAGAAAAAATATGCAACAGGGAAGCCAGATCAGAAGGACCTCAGTGAAAACCTGGCAGCTACTCAGGGCCTTGCTCACATGATAATGGAATGCAACAAACTTTTTGAGGTGAGTGACAGACTCTCAAACAGCATTATTCATGGCCATATAATGCAGCACCCTTTGAAGTATTTATGTTTATGCTTACATTTTCTGTCTTGTGTTAGCTCAGAGATTGGTGCCTCACTTATTTGTAAACTTGCTTCATCTTAAGTTCATTTATCTCATTTCTTCATGGCAGTTCCTTTGTAGTATTCAAAAGATGCATGGTAATTATTCCAAAACAGTTTTCAACCCAAACCACTGGATTAGGAAATTTTAGTCTAATTCAAATAAAAATCTGCTAGTGTAAAATTTTATTACAATGCTTTTAATGCCTCAATTAAAACTTATTAATCTTAAAAATAATTGCTCATATACTTTATTTCTGTGTGTTGTGCAATACAGTAAAAATCATATAGAGAGCTGCAGTCATTCCTGCAGCTACTTACACTGCAGCTGGAGGAGAGCAAATGCTCATATCTCCCTTCCCCAGAAGCACAAGGCAATATTTCTGAGGGCTAAAGGAGTAACAGGGGTGTATTGACATCCAGTTGTTCAGTCTAACATGGTTCTGCATGAGCAGTGCTGTTCTGAGCCATGGGCTGTTTCTTCAGACTACTTTGATGTTTCATCTTGCATAAAGACAGAAATTGGTATGCATTTTACAGACCATAGGCTCATGCAATTGGATGCTGAATGGTCCATCAGCCTAAGAACACGTTGCCTTAAGGAAAAGTTCTCAGCAGATTTTCCCTGTGTGTTTTCCCTCCCTTCTATGGCAGGTCCCACACGAGATGATCACCCAATCCCGAAACTCCTATGTTGATGCAGAAGTGCATTCTCCTACCCTGGACGAGCTTGGGAAACAAGTGGACGAGGAAGGAGGGAACTATCAGATGTACCTGGAAACTCTCATGCAGAATCTCCAGAAAGAAGCGAAAGAGAAATTCAAAGGATGGGTCACATGTTCCAGTGTAGAGAACACAGAACTCGCCTACAAAAAGGTAATTTGGGGAGACATGGAAGAAGCAGCAAAGAAACCGGAGCAAAATGCAGCTCAGCTATGGGGCACTCTGACATGTTGCATGGCAAAACTCACACCCTTCTTTCTGGCAAGGCATTCTTTTTTTTATTTTTAAAAGGATTACTAAAAGCTGTTAAAAATGTAATATAATAGTGATTCAAGTATGAGATTCCAGAAAAAGGCACACAAAGCAAGCTGGGGTCTCCAAAATAGATCGAGTAAGCAACACAGCAAACAACACAACTGGAGAGTGAGCTGAGATGTTAAACAACAGAGAACATTACTCGGGCAAGCTCTTTGACTGGGGCATGCAAAGTTTCTGACCAGTTCTTGATGTTTGCCAGCAGTTTGGAGAACACAGCTAGAACATAGGTAGTTACAGAACTTCTTCAGGCTCCTCAGTGCTTTATTAAGCAGGCCAGCCATATCACCAGTTTTATCCCTGATCCTTTTGTCCTTTTTTCAAGTGCATTTTTGATACTGCAGCTTTTATTAAAATTTCTGAATTTGTTTCAGGCTCCATCACTTCTTCAGGGAAAGCCAGACCACTGCAGCAAGGCAGAGGGTGCTGCAGGGTCCCTGCAGACAGGGGAGTTCAGGGCTGCTGGAAGTGCAATAGCAAAGCAGAGGTCTCCAAACCAGCAGCAGCTAGCGAGAGGAGGGGATGGAGTAGGGGTGGGTGACACTAATTAGGTAGAAGGGCACTGGGAGGAATGGAGGATCTGGATGGGGAGGGGGCAGGGGGCAGCATTACCCCAGCTTGAGAAGGTGCAACCACTCTGTCAGGGCAAAGAAACTGCAGTTACTGTGGTTTGTAGCCAGCTTCTGTGAGTGACCTCCCCAGGGAGGGACTGTGGGAGGTTGGGGACAGAGTAACAGGGCTCAGGTGGGAGCAGGATGTGGGAGATGGGAGGGAGGGAGGCTTATACAGCCAGTGGGCAAGGACCTGTGAGACTACAGAGGGGACTGGGAGTCTGGGGCTCAAGGGCAGGGGAAATGGGGAACTGAAAGCTTTGGGGAGAAAAAATTACAACAACATGAAATAAGTTAAGGTGGGAGGTGTGGAAGGTGGGTTTCTGGGGGAACAGTCCTGGGTCTGTGGGGGGTACTAGAGGTTTCTGAGGTACTCACACGGGTATATGAGAGTGGTAGGGTAGGGAGGGGTTAGAAAAGCAGCACTTGCAAGATCCAGTGATTACAGTTAACTTGTTACCGCATGAAATAGGACCCCTAAAACCATGCAGAAAAGCTGTATGTGGGCAATCACCTTGTGCATAGCCCAGCACTTTCTGCTCCCCTTACTGCAAGCTGCAGAGGTGTTTCAAGAAACAAGATCTGTGAGCAAGGAGGAGCTAGCAATCAGTCTGTTCTCTTTGAAAGGTGTTTTCCCAAGACCTCCCTTGCAGCTATTTTGAGGAGCAAGCATCTGTGTACCTGACAGATAACTGAATCAACGTATGTTCTGCTCCCCCAGAATTAACCAGGAGGGTTAATGGACCCTCAGTCCCAGGTAGTGTATAAGATTGCCTAAGGTAGTTGCTTTATTTCAGCCCAGGGTTTCAGTCTCCCATCCATTTTTACTTCTGCAGACACTTATTTGTTGTTAGGCTTAGGCTGTTTGGGCTTGAAAAAGTGTCTGTCACACCAGAAGTGATGCAGAACCTCACTGACACTATGGGAAACAAGTCCAGAAATGTTCTGTTTTGAGAGCAGAGTAATGAATCACTTCAGATTTCCATCCAGGACTAGTACAGCAGCAGCAATAGCAATAATAGTAATGATTAGCAGGGAAATATGAATGTTCTTAAGCTGAAGTCAGACACACATATTGAGATTTTGTCCTCAGCTATCATCTGCTGAACATAGGCATATAAATCATGGGGGTTTGTGTTCTTGGTTGCTTCACTCCAGGTTGGGGATGGAAACCCACTAAGGCTTTGGAAAGCCTCAGTTGAAGTTGAAGCCCCCCCATCAGTTGTCCTGAACCGAGTGCTGAGAGAACGTCACCTCTGGGACGAGGACTTCTTGCAGTGGAAGGTGGTTGAGAGCCTGGACAAGCAGACAGAAGTTTACCAGTATGTTTTGAACAGCATGGCTCCTCACCCTGTCCGAGACTTTGTCGTTCTCAGGTAAGCTGAGGGCGGGTCTCTGGTACCTTTGCCTCCTGCAGCACATAAAGGAAGATCTGGACTTATCTCAGCCTTCACATCTGTGTAATTGCTCTCCAAGAACTCTACTTATGGGCAGCAGTGCTGATTTCTCAAACTGAATTAGTCATACACCTAGAGCATGCTGACCTTTCCTCTGATGTAATTTGAGCAGCACATACTCCTGAGGCCATAAATATCATTTCTTCCTCAGAACAGATGTCTGATAATAGCTGCTCTTCTCTCTTAGCTTTGTTTGTTGTCAAAACAGTGCAAATAGAACCCAACTGTTTTTTACGCTGCTTTTGCTGTTCTCTGGGGAATGTTTGATGTTTAAGAGCCAAACGTTTAGAAGAGAAGATAGTGGTGCTTTTAAGCTAAGGCTGTTATACAGTGTCTATATAAGTTATTATCTTAAATTTTCAGTTGGAGTCTTTGTAAACGAAGAAATGCTGATCCATAAAAATCCTAGTGTGGAAACAAACAGAAAGAGGCAATGGATTTGTATTCTCTCTTCCAGGGGATGACATCTCTCAAATAAATGTATAGCTGTGTATCAATATTCCACATTCAGTCCTGGTTCTGCCATTGTCTATCTGCCTGTACAGAACAGTCAAAAAAAAACCCTCTTATGCACCTTCTGCCTTTGAAATCCTGGCCTTTGCTTGCTAGGAGCTATTGTGGAGCTGCTGACATATTTCACTTACAGGGTCAGTCCTACAGTTACTTATTTCAGGATTTTGTGCATTCCCGTTTTTGGTCCCTGCTTTCTTTGATTGAAATGATGTGCCAGAGAAGTACAAAGCAGTTTTGACAAAGGAAGTAGTCCAGTGAGTCAGAATTGTATTAAAGGGAATGAAGATTGAAAGAAAAAGATGAGCCAAATAAAATATAATTACGAAAGTACATCCCTTTTATGAACTTTAGTAGTCTCTTAGAGGATGACAACACACAGACATTGTTGGTATAGGGGAAGAATTATTGGAACTCTTAGGGGAAGATTTTAAAAATGCTTTCTGTAACCAATGCTCCCATTACTCTATTTCCTTTGCTTTCCCACAGCATTCTGGGCTAAATTAATTATTTTATAATCAAATATATATTATATATTTTATATAATTATATATCTATCATTATTTTATAAATAATCTTCTTATATAATGTTATTAGCTTGAAGCAGGGATAAATTTGGCCCTCTGCGTGGCACCGAGAAGATTGTCTGCGAGTGGGGGGGAGGTTTTGATGACCGTAATTTGGTCCTCTCATTTGCCACTTAGTTCACTATTAGGTTTCGTGGTGGTTTATGTTCTTTAAAGACCTGCTGTGCAGTCACATCAGTTAAAGGCAAATCCTGCTATCGAGTTCTTGTTCTTTTCACTAACCCAGGCAGAATGACCCCCGAGGACTGAAATACATATCATAAAAATGAATCCTGGTGGGTTCTTAAGGGCTGAAAACAGCCATCAGGCAGATCTGTCAGATTCTGTTGTTTATCTCCTTTGATTGATATCATTAAGTCTAGAGCAAGGTTAGCCGGCAGTACCGCAGTCAATTTGATACCTTACGATTGGTGGGAAGTGAACAGTGAAATTATAACACACCTCTGGGGACATGCATAAATATATTTTAACATATGGCAATTTTCTCCTTCTCAGTCAAACTTTGGGCTGTGAAAGGATCAACTTAGTTGTTCCTTTTTTTTTCAATGTGACAGTCATAACAAAGGGATTAGGCTCCCTAGAGAATACTCTGATAGTAAGAGGAGAGAGGAAATGTTTCATATGCCTGGGATATGACACAGCTCTCAGCTGCCCTGCACAGGCATCGCTTTTATTGAAGAATCCACAAGTGTTTAATGTTCATTAAGTATGACAGCATTTTGGTGAGTTAGGTGCCATGCCTGATTTTACTACTGCAAGGCATTTAAAGAACTACTGAAACTGGCCTAAATCCATATGACTGGGAACAGGAAACATAAGTCTTCTGAAATCTCTGGGGTATAGAACTTTCCACTTCACAAATGGCCCGGGTAGTGCTGGGTTGTTACCAAAATGATGTGGGCACGTCTAAACACTGTGCAAGCACTCGCAGGAGGTGGTTCAACATTTCTCACACTGCATCTCGGCTGTGATTTCCTTCTCCCATGTGTTTCATCTGCCAAGATAGCTCATCAATTTCATTAATGCCCAGGCACATGTAAAACCTTCTGGTTGGTATCTTCCCACAGTGTCTTGAATAACAGCTCAGTTTCATGTAAGAAAAATGCAGAATGTTAAAATTATCTGCTGAAGTCCAAACTCCAACAGTACTTGAAAGCAGCTTACCTGCTAAAATATGATACTTCCCAAGGAAGCATAATCCCTGTCTCAGACAATCCACAGCAAGATGATGCATGTTGTACAGCACAGTGGGAATTTCTCATTTCTTCCCACAGCATAGGAAAGGGCACAGACCTGTCCTCTGAGATTCGGTGCAGATGAGAAAGATGTGACACACAAGAACATGTAGAGAATGCTTACAGAGCAACAAAAAATGTTAACTATTAAAGTCTAGGTCTCCTGAACTTGGTGGAAAACTTCTTCAGCATGTAAGAGAGTCTAGAAACTTGGGAGAGGGAAAAAATGGAAGGACATTTTGTTTTTAATTCAGACACCCTTGAAACATATTCTGTGTAGTAGTGAGGAGTTCTGCTGTACTAAACTCCATTTCTTGTTCTGTAAGTCTGCATGGGTGCAATGCACAGTTTCGGCTTCCGCTGGATGGCTTATCCTCACTCCTTCTCCTTTCCAAATCTTCTGTCTGACTGGAAAAGGCTCTATCATGCCCTAGAATACATAATGGTTACAAAATGCTCCTGTGGAGAAGCAAAACTTCTCCACCTGGAGCCATGTAGATGGGTGGCCATTCCACATCATGGTCAGACTACCAACTGGGGAACATAAAACTCCTCCAAGGACTCCTAGGAGAGTCCACTGGCATTGCAGGCAACAAGGACAGGCAGACAAGCAAACTGTAATTCTGGTTCTTATTCATGTGCCCAAAAATTTCATCGCTAAAGTGATTCCATCTTGCCGGTGTTCCTGCAGGACATGGAGGACGGATTTGCCCAAGGGGATGTGCATGCTGGTTGCCGTCTCTGTGGAGCATGAAGAGGCTCCTCTCATGGGAGCTGTGCGAGCCATCGTGATGGACTCCCAGTACTTGATAGAACCCTGTGGCTCAGGAAAAGCCAGGCTGACCCACATCTGCAGGATTGACCTAAAGTAAGTATCCCACCTGCATAAAGTGATGTGCATTCAGCAGGACAAAACCTTCAGGCTCAGGCAGGGGAGGTGCTGGGAACAGAGGGCATGGTTAGGGTAGCTTTGCTGCTTTGGAGTTTTCCTGCAGTCTCTTCTCCACTCAGTGCCTGCCACTGTTATAATGTGATCCTAGAAATAGCATCTGCTTATTTGATTACTGCAAGGGAGAACTTCAGAGTACACTTAAAATGACAAGTATTTGAAGTCTCCACCACCACCGTGGGCAGTGGGGAGTGGGAAGCATTGCAAGCACATTTCTGTGGGGCATATTTCTTGAGCATTTGAGTTTCTCAATATTTCTCTTTGCATTTCTTCAGGGGACATTCCCCAGAGTGGTACAACAAAGGCTTTGGACATCTGTGTGCAGCAGAAGTTGCCAGGATCAGAAACTCATTTCAACCTCTGATTGCTGAGGGACCAGAAACAAAAATCTGAGAAAGTGTTCCTGGGAGCATGTGAGCATAAATCAGGGTCTGGCAGGGAACAGGAATACTGAAAGCAAAGGTCTTATTTAAGCTGCAGAAATATGACCAGACCTGGGTCTATACAAAGCTGAAAAAGGAATTTTATAGGAAAGTTCTTTTATTCTGGAGACTTCACCTTCCCCCCTCCCCCACATCCACTCTATTAATTTTGATTATTGAACTAAACATTTCTTCAGAGAGCTTTTATTACTTTAAAAACAGATTATTGCCATTACTTGTATGTTACATAACTCTGGTATTTAAAGGCTTCTAAGAAGCATATTTTAATTGTAAATAAATAATGTACAGTATGTATATATTTATCTATATTCTATCTATCTATATATATGTATATGTATAAATTAATTATTTTGTATATAACTCAGTGCAAATCACTTGCATCAGTTGGACCTTAAGTGGATCTGTCACTTGTTTCTTAGTGTGTCACTGCTACATAAGCTGTGTTTGCTGTTTATCACAGGGCTACCAGGCATAATTCACGCCTGTTCTCAAATATGTTTTGTGTTTGTGTGTGCTATGAGAAGGTACCTAGAAATAGATTTAGGAAGAATTACAGGAACTAAGGAAGAAGGCGGTTACAGTACATTTAAAAATAATGAGGAGGGAACCAGTCTCACCAAATGAAATACATGGAGATGCATCTGAGACAGACACTGTGGAGGCCATTTATGTTCAGCTGCAGAATTGTGACTGTCAGTAGAAGGTGTTGAAAACTTACCTGTTGCCTTAATGACTGGTGTCTGTCAGTAGAGAACCTCACTGTGTGCAGTGTTCCAGGTCTGCTCATCCTCGGACAGCACAAGGTAACACTGTGCGTCCTGAGATGGTTGAAATCAGACTGGTAAGTTATTAAGCTGTAAATTAATTATTTTTTTAAGTATTTTGTCTAGGTTCTGAGTGTTTCTGTGTTGTTCTTTCCTTCTCCCGTAGAGATGGCTAATCCAAAGCAGGTTTTCCATATCCAGTGGACACAAAGACGTGCAGATGAACACCATGTCTTTTAATATTCTTACTATACAAATAACTATGCTTTTTTAAGATTTTAAACATATATTGGAGATTTAAAAGACTAAATAAATGCTAATCTTGGAAAGATTGCTTTTATAGTAACAGCAAGCATTTTCATCTTATATTGCACTGATCTGCGTGATCCCACCTCCGTAGGCATTGGTGGGAGCAGGATTAGGACTATGAGGAGTAGGAGCCATTTAAGCCTATTACATAATTTCATTTTCAGGGACCTATTATTTTGCTAATGGAAGAATGCTTTAAAAGTAGTAATAATAATTTGGTGACATTGCCTTTGAGGCAGGGCTCCATTTTGTTTTTAACTAACCTGAGACCAAAATGTTATTACATCTATGACTCAATAAGAATGTACAAGCCTGTTAATACTGTTCTTCGTTAATCGCATCTGCTCACTTGGACTTTATTTATTGCTGCATAAACCAGCGGAGTCACTCACAGCCAGTATTTCAGCTCAGTCCTTCCAACAAAATCCAGGAAGATTAGTATGAGGTTGATTAAGCAGGATACATTTCCTATGTGAAGCTACAGCTTTGTGCCCCAATTCAGTAAATGGGGAAGTCCCTTCAAAGCCAGAGCTTTGGGCATGACCTCACGTGCCATCCTTCACACACATGAGGGCTGTGCTGGCAGGGGACAGCCCTGCGATCTGAGGAAGCACACCTGGGGGAGCTCAGGGTGGACAGGGTGACCCACAGTACTCCAGGGTGTCCTTGTAAAGGAGCAGGACTCCAAAAAAGTCACTGTCATCTTCGCCCATCAGCTGTGTCACCCACGTTCTATCATGCAAGTCCTAGGATCAGGGATGTTGGCTGCCTGAGAGCTCCTGCCTTGAGTTTATGGCCAACAGTAGTTGCAGTGTGCAACTATTACAAGCTTTAAGTCCTGCAGACAGGGGAGCACTCATGGGGCCCACATGGCCGTGGTGGGGTCTGGCAGTCACCTCCTGGCTGCAAGGCACCACCACTGCCCAGGCTCAGCCTTCCCGGGAGCAAACAGTGCCTCCCCAGCTGGGAATGCCATTCCAGAAAGCAACACCTCCTCCCAAATGCCTGTGGCCATGGCAGCAGATTTCATGCCGGCTGTTTTCCAAAACATGAGCAATTAGAGTACTTATGCTACATTAGTTTACATAAATAAATACAACAGTGCCTCAGCATTAACAGGCACAGAATTTCTAGCCCTGGGAATGGCAGTGTCTGGCAATAAATAATTTCTTAAGGAAAAGAAGGGAAAACCTGGACAGTGTTTTTATCCTGTCTGACAAGTCATTGCTCAGCTGGAAGGGGCCCTGTGCCACCTGCCACCCTTAGCAAGGTAGGGTTGTTTTCCTACCCTTGCAGAAGCTCTGTCATAAGCTTCTGGCATCTTCAAGCCATGTATTGTTGAAATAAGATTTCTTCAAAATGCACATTATGCCATGTCTACCATTCAGCTACCACAGTATTTTGTATTGTTACATTGATACATTATGATATTTGCATTTTTAAATGTTATACTCATATCAATACCTCATATTTTTACCTCATCTGTTGGTATCAGTCATTAGTTGTAAATAAATAATTGCAGAGTTGAATAAATTTGCATACACTAAAGAACTGTGTGGGTTTTTTTCATCCATTGGCTCAAGAAATGCTGCATTTAAGCCCTTGCTTTCTTTATTGCAACCTGCTATACGCTAAACTGTTCTGGTGTGGGACTTCAGTAATGATTGCAGGCTCAAAATGATGTTGTTGTCCAGTACACTTAGCCTACAGTATCCTTACGTATACATGAGCTTCACGGCAAAGATTATATTTTCCAAAGAAGCCATTAAGCCAGGAAAGCTGCCCTAGCAGTTTCACAGAAGGGACCCACAAGGATCATCGAGTCCAGACTTGACAGAGGTAAATTCAGGCCCTCAACAGTTTAGGCCTCTGCCTCCCACTAAATTCAGCCATGTTTCTGCATCTGTGTTCTTGTCAGTAATTTCGGTCGAGGTTCACAGGAGTGACTGGAGCTGGAGGGTGAGTGCTGGGTTCGCATTGTCAGACATCAGCCATCTCAAATCCATCAAACCACTGCAAAAGAGTAAAAGGTGCAGTGGCGTGGTGGTAATTTCTGTGGTTTGTCTTACATATTCTGTAGATGGATTAAATGTTCCTTTGGATGGGTGTTGTGGTATAACCCCAGCTGGCAACTAAGTACCACTCTCTATCCTGCCACCTGGAGGGATAGGAAAGAGAATCAGAAAAAGCTAAAACCTGTGAGTTGAGATAAGAATAGTTTAATAATTGAAATAAAGCAGAATTATTATTGTTGTTGTTGGTGGTGGTTTTTGTTGTTTTTGATAATTATTGTTATTATTGTTATTATTGCTTTTATTAACAACAACAACAACAAAGGGATAACAAAGAGAGAAAAGAAACCCAAGAAACTCAAATGATGCACAATACAGTTGCTCACCAGCCACTGACCGATGCCCAGCCCATCCCTGAACAGCATTTGTCCCTCCCCAGCCAACTCCCCCAGTCTATACACTGGTCATGATGTTCTATGGTATGGAATATCTCGTTGGCCAGTTCAGGTCAGCTATCCCTCTCGTGTTCCCTCCCAGCTTCTTATGCAGCTCCTCACTGGCAGAGTATGGGAAACTGAAAAGTCCTTGACTTAGGGTGAGCACTACTTAGCAACAACTAAAACATCACAGCATTATCAACATTATTCCCACACTGAATCCAAAACACAGCGCTATACCAGCTATTAAAAAGAAAATTAACTATTGCAGCTGTAATCAGGTCATGTGCCTGTATCCCTCCAACTCTCTCTTGATGTACTAAAAGAAACAGTCTCAGAAAACAGCAAAGTCAGCTATGAGAGCCCATCTAGGAGGGGATAAGCCTTTATGTCCCACCATTCAGAGAAAGTTCTGTATTAAAATTTAGATTGAAAGGAAGCACTTTTTTCCAGTTGTCTGCCATGGCAGAGGTGGTCAGCTGTGTAAGCCCATCCTCTCTTGCAAAAAACCACAGTATGTTATATGCTCGCATTCCCATTTCTCCCTCCCACCCACCTGCAGCAATGTCATGGCAACGAGGTTGTCTTAACCCCAACAGCACTGATGTTTCAGCTCCTGGTATGTGCAGACTTCACAGTGTTGAATTCTTGGGCACCCATCCTCTCCACAACACCTTGTGGGAGCCACCAGCAGGGCAGCCCCTCTGCTTGATGCATTTACACTGCAGAACCAGTGTCACCCTCAGAGCACCTTGGCAGGCCTCAGAGGTGTTGCTCTCCAAAGTGGCTGGTAGTTGTTGGACGAGAGCACAGGCTGAGCACACTGAGATGACTGTGAGGTGGAAATATTGGAGTAAATATCCAGAAGACTACTGGAGCCTGCCAATCAGATAGGAGAGGATAAAAACACATACTGCTGCTCCAGCTCAGTTGTGATGTGAAAATGCTGGGGAGTGAACACAGACCTTGCCAGACAGAAAGCAGCATGACCCACTCACAATCCCATGGGAATTTAGCATGATCATGTCATGGTCTCCTTGCCACATCTGTGTGTCAGCCACACATCTCCACATATCTGTGTGTCAGCCACAGCTGCACAAGGGCTTCCTCTGGATGGGTGCTAGACCAGGCAGACTATTGTTACAATTGCAGTTACACATCATGGTGTGACAGGACCAAGACTACAAGGCATCAAGCCCCAGGTTCACAGCAAGGTAGGTGTTTGGATTTTCCTAAAATGTGTGTTTTCAATTGTGACCCTCAATATCCTGGGCCACTCAGCAACACGATGTAGAAAGCCAACAGTTCCCCCAGCACAGCAATGGGTGCAGAGCAGAACCCACCTAGCACTGTGCAGCTGCAGACTGCCCTGCTCCATTGTGCAAGACTGCTCAATAAACACAAGGATGTGTGGAACTCGAGGGCAAATGTGGGCCAGGGCAGTGGGTCTGTGTTAATGAGTAAACAACAAGGAAAATGTCACAACACTGCAGAGAACTATCTGCCTGTCCTACATAGGCTGATGTTGGTGAGGTCTCACACACTCAAGATACCCTCCCTAACCCCACAGCAGGTCCCAGACACCAGAGCCTCTACGACTCTGATGAAGGTCAGCATCTCTTGCCGAAAAAGCAACCTGGACACTTAGCTCCTTCCACCCCTTTGACTCTGAAACAAGGATCTCTATCCCGATACCTCAGTACTGACCTCCCTCAGGTAGTTATTTTCCACTGCTCTTTTCCACTGCCTGAGCCCAGCCCTTGAGCCTGGAATGCCCTCTGCCCTGCTCAGTCCCTGCATGCCTGCCTGCAGGCTGGGCTCCAGCCTGCACCTGCTAACCCAGCCCAGGATGCCCAGGAGGACACAGCCTTTAGGGCAGGGTGACCATGCCCAGGTGGTCAGTGGTCCCAGCTCCAGCTGCAACAGTGGGAGTCAGGCACTGCCAGCCTGCCAGGACTTGAGTACAGAATGTCCTGTGTCCCACAACAGGGACAAAACTCCAGAGTGAGGAGAGATCATTTCTGCTTCTCTTCAGGAAGGCAGGAAGGCCAGAGCACTAAAATAACCATAAGCCTCAGGTGCTCCGCAGTTCCATTGCAAAGACAAGCTGGGGATTTTGATCCTCTCCCAGGGGTGTGAGTCCTGCAAGACAGGGAGGATAAGGGCAGTGAACTGCTCTCTGCCTTGAGCAGAGACTTGAACTGCAGTGTGCAGGTCCCTAGCAGCAGTTTGCAAGGGACAGGATGGGCTCCTGGCTGTGCTGGTGCTACAACAAGAGAAAACCTGGTTCTGCTGCAAGAGCAGCTGCGTGGAGCTCTGCTGACAGCCAGCTACAGGATTACACCTTATTTCTTAACCAAAATGCTCAGTGCTGCAAAAGGCACAAGGGAAACACAGCCTAAAACTACAGATTCTGCTCTATCTCCTGCTCATAGCAGCCCCAAGACAGACACATGGCCACAAACACAGAGCCAGCATTTACTGCAGAGAGGATTTGCAACAGCTTGCGGTTTATGGGAGCAAATTAGCCACAGGGCCATCTGTCCTTCCCCAGACCACTGGCCTGCTCCTTGCTGGAATGACTGCTTTTCCTTGAGAAGATGTGTATCGAATTACTTACTCTTTTTTTTTTTTAATTAAATAAACATGGGAACCACAGGTGGTGGAGCAGAGGACAGTAACCCTCTCAGCAGCAGCATCTGCGGGCCAGCAGTGCCCCAAGATGCGTGTGGGACAGATGTTGGCTGGGGGCAGCCTGACCCCCAGATCCACCCAGGGTCTGCCAGCCCACGTGGCAACCCCACTGCTCCCTGCTGACACCAGCCAGGCTTGCTCTCCATGGCAATAGGACCTGAAGCACCACAGCTGGTCTGGCTTGACCATAAACAGTGAGTCCGTCTTTTGCCCTTAGACTCTTTCAGTTCAGAGACTTACTGTGGGGGTAGTCAAAATCAGGGAGTTTGTTTCTCAACAAACCCATCCCTGTGCCTCACTGCTGGCCAACCAGCATGAGCAAGGAGTCCACCATGGCCTACGTGTAGAGCACTCGGGGTTCACAGCTGCTCTGGTATTTTGCCCAGTGTTGTCCAGTGGGACAGGAACTCAGAATTGTATCTAAGAACATAAAGTGCGGGATTTTAACTCTTTGGCCTAGATTTCTCTTTCCCTGAAGAGTCATGTCCCTTTTCTCCTGGCCCAGGGAGGAGGGATCACACAAGCCCCTTATCCAGGCTCCCAGAATTGGGCTCATCCCATCTGCTGCTTTGCAAAGGAGGCAAAAAAAAATTATTTAGGGAAAACACAGCATGGATGTTCACCTTTGCCAACAGGGAACCCACCCATCTCAACACGCAGAGAGCCACCACATGTGTTTTAATTACACACCCTTCCCGAACACTGAACCATCCCCCATCCACAAGCACCGCCTTGGATGGGGTTCACTGCCTGGCCATGCCAATGCCCAGCCTTTTAAAGCTATGGTTGTCCTCATGTCCTCTTCTCCACAGTCAAGGAGGTGCCAGGACACTTGTAAATCACTGGGCAGTGACATTCATTGCACTGCCGAAACCACCAGCACAGTGATGGAAAAGTTTGTGGTTATTATCAATACAAATAAAAATAAAGGTTGCAAATAAGGAAAAATTAAAAGGGCATCACTGGGTTAAGCCAAAACGTTACAATATGGCCTCCGTGGCCATAAATACCAGCAATGGCTGGTATTTATCAGCAAAAAGATATAGTTATTGCATTTGGGTTCTTCAAATAATTGAGTAATTTAATCTTTTAAGTGCCTCTGAGATCACTTGCTGTAATTAAAGACAGAAGATGAATGACTGAAGTACAAGAGCATTGGAGGACTTTTAAAATGAACATGTCCTTGACTGCATCTCCTGTGCATTTATGTAATGACTATCCCACATTAATATGACCAAACAGATAAAAGGAGAAAATAATAAGAGCTTGGTTGCATTATTTTTCTTCCTGCCCAATAATAATATATCATCAGCCAAAGGAATGTGCCCATGAATACCAATCAGGAGCAACCATGTGCTGCCAAGAGCAGGACCCCACCACCTCCTGCTGTGAGGTGCAAGGAAAGGCAATATCCGCTCGTGGATCCCACAGCAATGTGGCAGATAAATGAGTTACAAATGTCTGTAAAATTCACAAACTTGCATCAGAAGTGGACTTAAAGGCTCAGCAAGTGCTGGGAGAGGCAGCTGCAACACTGGCAGTTTCCTTTATGAGCATTTGTTTTCTCAGCTTTTGGAAATAAGACCCATCTAATCCTAGTGGAGAGAGGGAGGCAGAAGGGTTGCTGCAAAAACTATTGACAAAAAATCTGTAAGACCTGTAAACAGCACTTTGCCTTCTAAGTGAGCTGTATGCCTTGACATACCTATGTCATACCTTGGTATTCAGCTCCCCATTTCATAGCCCAAGTGTATATAAATATATGCCCAAAGGGGAAAGAGGGGGTGATGAGAAATCTGGAGCTCACTCTACTCCATTCTTCACACAGCACTAAGTGCCTGGGCCACGCATGTCCCAGACTGGAACAGCAGCAGCCTTGCACCCCTCAAGGCATCCCCAGGCTGCCCAGAGAGGCTGCAGCCTGCTGGGAAGCTCTCCTCACCCTCTTGCTCCCCTCCCTTTACTGGCAGGGCACGTGATGGCCTCCAGCTCAACTGCGCTATTGCCAGACTACAAAACTTTGTCACCTCGTAAAACTTTACAGCGCAGGTAGTTTATACCATTACACCTCTTGAACTGAACACTCAGCCAATTCACAGTTTCCTCTGGCAGGAGGAAAACCAGATTTCTTGGGTCAGGTGTTGTGTTTGTGCAGCCCTGCTGGTTTACAGCGCTGCCTAGGGCCTTTTACAGATACCTGAATGAAGAAGGCAGCAATGCACCGGCCAGCTCAGTGCTGAGAGCCAAACCGCCATTTCAGCCAGGATATCACCAGGACATGCCATTGGCTCTGCTTTCCCTCCAGGCCCCAGCACATGTCCCATTTGGGAGGTGTTGCTCCAGCTTGGACATACACCCCATAAGGCACAGCCCCAAGGGAAGCTCTGGATTGGAAGCTCCTGAGAGCCAAAAAGGTGTGACTGAGAAGTCACTACCAAGGTCCTCTCCTCCCCTGCAAGGACTGATGCCATAAAAAACATCAGAGAGAAGTCCATCATACATCCCAGGTTACAGGAGAAGTGTTAAAACTCACCCTTTCCCATGAAAAAACCAATGAAAAAACCAAACAAAAAAAAACCCCAAAAAGCCCCAAACACCTAAAGTTTTGTGTATTACTCTTAGTAAGGAAGAAACTATTTCCACTAAGAGAAAAGAACTAACGCAGAAACTAATCCCACTTGCTGTGAATTTGCAGCATTTAGAGAACATCACTGCTGCCATTTGCACTGCTTTGCTCAGTGCTGGTGACTGACCACCCCTCCTGCACCTCAGACTCCCATGGGTCTTCTGGGACTTTGGCCAGATTTGGATGACCTCAGGAAAGCTGGGATCAGATAAGGATGCTTCACCATGTTGTAATTCTTGTGACAGGAAAAAGGCTTTTGACAGTTAAATTCCTCACACAGGAGGTACATCATTGAAGGAGGTATATCACTGAGGGAGAAGTACGGGAAGTAGGGAGTTCTCAGAGTAGATTCATTTCTTAAAATTTTATTTTTTAACAAAGAATATTCTAAATCCCATGGCCCATCCCCACAGAAGGGGGCTGCTCACTTAGCTCCCAGGATGAGGAACTTGCACATCTGCTTCTGCCTGTGGCTTTTCTGCCCTGCTTCATTAGTATTTTTCCTGGCTTCTCTCTGCCTCACTGGTGCTTTTGCTACTCCTTCAGAAACACAGAAAGCATCACAAAATAATAGCCAGCAAAATGTCAGCATCCACAAGTGTTCTGGCTGCAGGCTGCTGTTATTTCAACTTTTTGATTTCTTAAAAATCTTAATTTTTCTCAGAACTGCTTGACAGTGGTGTTTCTGTTCAACTCAAGAAGCAAAGTTAAAGGCTCTGATACATTGGGCCGTGACACTTTCTTCTCACCTCATTATTCCTTTTTTCCAATCTCTTATAAAGGGTGGGCTTAACAAGAAGGGTGGGCTTAACAAGTCTACACCAGCCATAGCCTTGAGAGGGCTGATGAAGGGTGGTTTGGCAATTCATGAGTGGCACATCAAAGACAGGAAGAGCTTTCCCTTTTCTTTTCCATGCCTCTTTTTCCTGGCTTTGCTTGAGCAAAGAAGGAACAGGATTAAACTTTCCTTGCCAAAGCTAAAGTCTGGCACCTAAAATTGACTTCTTCACCCTGAATAAGAGCATTTTCACCTCAGCGGTCTCTGCAAGCAGAACAAACAGATCGAGTTTTCTAAGTGACTTGAGAGCAACACATACAATGCAAGGAGAAAAGGGCAAGTTGTGTGTTTAAACATGCTGAGACTTGTATGGCCCTGTCTCATTCACTGGTTTTGTCCCTCTCTGCTCCCACTTCCCTTAATCTTGACATTTACTTTCCTTAGGATGTTTAACAACGATGCCACAAACTGACAGCTTAGTGCAGAACTATGGTGACAGAATCCCTCAAGCCTGGGCGTAACTCCACTGGAATAGAAGAGTTGTCAGGTTTGCCGCAGTGTTACTACGGAATAAGCTATTGCACCAAAGCACTCTTATACTGGTATGGTTACTTCCACAGACTTTCTAAATAGCAACAGTCACTTTAAAACAAAACCAAACTCAAATAACAAAACCCCTCCAAACTCCTAGGTCTGTTGGAAAAACATCTGTTTAGCCACAGGCCCCAGCAATCTCCAACAAAAGTTAGAGTTATTTATGTGTCACTGGAAAAACAAACAGCAACACAAACTCCTTGCAGAGTTATCACAATAGCCTCTCCTGAGTTACTCTGTACTTCATGCTGCAGGCAGATAAACTGGACAGATAAACAGTACGATCATGTTACAATTTGTTACATTCAGTATCTTTATTTCACTTCTGAGATTGTTATAAAAACAATAAAACATTCATCCTGTCATTTAGCAAAGACATCCCTCCCACAGTCACTCTGCACAATCTTTTCAAGAAATAAACCAGAAGCTTTGCACACATGTCACAAAAATATTTTGAACAGATATAATGTTTAATCTGGAGCACTGAGTAAACCGGCAACAACATTTCATTCTATAAACACAGCTAAAAATCAGAAAGCTAAAGAAAGCAGTCTACCTAACAAACTGCATGGTGAACATGCCGAGCCCTGTTGCTCTTCAGAAAATAAACCACCATCCGCCACCGAGCTGTCTTTGCAGCTCGAGTAGGGAGCCCCCTCTGCTCAAAGTCCTTGTTGCTGCCTACATTTGTGCTCTGGATGCACAGATGGAGTCGGGAGTGCCAGATCACTGCTCTCATGTGGGCATAAAAGGCAGCAAGTGCCCCACAGCAGAACCAAAGGAGGTGATTGTCGCATCCATTTGCATAAGCACACGGCGGCTCTCCTTGGACAGGTACTCAAGCTTTGCTTATTCAAGGGTTTCTTTGTTAGTGAGGAGTGATTTTTTCAAGACAATTGACAAGTGACTTGCACTGTCCCCCAATTACATAAAATAAGGCAGATTCCACAGGCAAAACCATACCATTATCTCCATCAGAACAGCCCATCATTGTGCAATTCACTGGCCCAGGCAGCACAGCAGGCAGGATCTTTAGGAGAAGGCTTTGGCAACTACCGTGCCCAGCTCAAGCCAGCTGTGCTCTGCAGTGATATTTAAAAACTCTTCTGAAGGCAACTACACCAAAGGCTGTGTTAGTTCCATGGGTCACAGCTCCATGAGGGGATACGATCATACAGCAACAAATCCCAATTTATCTACAAATTAGCTATCCAGCTGGTGCCATCTGCCTGTCGGTGGTTACATATCACCCAGCCTCTATGGGAACAGCCTGCTGTGTCTCCTCTGTGCTGGGACTGCTGTTTCACACATTTGTGCTATGCCTGGGCCATTCTACAGCTCACAGCAGCAGCTGGATGGATGAGAACTGCTCGTGAAGCATCAGGTCAGGCCAGTGCCCATCAGCACTGTGCCCATGGCACCCGTGCTCTTCTGGATCTGCCCTGCCCAGGCCCCCTGAGCCCCCTCAAACCCAGGGGAGGCACGTGCACCTGGCTCCTCAGAAACATCAGGCCCGGATGTTTGACCAACAGCAAAATACACAACACACACACACACACACACAAATACAAAACACACAGGATGGGCATGACCTGGGTACAGTTTGTGCTAAATGAATGTCACTTTTTGTTACGTACTGCAAAGGCATCTGGCAGCTGGCATAATGTATTGCACAGTGATTCATGACCAGGCCAGGGAAAAGCCATTCCGCATTTCACACACTCAGGGAGAGCTGTTTCTTCATAATCCTCAGTGCACCAGGCACCAACGCATAAATATACAGCAGTTTGAAATGTTCTCTTCTCCAGCGAGTCCTATCAGTCTATAAATAATTTTTATACATATTTTTAATACTTCATCACTTACCCTGAAATGTGCACCTTAATCTCAATACCAAAATATATGTAATTGTGAAGAGAGACCATTTAAAGACTGGAACTGAAGGAAAAATATATTAATCATTATGAGAAGATACTAATTCTTTTCTTTTTCTATACATTATTTAAGAAAAAATATAATCTTAAGTTACAAATTAAAATCGTATTTCATATGTAAGTTTTAATTTACAGTATAGAATCATAGAGTTTTCAGGCTGAAAGGAACCCTGGGAGGTTATTTAGTCATCTTCTTGTAATCTAGTAGATAAACATCACATTTAATACAGCATAATCAGCTTTAGTAGATAAATAATTCTTGATTAACACAGAGCATATTTCCTTTAAAATGTTCTTTCCAGTGAGTGACATTGTTCACATAACAATAAAAATACAATTACAGCTGAAGGCAATACAGGCCTAGAGTTTGAGAGCAGAGACAAATGACCATACTGCTTTATACTGAGGACCCTCCGAATGCAGCAATTCACAAGGCAGGCAAAATGACATAGGGTTTCTTCCCATTCTCTCTCTATTTCTACTAATAAACAATGGTGCTAACAGTTTGCTATTTTATCTTGTTAAGAGAAAAACAAGAGGCCCTCAGACATCCAGTAATACTTTGGGATGAAATGCTGCCAGGTCCACTTGCTCAAAGGAGAACTGCCAGTCAATCTGTGAGAGGTTTGGCCCAACAGCTCCACAGTCTCAGACCCTGGCAGCAATAAAGTGCTGCATTATTATACCAAAATGCTGGCCTTTCAAGTCTCTGCACTCAACACAAATAGCATGCAGAGACCATCCTGCAAAGTTACCACAAGTTTCCTGCAGGTACATAGCTGCTGTGCAGAAATGGGGTGTCCCAGCTGTGCCATGTCCCTGGGTACAGGGCAAGAGGGCACAGGATCAGGCACGCAGCTTTCTGTCAACTGAGACAGCGAAGTTCTCAGTTCTGCTCATCTCACTTCCTGCTCTTAGCCTTTTTTTTCTGAGCAAATCAAGGAGAAGCCCTTTAACCCTTCCCATCTCTTCTCAGTAGATGGCATGACCCCTGCAATCCCTGGATATATCCTTGCTTCTTACCCCCCTGAGAAAGACACAGTTACTTTAGCTGAAGTTCCCCAATGGCATCCTGAAGTCAGATGTAGTCTCAGCACTAGTTAACTGATTTACCAAGAGCTCCCAGCAGCACTGATTCATTTCCCCCTGTTCTTCCTCCTGCATCTGCTTTAGGAAAGGGGTTATTCTTTCCCCTGGCACTCCTTTCTGCAATTCTCCTCCATCTTTCTTCTCAGTCACGATCCCTGCTCCAGTGAGGTTCTGGCTCTGGTTAAGAAACATCAGTGTTAAACCCTAATTTGGAAAAGTAAACCCTTTTGTTTCACCCCAGTCTTGGAGGATTTGACATTTAGGCTCTTCCATCACACGGTGTTTTCAAAACCTACTTTCACCTGTCCAGTTCAGCGGGTCAAAACCAAGAAGGGGAAAGCATCTGCTCAGCGAAAGTTCCCAGGGAAAGTTGTGAGACAACTCCAACCACAGGTCATAAACCAAATGTACACCAGAGAAAATTATTTCTGGAAGCCATATGCGAGCAATAGCTTCTCAATGCCAATATCCTGCAGTATCAGGCAATGTAAATGCCTTCCTAATGCTGAAGCAATCACAGCACTGTGCATTCTTATTTTATTTCCCAAGGCGATGCAAGAAAAAGGACAGTGAGTGATGTATTCAAAGGAGAAGCTCTATTTATACCTTCTTTCTATCCTCTTGGAGTAGTAAGTAATGAAGAATATAGTAACTATAAAAGCAACAAATATGAAAGAGATAAAGGCTAATAATGATTTTCTGGTTCGGAAGAAGTGGCATTCGGGACACAAGGCAACCTCTTCTGGACACAGCAGCTCAGGAGTTTCAGGACCAGGAAAACCATTATTGTCAATTATTTCTCTGTAATGCTTCAGAGAAGGCTTTGGTTCGTAGTGATTTGCAACATAGCTGTAGAGACCATACTTAGGAGCAGTCTTGTCATTAAAAGAATAGACAAAATATCCTTGAAGGTTAACGTTATCCAAGGTGTAAGCTGCAAAAGAAAACAAAGGGTTGAAGAAATGAATCAATGTCACTTTGCATTCAAGAGGAGTACCATATGCCCCTGTGTAAAGGAGGGACAGGGGGATGTTAAACCCACATCTGCGCTTCTCCTCTCCAAAATTAGGTAAGGTACATATACATCTGTGAAGTGTTTCTCCCAAAAAGTAAGAATCTATCAGCCACTGCCAGACAGTGTGATGTCTGAGTATCCTGCAATTTATTTCCTTGTGCTTGGTAAACACAGCTGTGAGTGCCTGACTGTGTTTAATGATCAGCATGGAGCCTATCATGAAAAGATGACTCTCTTTGTAATGTATGAAAGAATACAGGTGTTGGGTTTCCTGCCCCTAGTTTTCTGCAGCCTGTTTCTCTGATTGCTCCTTCTCCCTTGCAGGGCACGTCCTGATGGGGACAGTCAAGGAACAGAGGACGTCAGGCTGCACTTCTCACTAGCAAAGGCACAGTGACATCAGAAAAATCACACAGCCACGCTGAGGTCGTGTACTGGGATATCAACAGTGCAAGGGGAAAGGTTATGCAAATCACAGCCCTCTCTTGTTATTAACCCACGTTTCTGATCCAAGATGACCTGTATTAGTCTTTACTGAGAACATATCAACAATCCATACTGCTACTGGAGGAGGCCCAGCACCTGCACTGTTAACCTTGAGCCATCCATCCCGCTTGACAAAAAAAATCAATCCAAGGTAGTAAACTCAAACTGTAATATTTTATCTCTCAAAAATCACTGTTTTAACAAATTAAAGCAACATCTCCTAACAGATGAACACAGCACTGAATTTTCATATGCCTCTGGAAATAAGCCTTTCTGAAGCCACATGCAATATTTTAGCACCTCTAACTGACTTTTTACATGTAAAATCAAATAATATTTACCTGCCCTTTTACAGAACTGCTGCCCAGGATAATTAGTTGTGTTTGTAGAACGGCAGGTGGATTTAATGGTGTTACATAAATAGTTACTGCTGTTCTTTGTTTTCAATTGGCAAAGATATACTTGAACAAGAGTACAAAGCACTTCAAAATACAGCCTCAGTCCAAAGGGTCCTGTACTGTATCCTGGAATCATTTATCTGCACAAACCTGTTGGCTCCCCTGAAACAATGCAGGTGAGCAATATTACATGCGCAAACATTTCCACGTGCTGTCCCTGAAACAAGCTGGAGGAAGAAGGCAGAATAGGGACTTCAAGGCCAGGGCATACATGTACCAATCCCCCTACTGTTCCTCTACACTGTGACACTGAGGTAAGGACACAAGATTTCTCATTTATCTTAGTTACTGCACTGGGTCTTGCAAAAAAGAAATGCAAGTATTGGAGAAACCTGAATCAGGCATGATGCCAAGGTTATGTAACAACAATATGGACAAAAGTGCAATACCAGAGTGGGAGAAGAGAAAAATGGAAAAGCTTGATGGACCAAACACTATGGAGGAGTGTATGGTGTCTAAAGTGGGAGATTAAACTTTAGGAAAAGTATTATGGCTAGTTAACAGAGACATATTTATCCATGACAAAGAAGGTGAAAAGATAGGAAAACAGGTTAAGCTGAAAAACACAGGAGCTATTTACAGGCTGGAAAGAAGAGAGGGGAAAGAAGTGACTGGGGGACAGTGGTACCAGAACAGTACAAAGGGCAAAGTTCCGTAAAAAACAGAGGAATGTGTAGGTGTTCTTGCTAATGGGAACTGGGAGAAGAGCCCATATCCACAGACACTTTGAAAATAGAAGTGCCAAAGAGACAAGCAATACAAAATAAAAACAGTTTGAAATCATAAGCCCAAATATAGCCAAAATATGGTTTTTAACTATAGATTTATAAAACACGCATCCAGTGCTACAAAATGCTGGAGAATGAACTCTTGGGCACTTAATATTGATGTTTAGTAATTTGCAAAAGAGGTGGAAATTACAGAGGAGGAAGTTAAAGCCAAGAGTTAATAAAGTGGACGAGAACTGCCAGCCATCCTTCACTACCTATCAAAAGAGTGGAAGAGATGATATAAAGCTTGATAAATATGAAATTTAGGAGATAATACATGATTAACGTAAATCAGCTTAGCTTTATGAAAAATAAATCTTGTCAAACTTCCTTGACATCTTTTTTTCTGAGATCAGCAGATCAATAACAGTAATGATGTTTGATGTTACATACTTAGAGCTTCACAAGGCAAATGACTTGGTATTATACGGCATTTGTATCAAGAAAATAGAATGTTATGAGGTCAAAGGAAGCCCATAATAAACAGATTTCAACTGGTCTCAAGTAGAATTAAGAAGTAATAGTCTAGAAATATAATTGCAGGTAAGTAAGTGTCACAGTGGGTGTATTTCTACCATGGTCATGGAGCTTTTAGCACTAAGTTATTTAATGATCTTAGATCTATCAGCAACCTGAAATAAACGTAAAACTACTACTCACAGAGTCTGCAAGTATCACAAAGATTAGAGACATAACTTAGCTAGTGTAGCAAGGTCTGCACAAGTAAGCAGCTGGCATTTGAACATGAACAAATGTGAAGATGTCAAAGAACAAGCAGACCTATTTTCGAAGAGGCAGCCCTGCTTGGAATGGGGGGCAGGAATCTGTAACTGAGTTTAAAATCTCAGTAAATCACCACAGAATCTGTGTAATCAACCTGCTGTCACAGCCAAAAAGGCCAACAGCCTGCTTGCACGTAGAAAAGAGGAGGGTAAGAGGTTCTGTTATACCTGCCTAAGTGTGGCTGTGACAGGAACAGTGTGTCCAGGTCTGGGTTTACCCCTCTTATGAGGAATACTAGCATACAGGGAAAAACTTTATAACTTAGAGCTTTGAAATGATGTTTTATAACAAGGGACACAAAGAGTTTTGTCCGTATTTTCTATCAAAGAGATAAATGAGAGATAGCTTATCTTCTGTCTGCGAATACCTACACAGGTAAAATACATGTGGAAATGCACAACAAAATTGCTTAAAGCTGAAGCTAAAAAATTAATAGTAGAAGTGAGGTTTATATCTATGTATCTATACACACGCTGTGAGGTGCCAAAGATTCTTCATCAGTAAAAGTTATCTCATTTGGGTCTTGTGCGTTTCTGAAAAAACAGCATGTGTTGTATGACAGGATGACTCAAAATGCCTCCTCTTTGCCTTATAATTTATGAATCTTTGAGACAGAGAAAAAGACTGGTTTGTGTTCTGAATAGCAGGAAACAGTCCAGGAAATGGCATAATGAGGTAGACAGCTGAATTATTATGAAGATCACTGTTGGATAAGATCACTGTTGGATAAGATACAGAGACAGCTGAGGAACAGAACTCATACTCAGCCCTAAGGCACATCAGTGGAGAGAAGCAACAAAGCAAAACAACAGCAGAAGTGCAGTAAGATGAAAATCTGACTAAATACACGTGGAGCTACTCACATAACTTCTATTTAAATTTATTGAATCCATAAAAAAGTTCTGCTGTCTTATGCAGAATATGAGCAAGGTCAGTCTTCCTGATGTTTAGTAACACCAATAAATCATAAATGAAGGGAAAAATCACCTGTTAAACTGTAGTAACATCTCATTAATGGAGTATTTTACAGAGGACATGTCTCTTAAAGCTAAACATACTCTATCACACAGTGTATGCTAATAGTGGGATTTGTGACATATAAACCATCTGTGGTTCCTTACCTTTTAAAGCTTCATTGATGTAATTCTGTATGTAATACACTCTGAGCTTATCGTGCACCATATTCTGGTCATCATCAATCCCATTAGCCATAACATAAACTGGGACATCACCATACTTTGATTTCACCCACTTGAGCAATTTACGCAGTCCCCAGGGCACTACTGCAACTCTGCTGGGAGAGTGAAGCCATGTGATGTCATTGATCATTTGAACTTCAAGGTAGTGGTCATATTTTACTGCATCTTCTTTCTCTGATCCCACAAGGGTAGTAGTGTAGTGACTCAAGGCAAAAAAATCAAATGAGCCCTGTATTAACTTCTTTTCATCTTCTGAGAAGTAAGGCAAGTGGAAATTATACAGGTCAACACTGTTCATTCGGTGAAGCCATGCTCTCATCACCTCTGGGTAGTCTCCATTCCCAAAGATGGGCTCTGCAAGCCAGCCAACGTCAAACTCTAAAATCCTGTCAGCAACTTCTTGGTCATTCCTGGAAAAAGGACAAGCTGGTTCCACCCAGTCGGCTTGCAAAGCTATAGATATTTTGCCCTTCTGAGATCCCCTGAATTCTTTGTCATAAAGATGCCATACTTTCGCATGGGCTTTCAACAGGTTGTGCCCTGCTGTGTATGTCAGGTTTTTCACAGACGGTTCATTAACAGTGATCCAAAATTTGACATGATCCCCAAGACTTGTAAAGCAGAATCTGGCATACTCAACAAAAGCCTGAACAGTTTCTGTGTTTTCCCATGCTCCATATTTGGCAAGAGAAACTGGAAGCTCTTGATTCTCAATCATAGGTTGCCATAAAGCAACAACAGGAGTTATGTTAACTCTGAGAAGTTCACTAGCAAAACACTGATAGTAATGTACAAGTGTGTGGTTGATTAGAGAAAGGTTACCTAAAGGAAGGATTAAAGACCATTTCAGTGAAAAATGGAAGTGTGTGACATGCATTTCTTGCAGAAGAGAGGTCTGGAGCCTGATAGCAGCAAAGTCAACACAGTGACGCTTGCGCTTCGAGGCGTAAACTCCATCCACTTTAATGAGCTTCTTTGTCTGGTGAACATCCCACACATAAACACTGGAGTCAAGAAACTGGGCGGGTGTCGTGTCTACCTAGGAAGAACAAGAAACACACCAGATTCAAGCTGTTTGTTCCAGGTAGGTGGGAACATCATAACCAGCAGGCACAGCCTAGTGAAAGAATATCCTGAGTCAAAACATTACATTCAGCATCTCTGATACTGGCATCTCGGGCTTATATGAATGAATGACTTTTCTGTTAACAAGTGATGTCAGGAAAGTACCAAATCTATGTATCATTTCTACCCTACTTTCCAAATAACCTTATGCTAATGGTAATCATGTTTATGTCTTCTCTAAGCTGCTCCAGTTTCCAAAAGAAACAAGGGATTGCTCAGGGATAAGGCACTAAGCCTGCAACACATCTCGAGAGAAGGAGATCTTCAGTGAAGACTACAGTAATTTTTAAAATGTTTTGCTTTCAAGATGAAGAAGGGCCTACAGAGAGACTGCCTGTTGTAAATTATCCAGCACATTTCAAGACCACTCCCTGAATGCAGTAAAAGAAATAATGAATACAACATCACTTCTGCGTTCTGTTCCTTTCCTGACTATGATGAAAGATGACTAATGCTCTGCACTTGATTTTTAGCAAAAATTCGGCCGACAAGCAAAATTTTTCCTTCTTGCTAAAGACATCCATCCTTTTTTACTTAATTCATACTGAAGTCATTTCCAAGTTATTTCAGCAGGCTCTTGATGTCTGCATCAATTTTTTTGGGCCTCTGAGTAAACCCACTATATGTCACTCCAACAAAAAATGCATTTCCCAGAAGGCTTTAGGGTTTCAGATATCAGAACGGCCTGTATGACACACAGTAACAGAGTAAAAGATGAGCTTCTCAGGGTCACTCAGAATTATAGTTTGACCTTTTAATGAACATCACCAACACAATAAGGACTAGAAAATGAAAACTGAACTACTTAAAATAATGCACAGTGTGAAATTTCCTCATTCATACTTTGCATAATTCTTTCAAGATCCAAACCACAGGACAGTGGTACCTCGGTCTTTATTTCTTCTTTTCTCTTTAATCTTTGGTGTGCTGTTTCCCCCTGAGTTCAGATTCCTTGTCCTGCCCTCTGTTTGAAAAGCAGGTGTCAGCCTACAACCAGTGTTCAACTTGTAGCTGAGGCTCTGCAGACTGTATAAAAGAAGCTGCTGAAAATCAGTTGCTATTTTCTCCGGAGAGGTCAGTACTGTGCTTATAGAAGAATGTAATAAAAAACAGCAAGTCTGAGGGAAATTGCTTTTTTGGAGAATTGTCCCTTGTAGATTACTAAAGCATGCATTGCCACTAATACTGTGGGAATGCTGTCAAAACACTTTTTCCACTGTGATGCATCTACAAATCAAACTACCTAAGCCTTACAGCACAAAATGTTTGAATGGCCTTTTGAAACGAAAATATTCAGCTTTGAAGGTTTTGGGGATGGGAGGGATTTTTTTAGCTGTTGTAGGCTGACTGACTCCGCAACTTTATAGTTGTTATTGATTCCAAAAGCAGCAATTCTACTTCCAATTCTTAATCTATCTGAGAGCTAGGAGAATGACTTGAATTTTCTTGGAAATTGGTGCACAAGGTAAGGAGGCTGCAGTATTTTTCAAGAGAACAAAGCCAAATCTTACTTTTGGAGTGAGAAAAAACAAGCTCCTCACACTCTAGCCTTAAGAAAGATTCTGCTGTTGTGGAAAATATAAATTAAAAATTCTGTTCTTGGATCAAGCCTTTGCTTTGAATTTACACCTCTTTACTGTGGTTGGAGAAGTTCTGCAACCCAAAATAGCACCTGAGAATTACAGAGCCCAACAGTTAAAGCAATCATAACTAAGGTACAATTTTTACTCGTGCTATAAAGTCTTATAATTTGAAAAATTCTCCCAATGTATCAAGTCAGTTGAAATAAAGACTGAGAGCTGTGAACCAGATCCATAACCTAGCTAGTTACTATCCAGGGGCACTGCAGGCCCTCATCAGATACAGTACAACATAAAATGAAATAGAAGGAATACAGAAATTTCATCTACATCTAATACTGTTCACTTCCTTTTATATAAAATCCCTCTAAGAACAGTACCAGGACATATATGCATAAGATGTAGAAACATGCCACTGGAGTTTTGAGAGTTTTCAGGAAGTTTTCTAAAACATGTATTTTACGGTTCAGCAGATTTAATTGACTTTCCTTTGAAAAGAACTGACTTCCCATAACTGATCACATATGTTCAGGTAAGATGAGCATCCGACTCCTTTCCATTTCCACACATTTTTCTAAAATGTTATTTATAGTATCTCAATCTGACTGGTTCTCTTTGGCCACACACAGAAAGTCTGATGAAGAATGAAAGACACAGTGTTTGGAACAAAAGCCTTGTAGCCATCTCCTTGCAGCACTGTGGTAATACACACATAGAGTGCAGCAAAGACACTCTATTCAGCAAATGCCACTGTGAACTTGTGCACCGATCTGGCTGGACAGCCTGCTGGCTTTATTATCAGACTCACCTGAATGTAGTTGTCAACAATTCCCCAAGCAAAGCCACAGGGAAAAATACCTTCTATGGGCTGGTTTTCAGGCAAAGGTGGGAAGCCATTTTTTTCTATCACCTTTTCATAGAACAAGACAGAAGATTTGGGCATCAACTTCTTGTCGTGGCTTTGAAAATCAACATAGAACAGTCCACGTCGAATGCTGTATCCCCTATGCCACTCAAAGCCATCCAGGAGGGACCAGACTGTGTAGCCAAACACGTTAACTCCGTCGTACCGGATAGCTGAGGAAAGAACAAACCCAAACTTATCACAGTGCTCATTTTTCCTCTGTAGATTACACTGTACCAGCAATGCTTGCAGCATTAGTGTGTAAGAACAATGCAACAGGTCAGATAAGTATCTCAGGGCCTTCCTCAAAGCTCATTCAGGGAACACATTTCAACTGCTCTCGGGGAGGTACCAGGTTATGGTAGAAGGCAGCAGCGGTACCTGGCTTGGCTTTGAAGAAGCGAGATTTAGAAAGAGAAGCCATGCAGCAGTGGTTTGAGCAGTGCTGCTCACCAGGTGTGCCAAACCTCAGCCTCGGAGCAGAGCCTGAGCCATCTGCAGCCACGGAGCCAGTGACTGCCGTGCACTGCCCTTTGCTCTGCTCACACTGCAGCTCACTCGGGCCAGCTGTAACTGCAGCCCTACCTGTATGCAAACAAAGTTATAACTCCTTTTCATCTCCTCCACTCCAAATACATATTGAGAAAAACCTGACAGCACGTTTGGTGCGCACATGAATTTTTATTACCACAGATTCTAAGTAGAAGTGATAATGCAGAAAGACTCTGTTTATTTGGTAATTCTGTCTCTTTACGTCTTTTATGGCCCAGCATTTTCCAGCTCAAGTATTTAAGAGTTTCTAAAAATACGTGCATGTTTTAGGTCAAGTGTTTGACTTCTAAAAGATCACACACTTCAAAGGTTAATGTCAGGATCTACTGGCATCTGTTAGTATTACCAGCATTATTGTATGATTCCAAATGATACTCGCTTTTAGTTGTATTAAACACTGAGATTCAGCAAAATGTTCCTGGGCAAGGCTCAGCTCCAGGAAAGCACAAAGGAGTGTGCTTATTCTAATTACATAATTAGACTCACCCTAATTCAGCAATGTATTTAAGCACATTCTTAAACATTCTTTTGAACTGGTGTTTGGCTCCGTAGCCAGCAAAGTTTATCCTTATTACTCACCATTTTCTGTCAGCCCAAACTGGATACTGACTGAACATAATATTTACCAGCCTAGTTACACTGAAAGCATTATTTCAGGCAAGCAGAATAACAAGATCCTAATTTCCTGGCTTTACTAATGCACCTCATTACAATCAGTTATGAGGGACCACATGGATTCTTGATTGTAACCCTGTTTGAATCAATTAAAGGAACAATGCAGTTAAATAAGCAACAAATTTGGCCCAGTCTTTGTCAGAGGTCATGAGAAAATGTCTAAGGAAATGGAATATCTCTCCTCCTAAAGGCACCATTCTTTGTGTTTGGCAAATGTCAGTATTTTTCTAACCTCTGCATGCACCCATGATGATATCTGCCATACCAGCAGAGTAAAAGCCAGTACAGGTCCACTGCGTGAACCAGTCTCAGTGAGAATTTCTTTGAACAGCATCTCATCCTTCTGTAAGTCATCACACAGCACTCCCACACTTCCAAAGCACCTTGTAAAAATCCCCCTCAAATCCTTTTTCAAAAATGTATTAACTTTTAAGTGTCACCTAGGAAAGAAGCAACTCGAAAAATGTTTGGAAGTTTCAAGAAGTCTAGAAGTCTCCAACACAGTGCCCCACACAGATTGCATATTACTGGGGAACCACAATGAAAATTAATGCTTTGGGGGTTTGGGATTTTTTTTCCTTTCTTTCTGTGTATGTCTCTTTTTTTCTTTATGTCTGTTGGTAACCAAATGGGGCTGACTGAAACCTAGACTGTCCTTGCTTTTGAAACTGAGTGGCCTTGTCCATACTACCACTGCAAGTGACACCTGACCTGAGCAATCCCCCACAGCATGCCTAGAAGTGTGATACTGCACAGACCAGAACTCTGCCAGAACTGGGTTAAAAATTAACAGCAGTTCAGCTCATGCTCTGCTTGGCTCAGTAGTATAGAAGTCGTGCAAGGAAACATGGCAGACCCATAAGTATCAAACACAGATCTTTAAAACCCTCTGCTCAGCTGCTCTCCAACCCCAGTGCCGGAAGGGGAGGTGTGTGAAGACCTCAACCCATGCTTCCACCTGGAAGGTGCCCAAGAGCTATATTTCACCTCTGGACATACCTGAGAATAGCTTCGTCCTACCTGTCACAGGCCTGGCTGTTCCTTTTCTGCTTAAGACTCTGAATTCAGACCTGGTAACTCCCCAGACAATGACCTGACCTCCACTGTTCAACATGACCCAGAGAAGACTGGACACCCTCCCAGGCAACATGCTCTGCTTTCCCAGGCACAATCCCTTTGTTTGTTGCATCAGAGACAGAGAAGGGAAGTGAATATGACCCCAGAGTAAGTGGTGAAACACCCACACATGGGAGAAGACATCTCCAACCAATTACCAGCTGTAATTAATATTTAACAACTTTATATTACAGCTCTATTTACTCTAATCAACCCTAACTGGTGCCTGGGGGGAAAAAAAGGAAATAAAAAAGGAAATACCAAAAATAGCAAACAGGGCTGTGAATCCCAAATAGATATCTTTTCCCAAAGGAAAACTGAAAAATAAATTTTTCAAAATGTACAGAGATTGTCTACTGCATGCAGTGTCAGAATGGACATCTACATCAGCACTTCAAGTGAAATCAGGAGCACACTTTTGAGCAAATCTCCCTCATCGTGCTTCAGTTCACATCACACAGTGAACTCAGGATGCATGGTGTGGGTTCCTTTCGGATGAAATTAATCCAGAAAGGGGCTTCAGGAATACATACAGTGTGGACATCTGGCCCTCAACACCAATTCTTTTTCATGCTACAGGCTTGCTCCAACTGGGCTGCACTTACTTGTTACTGTAGATGCAGAAATAGGCAGTTTTATCTGAACCAGTGGACACACACAACCAGGCACAGATACTGGCCAGATCTAGCAAGCAGCAAAATCATAGTTATGTGGCCTCGTGTCTAAATTAATTATCCTTGCTTCTCAGTGCTACAGTTCCAGTGTCATTTTACTGTCCCTTCACCACTGGAGTGAATCTCATGGTAAATACCTCAAAAATCTTCATATTACAGTGCTTTATTGCACTGGATAAACATAGCTACATCTCTCAGAGAGAAAGCTTGTGCCTTTGTCTTTGGTTTTTAATGCTGTCCAGCAACTCTGCTCACAGCCAGAATGATGCCTTTTGTGGATCTTTCTCAACTAAATTCCCCAAGATATTGCATAGACAGCGTTGGTATTTACACTGGATTTTGCAGATTCTAACAGCAGAAGATTTGGGTGCAATACTTTCCATTTTAGTGATACCAAAGTCCACTCTGCAGACCCAGTCTGTCTCTGCTGTCTTTGTTTTTCCTTTTCTGTATAAGGTTTAGCCAAGTGCTAGTATCTTATGACAAGCCTGTCATGCTGTTGTTGCTGTTATTGTTACTTATTGAGTGATACAATAAAAGGAAAGACATTTTGTAAATTGAGATTGCTTCCAGGCAGCTGTGATTTAAAAGAGACAGATCCATGTATGTAATTCCAGCAATTTAAAATCTAAGCAGAAACAGGTGCAACTGGACTATAATCCTTCATGAAGATGAGCTCTTCATCTGACTTTATGCAAACTAGTGATACTGTACTTGCAAGTTAGTTACTAGTTTGCTTCCATCTTTTTATTTTGGATCTACTGGCTCAGGTATTTATTCACGTTTTAATTTATTTGCAATTATTAGGTTTCTGGGATAGCAGATGAAACCAGTTTGGGAGTCCTCTGCATCTTCATTACTGCTGAGAATAAAATGAAAGCAATTTTTACTCATTCACCATATGAAAATGGCAATGCAACACAATGTCTATCTCATCAGAACTAATAGCTACAATAATACCCTTTAAAACAAGAACAGTAAGCTGTAGAAAGGAAATCACTTAATAAATTTTAAATTAAGAAATTAAAAGACAATGAAAGTGGAAATGGGAACCCAAACAACTTATTGGCGACTGCTAGGATTGAAAAAATGTTCTGCCACAAGGAAACAGGAAACAGAAAATAAGTCTCATCTAAGGTTGTGTATTTTTCTTACTGTTTGGAAAAAACCAATAGGTTAACAAATTAAATTATTTTGATCATATAACCTCAACCATTCAGTTCTCCTTTAACTGATGTAAATTCAAGTTACTGTGAATGATGCCGACAGCTGTACAAGTGTAAAATTTGTGCAAGGGCAAGATGAAGAATGAAAATATTCCAGTTTTTCATTTTAAAATGTACTATTTCAGCCTTATGGTTTTTTTCAGAGGAATTCCTATTGCATACTATTTATCTTCCCATATATATATTCTTATGTTTTGTACATATGCATTCAGATACGGAAAGCAACTATTAATACATAATACAGTAAATTCTCCTAAATGCACTGAGAATATAGTTTACATGTCTTGCGCTTCCTCCCACCGAAGACAGTAGAAATTTCCTACTGACTTCAAGGACAGCAGCATCAAGCTCACCAAATGCTATCCACAGATATGAAAGTTCTTCAAGAAAAGAACAAACCCAGGAAAGGGATTTGAAGTCTCATTTCACAAGCGCCAAGATGAATGCTAAAGACTAAAATCAGTTTTCAGCCTGGTGCTTTAACACATCTCTGTAGGCTATATTGCATTATAATTTTTTCAAGCATATATTAATACAAAGAAAGTCCTACCTTTTAAAGTTTCCATAATGAACTTTTTGAGATAGTAAATATATTTGGCATCATCTCTCTTGGTGGTACCAGAAACAAACCAGCTGTTCTCCACAATGAATATCTGGGGGTTGTTATATTCACTGTTTATCCAGTAAAGGAGCTGCCTCAGGCTTATTGATTCCAACTGCTGGAATTTCATGTGGGAGTCCAAAAGCTGGAAACTCAGGGTAGCTCCAAAAGAAAGAGCAAAAAAGTCTGCTGTTCCCTTGATATACTTCTTCTCAGCCTCACTGAATTCAGGCAACAGAGATGAGAGGTTGCTCCTCATGCTCTCTGGATAGTCACCATCAATAAATATGGGCTTAGCAAACCAGCCAAGCACAAAATCAAGGGATTTTTGGCATTCTTTTATGTTCTTTTCAGTCATATGCTGGGGTTTTATCCAGTGGGAGCTAAGGGCAATGGACACTTTTCCTCTTTGTGCTGGACGGAAATGGTCATTGTAGAGATGCCAGACCTTAGCATGGGCCTGTTTAAAAGAAAGACTGTAATTAATGGACCCAAAAATCCAATTTAAGTAACACAATTATTCTCAAGTACTGGGGCTCAGTGTTATTCATTGATCAATAGTTTACAATATCTAAATTAACTTTTAATACCGTATTAATACCATGTATCAACTAGAAATTGCTAATTGGTTGGAGAAAAGAGCATCTCAGTCTTCCATGAGATACTATTTCAGGCACTGAACACACTTCTGGCTTTATTAACTCCTATTATTGAGTCCAGACACTGCCAGTATTTACAAAAATGAAAATACATTTAACCACACATGTTTCAAAAAATGTTTTAATTATAGGAATATCACTTTATTTACAGATTCACAGATCTGTAAAAAAGAAACTTAAGAACTGCCCAGATCTCTGAAACAATACAAAACAAAGAAACACCTTTGAACTTCAGAACACACAATATAGGAATATAGAACTGGCAATCTGGATTTTAAAAAGCCTGGTGAAAAACTATTTACCAAAGGTCCTGAAATATTATTCCAGTAATTAAATTTAATTTATTAAAATTTACTATTTACACCTAGCATCAGACTTTAAGCATTTGTCTTGTTACAATATTTTCTTTTACTGTAAGAACGTGTTTTGTACCAAATTTCTTTTCTGAGATCTTACAGAGTCAGTTATAACATTTTCTTGATGTTCCCTTTGAAAGCTAAATAGATTAAGTTCCTGAAGCCTTGCATTATCTTCAGGCATTACCTTCAAGCTCTTTAACCATTCTCACTGCTCTCCTCTGATTCTCTGCCAATTTGTCATCATCTGTCTTAAACTGCAGAAGCAGAATTGGACATAATATGCCAGTGGCAGTCTTGCCAGCAGTAAAACCAGAGACAATTTACCATACTATTTCTGCTTATGTGGCCATAGAATTACACTGTGAGCATATGCACATCTAAACTACCTTATCTCCAGAGCCCTTCAACATCTAAAACATATCTTTTCTTTGAACCTAGCTTATCAAAGAATTTTGACTGCTCAGTGAATCAACATCCCATCTTTTGTAATCTACATATTAGTAGAAATTGTCATGGTTTTTTTTCTAGGTCATTGATAAAAAGGTAAAAATATGAGATTTGACAACACAAAGCTGGGAGAGCGGCCAATAAAACAGAGTTCTGTGCAGCCCTCCAGAAGTACCTCAGGAGGTTGGAGAGATGTGCAAAGAACCATCTGAAGTTCCAGAATGGCAAATGCAAGGTCCTGCACCAAATAACCCCATGTCCCAGGACAGGCTGGGGGCCAATCTGCTGGAAAGCAGCTCTGCAGAGAAGGACCTGGGGGTCCCGGTGGACAACAAGCTGTCCCTGAGCCAGCAGCGCCCTTGTGGACAAGAAGGCCAGTGGTGTCCTGGGGCAGATTAGGGTGAAACAGCAGTGCCAGCAGGTTGAGGGAGGTGATCTTGCCCCTCTACTCAGCCCTGGTGAGGCACATCTGAAGTGCTGTGTCCAGTTCTGGGCTCCTCACGACAAGACAGACATGGAGTTCCTGGGGCTAGTCCAGCAGAGGGGAATGAGGATGACAGGGGGGCTGGATCATCTCTCTTATGAGAAAAGGCTGAAGGAGCTCGGCCTGTTCAGCCTGAAGAAGAAATGACTGAAATGGGATATCATCAACGTCTATAAGTATCTAAAGGAGAGTGCCCAGAGGATGGATCCAGGCTCTCCTCAGTGGTGATGAGCAATAGGACAAGAGGCAACAGGCAGAAACTGACACACAGGAAGTTCCACCTGAATATAAGGAAGAACTTTTTCACTTTACAGGTCACCAAGAACTTGAACAGGCTGCCCAGAGGGGTTGTGGATTTTCCCTCACTGGAGATATTCAAGAACCATCTGGATGCAATTCTGTGCACTGTAATCCAGCATGATCCTGCTTGAGCAGCGAGGTTGGACCAGATGAACCACTGTGGTCCCTTCCAGCCTGACCCATCCTGTGATTCTGTAATTCTGAGATCTACTCATCAGAATAAAACCTACCTGATAACTCTACTAACAGTTTACATTCACATTTTGAGACTCATCACTCAGCATTTGTTCGTATGTGCTGTGGTGACATGAACCCCCACTCTTGCCATACAGAGTCGCAGATCCAGTGAACATATATCAAAATGTCACATGTGATTTTAGCCCTCCCTGAAATATTAACCATATAGAAAGCCTTATAATTCCACGCCACGCTGATGCCAGGATGATTTTTTGCTTTTTCTTTTATATCCCTTTTATATACTCTTTTATATAGCTTTTATGTATTCTTAGTGCTTTTAACCTACATAGTTATAATTCTTTAAGTTTGATAACTCCCCTTAGACCCAAGACTCCGTTAAGCCAAGAGACCAAACATTCTAAAAGCCCCAGACACCAAGGTCCTCTCCAGAACACATTCTGTAAACAAAGATAGGCCCATCCAGGGGGAGGGTTCCTCGATGAGGGGTGTCACTCGAGTCCCTCATTGGGGAATCTTTGATAAGATACGCTAATTTTGTAAGGCATATAATTGTATACACATCACATCATGGGCGGCCATTTCTTTGGTGGGCATTTCGGGGCGCATTTCAATGTGCATTTCAGCACACCTAAGGATCCTGAAATAAACACCGAGGTAAAACCCTTTTCCCTCTTAACTGTGTTCAGCTCTCTTAATTTTAAGACCAGGAAAAGGCATCAACGCAGTTGGCATGTTGGCAAATTTTATCATTAATTTATTGATAGCTGTTTGGTTCAGAGTTTCCTTTTCATAAACTCTTACCATTTAAGCTTTGAAGTACAATCACTTCCAGTTGCCAGCATTACTAGGAATATCATTTTTTACATCAACATTGTTAATTACCCAGGAAAACAGCGAATTCTACCATTTTACTGCTCTAGCAGAATTTTGATTATCACTGCTGGGAGAAAAACCATTGAAAGTAAAGGACTGAAGGCAAGACCAATAATCAAGGCTCAGTTCAGTGGCCCCCACAGAGAAACCCTCTGCCTTTGAGTCATCATGGGGTATATAAAACATCTGCAGAGATCTGACACAGGCCCTACAGGAGACTAGACCCACACCCTTTCAGAGCACTCACCAAAACCCAAAGAGAACAATCTTTGAAACTGCGTATCACAGTCCACACCTATGTGCGTATATCCAAATCAAGCTCTCAGTTGCAGACTTCAGTGTAGATGCTCTCATTTTTAATACATCAATAGCTCCAATAAACATGATGCAGCCTGACCATCTGTCTGTATTAATACAATGGGGTTTGATGCTCGTGAGAAACTATAGTAACGACTTCAAAATCTCATGCCAAAAATGAGAGATGACCTAAGTACAGACTTCATTTTACTTTACACCAAAGCTCTGTTACGCTCAGGAAAGAACAAAAGACATTATGCATCAGGACCAACACCCAACACTTAAAATATGATTTTTAAAATGCCATTGGGAACAAATTTGTTACCACTTGCAACTCAAATTGGCACACCCAAATTTTCCCTTATAAAGGGGCCATATATTTTTCCTCTGTTGGATGTGACTCATCTCCAGTTTACCATCTCAAATGTTAAGATAGCACCACACACACTCTCAAACATTTAATTTCATCTCTGTCATCTTCATTTGCAAGTATGCTGCGCACCCACAGAACACCTTGAGGACTGTGGCCCCCAGAACTCTTGGCCCTCCCTGTTTCCTATCAGTGGAAAGAGATCTTCCAGCATTTTAGTAGCTTTGGATCTACCATGAAGAAAAGAGGAAGAGAATTCTACAGATTATCCCTCTACATGCATAAGGAGGTGCTGTTTACTCCCTCACCGCAATGAAAAAAGATGAAGTGTAGCAATGTGGAATTACCTCACTCGACTTTACTTGCTAAGTAAATCACCTGGTCTGCCTCTACAGAAAATCTTAGACAACACCTGTTGTCTAAGATATGACGTGTGAGTCACTCTTTGGGAGTCCATCTCTCTCCACTGATGAAAGACAAAACCTGTTGCTCAGTTTACACAAGACATATTCTATAGGCAGATGAAAGCTGGCAGGAAGAAGCCCACTTAAATGTCTGCCCTCTGGAGCGTGCATGAAGTGGAATTACATTATTTCCATTTTAAAAATGCTAAATGTAGAAAACAGTGCATTAAAAGTCCCCAGGCTCTGTGGATGTAGATTAATGAAGCAGCCAAAACTGCAAGAAATAAAGCTGGAAGAAGCCAGTGACAAAGCAGAGAGACTATAAGGAAATTTGGAACAGAATTCATTTGCTTAAAATTAGGTGGTTAATACAGTTTTAGAGACTTCAGAACATTCCAGCCCAAATTCCAGCCAGTTTCAGAAAACTGTGAGTCTCCCAGTAAACACTAAATCCTGTCTCTTAGCTCCACAGAGACACCTGGTATACTACAAAACACATCAAATGATAATTTGCACCTACAGTTATCTTCAGGTAAATGAATCCTACTTCTAGGGTGGGACTCCTTTTTAGCGGAAGACACCTTGTATTTCACTGTCCACATGTGAGCCCAAGCTGCCACTACAGGCAACAGAGATCTCTGACTCCAACACCTGCCTTAACACAGGCAACTAGTTGCCACTCCAGAATAATAAAAGACTCAGGTCACATCTGCCATTGCCATGCAGGAGACCTGAATAGCCTGGGAAGGCTCAAGCACATTTCCAAGGCAGAAAAAAACCAAACCTGCAATGTCATAGCATGGGCTAGGTCCTACCAAAGTCCCGCAGCGATACCAGAAGTAATTCAACGCAAGCACACAAGCTTCATGATCTGACAAAGTCCTGCTGTGTCAGAGATTGTCCACTCTATGGCAGGATAGATCTATACAGTCCAAGAATCACTAGGTGAAGACAATGTAGTAATACAAAGACATTTGTTTGCCTGACTATTCCTCTAAATCCCATGATCGTTAAGATCTTCCTGAGTCTGGCACTGGTATGGATCATTCTGCAAGTTCTCAGTATTTACATCTATCATGATGCATAACCTTCACGAGAGCAAATCAAGAATTTTAATTTGGAACCTCACGATTCCATAATTTGTGTTCACTCCTCCAGAACAAGTTTTCTCAATTTTAAGTTCTGTGTCTTCTGAACCAGTAATAATACCATTCATTTCACAAATAAACTGCACTAATACCTTGCTCTCCACGCTCAGACGAATTGTCCTGTTTTAACTCTCTATTCAGACGTTAATGAAACTGAATTGGAAAGTGTAACTGTGCTCAGCACTGGTGAGGTGATACTTCAAATCCTGTGTTTCGTTCTGGGCCTCTCACTACAAGAAGGACATTGAGGTGCTGGAGTGTGTCCAGCAAAGGGCAACAGAGCTCAGGGAGGGTCTGGAGCAAAAGTCTCATGAGGAGCTGCTGAGGGAGCTGCTTAGCCTGGAGAAACTGAAGCACAGGGAGGACCTTATTATTCACTACAACCACCTGAAAGGAGGGAGTAGACAGGTGGGGGTCAGTCTCTTCTCCCATGTAACAAGTGACAGGACAAGAGGAAATTACTGCAAGTTGCAGCACGGGAGGTTTAGATTGTACAGTGGGAAAAATTTCGTCACTGAAAGGGTTGTCAAGCCCAGGCACAGGCTGCCCAGAGATGATGATTTTTCCCAAGCTAAAGGATTCTATGATTTAGCTATACAAAGAGAAGAGTTAATTGGAAAAGGTGCACAAAGGGGTTTTGATTAGTAGAAACTGGGCTGATGTACCTCCAACAAAAACATCATTATTCAGTTCTACATCAAAAGCCCTTCAGAAATGGAAATAAATATTTGAATGACATGGGAAAATCTAGTATGTATTAGTCACAATGTGCCTTGTACCAGGAAGGGGAAAATGTGTTTTTTTCACCCGTATCATAAAAAATAAGTATTTTAATCAAAAGCTGCAACAAAAGGATGACACATTTCATGTAAGTTTCACCCTTAGATCCTAAGTCGGTTTTACCTACACAGTCTTTGGGCAAACATTCTCTTTTGCAATCAAGTTATATTCTTAATACTGAGTAACAGATACAGGTATGTAGAAATTGCTTAAGGTTTTCCCCGTATTTCAAAACTAGTAAAGTAACATCTTCATATATAAAGCACAGGACTTTCCTAGATGTTAGTTATGTAGTAACTTCGTTTTTCCCCAACAATTCCTTCCCAAATATGTAGTGTTCTAGTTTTATTTTTACAGCATGTTACCCAACATTACCACAATGATCAATTCAATTATTTTCATATTTTTCACCAATCTCAACAACCTTGCAACAGAATTAGGCTTACAAATAGTATGCAGAACACCAAGTGAACATTTTTCAGTCTACAGCCACACAACGTAAAATTTGCTAGAATTACAGCTCTAAGTATTGATCACACATCTGAACTACACTCTTTGTTCCAGTTCCTTTCTCAATTCATGTTAGTCACTGTTTTTCACACTGTGCTGGTCATTGGAACATTCTGATGCCTCATGAACATGAACAAATTTATGGCAGCCACACATTAGGCACAAAGCAATATCATTCCTACTTTAAGAATTGGGAACAGAAATATTACAACATCCACAGAAGAAAAAAAACTAAAACAGATAACCTCAAGGTTATCAAGGTGTAGACCAGTGTATTAACACCAGAATATGTGCCTCTGTTTAATGTGGTACTCACCTCTACAAAAAAGTACCCAAGAAAGCATTAAGTATGTGTCTGAAGACACAGTGGCTAGATAGAACACTATTTTTCCTCATCATAGGCAAAATAGAGCTTTGCTAGCTTGACAATAAAAGGGAGAAGGCAGCCTGAAAGCATGAAGCTAAGCCACAGGCATCAGGATGCACTGCAGGTACTCCAAAAATACTAGCAGAAGAGGAAAAAAACAAACCCAAAAGATAAGAAAGCAGGTAAGAGTTACTTTTACACTTTGCTATTGAATTTTAGAGCAGATGAAAGTCTTGGAAGGCTTTTACTTTCACACACTGTATGCACAGCCATAATGAACATTATCAGAGACAGATATGCAGCAGGGAGATACAGTGACCACAATGTGATGGAAGGGAACAAAAACCCCTTGATCTCACTGTGTCAGGTGGCTGCTGCAGGAAACCTCTCCTTTGAAGTACAGAAAGCTGAGATGTTATGGCACAAGCCCTGAGTTAAACCTCTCTCAGGCTCACCTTGCTTTGAAAGGCCACCCATGAGGCCAGCACCCTGTGGCATGGCAGCCAGAGAGAAGGCAGCTGGACTGCACAGTGCACTCTGAAAACCCCACTGGCACCATCAGAGGCTGTGCAAACACAGGACACACCCTTTGCCACGGACTCATCTCACCCCGTTTTTGCCACCACCTGCATCTGAAGCACTTCTCATGCAGAGCAGGCAGGGACACCTCTGGGCCACAATTCACTCAAGCCATTTTTAATGCCCAGACAAGAGAGTGAGGTGAAAAAGTGTCTCTTCCCCTTCACTCACCACACAGACAGGCTTGCACAACCGCTGGAGTAGATATACTGTCCAAATAAACTAAAGCACCAAAAGACAAGTGGGCTGGGAAAGCAATTTCAAGTCTCCTGAGATGCAAGCAGTCTCTGAAAATATAAAGGTCATCTGGAAAAGAATTAAGCAGCATTTGACTTTGAGAAGCAATGGGAGACATGATAAAAATAGCTTTATTTCTGACAACAAGTGCTTCTGAGACACTTGATGTGTTTAATCATTTTCCGTTACCTCTGACAGAAAAGATTAATTACGGAACTGCACCAAAATAGTTCAAGGAATGTTGTGACCCATGTGAATATTAAAGATATGAGAGATTCTTAAACAGAGTACAAAAAGAAGATAAAAGTAAAGAGCAGTACTCTTGAGTGATTTAGAGACAATCTTGCTGTACTGGAGTGAACTAAAATAGTCACTGACTGATAAAAGACTTGAAATCTGGGACACAATGCTCAGGCAGTATTTAGGGGAAGACCAAGATAAAATCATTGCCATCAAAATTGCTTTGGGCGTGCTGGAGCTACATAAACATACAAAAGTTCCAGTACTGCAAATGACCTGCAAAGTCCTCTACCAAAGTGTGAACCTCTTGGAAGACAGGCCAGGCTCCAATCATCATGATCATACCCAAGTACACAAAATATAGATACAAGGGAAAACACGTGAAGAACTTAGTTGTAATCCAGAAAAGCAAGTACACGGAACTGCACAAGCTGTAGTAAACAGCACAAACCAAGACAACGCCACTTTGCAAGAGCTGGTATTTGTCAGACACAGGAACAAGGAGGATGAAAAAGCACCACAAGTTTGGAGAAACTCGTGACAGGAACGATGGTAACAGTTGTGACAACTGAATACACCACTAGCCAGGAAAACAAATGGAATACTAGTGGATTTTAAGCCACATTCTGGTTGGAAAGAATGATGCTAGAATCAGCAGTGAGAAAAAATGTTAAGCATATGAAACTCTCATAAAACTCATAAACCAATATATAAAAAAATACATAGAATATATAAAACCAATATATACAAAAATACGTAGAATATACAAAAGTGATAAAGATGCCCAGTCAGAGCACTGAGAGTAAATGAACATTAAAACCTGAAACTCCCAGTATTTGTAATAGCAATGTCAAGGAGAAGGCATCCATTAAGACTCCAAACCTTTGGTTTCATGAAGGTTTGTACAAACTGGATGGAGGGAGCAAAAACCAGCAGAGGAGGAAGCAGAGGACTGCCCACAGAAGCTCTCAAACTACAGAACACAGCTTTAGAAGCCAAAAACCCCAGGATTCATGACTCTTCCTTGTGCTGAGGCAGAAGCCAAATGAGAAGACTGCTGCCCTCCAAAGCAATAGTGAGGACAACCAAAGTAACACACATAATCTTTAGTGACATGCGTCTAAAAAAACCAAAATACTTTTGGTTAAATGCAGAATCATAATACCTAAATAAACATATAAATGGCAAACATTTCAAATATCTCTAAGTGTAAAAATTCTGGAAAAGATGCCAAATGTCAAGCATGTTTCTATGTTTGATGCATCACCCGGTTTTCTGGTAGACGCATACAGGGAAGCCAAATATTCACTTGTTCATATCTGGCTCCTCAACATATCTCTCTACATTTGCTAAGCCAGGTGTTTCACAGGGAGAAATAACGTATTTCTGATGGCTTAGTGGAAGCACATGAAGAAAATTGCTTTGAAAAGTCTGAGTGGTTAGCAGAAGCTAAACAAACAAGGTAGTGTGTTAGAAAAAAAAATTTTCTTAGCAAGAGATAGAGGTAAACAGAAGTAAGACTAAAGTCCATCATCAATATATGTACCCAACAGATAAGGACGTGACAAAAAGATTTCGGCTTGCTGGACCTAATCTAACTAGCTAAACCAAAAACCCAGCTTGGAAAGATATTGAAGAAAGCCTACAGCTTGGCAGGAAAATTATAGAATACAGAACCCAGGTTACTCATTACCACCATCCCTGTGTTTAAAGAACCCAGAATAGATGCTCTGATGCTCTGGTGTTAATAATTAACCCTGAATCTTATCCTGGGCACACCAGTAGATTAAAATTAAATTGACTCAACTGCTCCTGGAGAGGTACTGGAACATTTTGAGTGCAACTTAATGCTCCCAGAAGACAGACAGAAAGAAATCCCTGTCATGCCACTATTACAAGAACATCAAATGATACTGGACTTGGAAAATCCATATTTGTGGAGTTGGGAAAGGCTGACAGGCTGGCAGTCAGAAATTATTCCTACAGTATATGAATGTGCTGCCCTAAAAGTTCCAAAAGTTCAACTACAGATGAACAGGTAGAGGCTTTCCCCAATTAGAGTCTCAAAAGAAATTAGACTGTAGGAGTATTCATGTCGAAGTGTTTGAGTCCAGACCATCAACCACAGAAGCAGTAAGAATATCCCCTAACCACAGAAAAAAAAGCTTACTGGAGTAACAAATAATTGCACAAAGATGAGGCATTTCTGATGCTCCAGTCTGGCCCATTGTAAAAGCAGACAGCAGGATTTACTGGGTAATGGTTGGATTTTGAGCAATTAATTCTGTTATACCATAAACCACACCTGCTGTAGCAAAAAATGCCAGAGTCTGGCAGAACAGATTTAACATATGCTGTCTTTGTGATTTTGTTATGAGGGCAAGGCTGGGAAGAATTTCCCCCTACATTTGCAGAGCATAAATACCATCTTTAAAGTACCTACTGTCCCAGGATTCCACTGTGCTCTAGTTTTATGCAATATTCATATCAACTAAACATGGAAAAATATATCAGAGGCTGATCAAATCCATGTAATTTCATGAACAGCTGATGCATTAACCTACAGTCAGATTCAAACACCACTGAAAGAGTAAATTATACAAATTTAAGCCATAACTTTGGGAGCACTCTTCTAAGTGAACTGATGAACAGGTCAAGTGGTACATGAAAGAGAAAATATACAATAGACTAATCACCTTAGAAAGATGAATGAGAAAAATTAATAAGAAGCTCCTTGCTCTACAAGTTCACATAAGCTGCAATCTTTTGTGAGTTTTATTCTTCCCCAGAATTCTGTATCAGTGTTTGCAGATACGATTAAGCCTTTAACCAAGTTTCTAAAGAAGGTGCAGGAATGGGTGTGGAGATCAGGACAAAACCTGACCTCATCAGCATTCAAAAAGGCTGGCATAGGTAGCCACACTGTGGATGCTGTTCCAGCATGGCCACTTCATCTGCACTTTGTTACCCTCTCCAGAAGCAGTAGAGGTTATGTTATTGCAAAACCAAAGGAAGTCAGTCAGTTCACTGTACAAAAAGGAGCACATGGTGCTCCTGGGAGACTTTAAATGGTGACTCAGAAATTACAGAGTGGGTGAAAGGTGCAATTACCAAGCTCAGCATATTTAAGTGTATGAACAGTGTGGGCTCAGCAGAAGAGTGAACTACAAGAATAGCTGGTCTCCAGAGCGTATCATGGGGATCTCATCCAATTTATTCACAAGAAAAGTCACTTCAAAGAGGCTAGAACAAGAGAAAGGTAGCTCCCTCTGGGAGAAGACATTAGGCAACTGCTACAGAATTATTTAATGTGTATTACAATAAATGTTTCTAGAAGGTAAACTAGATCCTCTCCCTTTTCAGCACCCAAAGATACCAGCTCCATGGCTGCAAACATAAAGTGCAAGATCCTTTCTGAATCTCACAACAAAACAGTACTGCAGTGCCCAGGTACACCAAATGGCTTCAGAAGGTATTTCCAGGTACATGCACTGGTGAATAGCTTTTCCTATTGTGAGCTCCTCTGTGAGAAAAAAACAACCACTGAACATCAACAGTAAAGGAGCTGGAAGAGTCTCCATCAGTGGAGGGTACTAACGAATAATATAAAGGCATTCAGCTCAATATAGTTGTCAAAGGAATTACACATTTAGTCATCATACATGATAGGGACCAATATATTAGAACAGAGCTCTGTGCTATAATACAGGCAAACAAAAAACAGAAGGAAGGAGACTTGCTTGAGGCAATTGCTGCAAAATTCTTTTTAAACCAAACATTTGGATTGTTCACGCCCAACTCTAATTCAGTCACTTACATGATAACCTGTGTTTACTCTGCTGCAAGCTTGGCCACTGATTTTAACCATTCTGAGATTAGAACTATGCATCAATGACAACAGGTTATGAAATAAAATGGAATGTCCCATTCAGCCCTCTAGATGGATGCAAAAAGCAGCACATCAGGATAAGCAATATAAATTGAAGGTACCAGTTTTCAATTTTCAGATAACTGTTTAGATTACAATTTGACTATATGTGAATATGCAATTCTTCCTTCTTTTTTCAGTCAGTCTGCAACTGTTTATGTCAGATACAGCTGTGTTTCCATGCAAACTTGGTAAAAAAGAACCACTACAGGCTTATCTCATAATGTAACCTGCCTGAAATGTTCTGGCTTGGGTACATGTAACAGAAATGACTGAAGTGTGTGATTTCAACTATACACTTTTGCAAGGAATGCTCAATTGCAAAACTCACTGAAACTGTACAGTAAATTAACTTTAATCCAGTAACTTTTGGAGAAGCTTTTGTGTCAACTCAGATCCCAGAGAGAACCTGCCTAACCACCTGCTGCTACAAAAGGGTGTGGGTCACCCGCAGATCTTTGTCAAACTTCTGAGCCAGTGCAACTGTCATGGGAATTCCACAATACAAATGGCAGCAGGTATCTGTCCTCCAGCCACTGAACCCCACCCCTATGAAGCAGAAAGCAGCCCCCAATCCTGACACATAGCATTAGTAGTCAGAAGGGTTAATGTCCATGTGTGACCTAAGATTCAGTCGCTTAAACAGAGTCATCCAGTACCATGTGGGATGTTCTGGACTATCAAGACATTTTTCAACACATGACCTCTGGAAAATCTGTGTCTTTTGGACTGGCAACTGGAGGCAAGACAGGATACTCTAGGCTTCTCAAATGGTACATGCCTATTACATGTGCCACTTCTTTAGCCATAGTGGCTTCTTAAGAGGTAGCTTTGTGATTGCACCAAGTTCTGACAGCGAGAAGGACATACACTCTAGAACAATATATAAGAATGAAGCAAAATGCTGAAAAGATTCAGGAAAAACAAGAGGGTCTAAGACTTCTTCACTCCAGAAGTTTTACACTAGCACCAATACCTGAAAAGCTGACAGGATGAATCCTAGGACCCTGCAGATGGGCAAGTCAAGCAGAACTGAATGGCTCATAACCAGTGGTGTGGATGCCTCAGCGGTCTGTCCATCTTTGCACCAGCACAGTGAACCACAGGGCTAACTGACAAGTTTTAATTAATATAATGGCTATTACTAGCTGTAATTCTTCCTTAATGTTACTGCTTCCACTAAGCTAGGCTATGAAAGGAAGATCTGGGAAACTGTAGGAGGAATTCAAGCTGGTTACTCAGCAAACTCACATCTCATCAGTGGAGATACAGTCCCTGGAGGAGGCAGACTTTAGTCAGACATATTTATTTTGAGGAATCACTACACTCCTCAGCAGGCACCAAGAAGATAAAGAGCAGCTGTTCAAATCAAAACTCAGAAGAGGAAACAGAAATTCCAGTGCAGGGAAAGATGGGGGGAAAATGATTCATTGGGGGAAGTGAAACTCTTGGGATACCACATTTTTAAAGAGCAACAACATGAGTCAAAAGATGGAGGACAAAATGGGGCATCCAGTTTCAGACTGGAAACAATCTTTGCATTTGAATCTTTGCATTTCTTCAGGGGCAAGGATGATTTATGTGTATTTATCCAGTTTTTTCTACAAGTTTTTGACAACACTGCAGTCACAGATTAAACTGGATTCAATTTATACCTCCTTTGATTTAGGAAATACATTTAGAACCCCATCCAAAGCATGCTGAAACCATGAAAATACACTTTTGAGGTATGAATAAGTCCCTTTATGTCTGTTTCTAAATGCATGTTTAATGGTAGATATAAAATTGCTTTACTGCAGAGATGAGTGTTAACTCAAAAGTGTACACATAAAAGTTTTTCTGCTTTACTCTTGTAGCCAGTAAACACAATAAGAACCACCATTTCTAATAAAAGCTGGACTGTAGTAGAACAGATAACTGCAACAAACTAAACTTATTTAAAATTAAATATCTAATTCTTACTTTAAAAACAAAATCTTCATATTGTTGATTAGCTGTTGAAATTAAGCTGTTTTGGCTGTTTGTATACAAAGATTCTAACTTGTCTGGCTGACATAATAGTGAATATATGTTTAAATGCTGTTGATGAGAAGCCGAATGTTAATAATTGATATAAAAATACTAGCTACAGTTGGTTCCTTTTTCAAAGCACATCCCATACTTCTATATAAAGCAATATAGGATAGGGGGGTTTACTACATCAGTGTACTGCAATCTCAGCCTTTGCAGTGAAGAAAAAATAATCACAGCTTAACAGCTAAAGCTGCTTTTATCCATTCCTTAGAGAAATAAAAATTTTTCAAAATAGAAAACAGTGAAAGAAAAGGAGGTGTATTGTTAGGGTGATTGTTTAGTCTAAGCCACACAGAAAAGGGCGTGTGCTGGGTAATACACACAGTCGAAAACGCTAATTAGATACTCTTCTTTCAGCAATCCTTGTTTCAGCTTCTGTGCTCTCACCACCACAGTACTAGACACTTTCTAACCAGAATTAACATCACATTAACAGACTGAGGTGTTCATAAATATTGTGTCAACTGGACGAATTTTAAACATACTTAGCACTGTTAAGTTTAGACTTTACTCTAGCAGCACAATGAGCATTCCTGGAGGCCTAGCATGTGATTTGTTTTAAAGCGCAACTTAACATGTTTCACTGCTGTCTGACAGTGCACTGTTCACATTGTCTTTTGGAGATAAAGCAGTTGTCTCTCTTTGATATTGGGCTTTCTTTCCATAAGAAACCTACAAAATATTATTTTCCCTTTGGCTAACACACTGTTAAAAAAAATACTGAGTTGAAGGAACTGGCACAAGAGGAAACCAACCACTTCTATCTTTTGTCTACTACATCAAAGTGCAATACTAAACTTCAAATTGCTCTAGAACAAAGTATAAAACTAGTGATGACAAGACACTTGTATACATGAATGAGAATCATCACTGGGCTATGAAAGCAAAAAATTAAATGCATGTACATCTACGTATTTTCTTTCCCACTGATTTCAGATAGGACTAAATACTTTTTTTTTACCCCCCAGCTATTTTAAATATAAATACAAAAATATAAGGACACATTAAAACCTTAACTCATCAATTAACTCAGAGCCTCAGGTACACTTTTAAGCAATTTGTCTAAGGCTGGCTTTTATTTCTGTATAACCATGTCCTTGGAAATTCTGCCCGTATACTGTAGTATGTAAACATACTTTATCAAAATAGAATAATATTTTCAATTATTTAAAGGACACTTATTTTGGGAGAAATCCCAGATTTAATATCAAACCATACTAGAACGACAGAAATGCAAGTTCACATATACCTTGTAGCAGCATCATTCATCCTCCTTTGTCCAGCTATAGAAATGCCAGAAAGTAGCACTGCTCTGCTTCACCATTACCATGAGGGCACTATCTCCGCAGCTGCCAGGAGGCCGTGTGCAATGCGGCAATAATTAGGTCAGAATCTAAACATGAGACGGATGCCTGTCATTTAAAGCACCAAAGAGTTACACAAGCAGAGCAAAAACTTCCAACAGATTTCCATGAAGACATCCATCAAAACACTCTCAGAGCCACAGAGGTTTTTGTAAACAAGGTGTTTGTTATAGCCCCACTGCCAGACAACAGACTGAACAGCAACATCTCAGGCTCAAATGCAGAAGGACAAGAAGAGAAATAAATCTAGTGCCTCAATTTTTTTAAAATTACTCTCTTTAATTTTTAGACCAGTCCAAGCTCATATAAACAACCAGATGACTTACAGATATTCCAGACTTGTTAGACAGACAAGGAGCTTAAGTGTACCACTTATATAAGTGGTATATTATATTATATATATTATATATTATATATATTATAATATGTAGCCAGTGAATTTCCAGACACAGGACCTACATCTACTTCAGCAAACAGTAGAGATAAGGACCCAACATCTACAGTAACGCATAGACCAGAAAGTGACAGGCAGCTAGATTACACCAGGTACGCTCCTGCAGGGCAGCTTCCAGGTTAATTTTATCCAAAACCAATCCAAACTATTTCAGGCTATGAACCATAGTACAGAAATTTGCATTTTTTATCAAAATCAAACAGGAAAATAATCTTCAACTTGGAGAGATCCCATATGGTGCAGCGAGAGCTGGCCAGCCATTTTATCCTAGAAAGGTTTTCAGTAGCCACAGCTATGGCAACACAACCTTCAACAAATATGTAGTACAAAGGGTATTGAAAAAATGGGTCTAAGACAGGATACATTAAATCAGGTATTAAATCAGGATGACACTTTAGATGTTAAGAAATCCACAGATTACACAGTTTATGTGAAATCATGGTTCAATCAATGACGCCAGAGAACGCAGAGCAGGGTGCAGTGCAGTAATTAACTAGTTGCCCAAACACTAATGAAAAGCAAATTGTTGGCCTGAATGAGGATGTGAAGGGCTTGAAGAGCCAGGTGGTTTTTTGCTGAGTTGAAGGGAGGAAGGCAGAGAGGTAGTAAGAAAGGCAGGAAGGAAGGAGGGGAGTAACTTGAAGAGATTGCATCGCATTAACTGAACTTTTCACTGGAAGTTCTTTTTATACATGAACGCTTTTAGAGAAGAGCTAAGATATTCTGCAGGAGACACATGCATAAATTCTTACTGCCTTACTGGGAGGAAAAATAATCTCTGTAGAAATAAGCACCTGGAAAAAAAGCAAGGCTCAATCTATAGCAGCCGAAACCCACTTCCCTCATACTACTAAGATGGAAGAAAGCAGAGATGTTGGAAAGAAATACTGAAGAAAAATCAGGGATTTTATGTATGTACTTTGAAACATAAAAAAATTCAAGAGTATTAGGATACAATTTATAGTCAAGTACATTAGATGCATTAGATGTTTATAATCAAATGAGCCACTGGACATATTTGGTATACTTTTTATATACATACATATATATACACACACACTTTATATATAGATAAAGGTTATTGCTACTCTGAGAGTACTGTCTCCCCAGTTCCTCCTTTCAGGGATAACCCTGTGCTGCAGGAGAAAAGCAGGAATGAAAGTAGAGGCCTTTCACAAGCCCAATCTACTGCTCATCAGGACTTAGTCCTGTTAATTGTCAATCTTCTTAAGTTCCTACAAGAGGATCTTTTCATTGTAGACCCAACAATGGATGTCACATAAAGGTATGAAACATTCTGAGTAAAACACTGCAAATGCTTTGCTAAATGATACAGTAAAGAGGAGATAGTAATGAGTGATATTACCATGTTAGAAAAATTCGGACTTGCAAGGAATTTTAACAGAAATATAAAAAATATCTTACTGAAAAAGAAAGTCATTACCATATTTATGATCCTGTGTCTACTATCTGACAGGGATTAGGAAAACTGGATCATAAACTTAGAAAGAGCCTCAAGGGTATCAGATTCAATCCAGTGCTTCCATGGGCAAATACATGACACAATCCTATTTATAACCTGATCCAGATTCACTTTAACATAGGCTAGGTATTTTGTTCATACTACTCTCCCTGGAAGATGACTACAGAATCACACTTCACAAATGGTTTTCTTTTTCTCCTGACGTTCAGGTTAAATTGATTCATGCTCAGTACAAACACTTTCATTCTTCCATCAAAACTTTCCCTGCACTTAGTTATTTTCCTTCACTTGTTTTTACCACTGATCTCTTTATAGATAAGAAGTATATCCTCTCCTGGTGTTCTTGCTCAGGTAAGTAAGCCATGTTCTGGTAAGGTAATTCCTCATCTCTGCTGGAAAAATCACCTGATACAGACTAGAAACAAATGTGTCTGTCACAGCTGGATTATATTCGCATCTGATGGTCATGCTGTGATCAGCAAATTCTCATCTGACGGAAAAAAATTTTGAGTCTTTCTATTCCATCTGTTTATTATTTTGATTATCCTTTGCACTGGCACCATTTCCTCAAGTTTAGCTCATGCTTAAAGTAGTGCAATCCTAGCCTGTGCCAAGGCATGGGAGGTAAAATATATTAAGAAGTTCAACTGTGAACTGCCCTTTGAGACTGAAGCTTCTACTTTCAGTGCAACTCACTATGGTATTTGCTTTAGCAACATTCTCCTCCTTCTCCACTGAAACAGTAACGCTTCATGTGCCACCATTTCAAGGGTCTTACTGAAAATACAGATTGATGACATTTATCATATTTTCTTTTCTAGACAATCAGTTACGACAGAAAGCCATCAGATGGGCCTGGCTTGACTTTAATACTGTAAATTCACAGTGTTTTGTGTTCATTGCACCTGCAGTTATCAACATTTATCTAACCCTCACCCTCATTAACCTTTCCTGTCTATGAATCCCAGTGCTCAACATGATCACCTTTCTTGACAGATCTGACAAACAGCATTCTGGAAGTACATTTTTTTTAACTCTTTTTCCTCACTACCTGATGGCTGTATGTCTTTCCTTGTGCCACTTTTTCTTAGGTGACTGGAAGATACCTGTGTTTTGTTTTAAAATAATGAGGTTATATTTTTTTTTAAGACTGAATGCACATTTTAGAATTTTCTGCTTATCGTAGGTAGTAAATACCTATTCCATTACTTGACATGGGGTTCAATAACTTCCTTGCAGAAAATAATGGGCTCCCTAAAGGAAAGAGATATCTTTTGTTTCTAGACAGAAGGAGACTGTGGCAACTAGTATATGTTTGTATTTGCATATCAGTTCCAGCTAGTGGTAAAAAGACTGTGTTATTTTTAAGTTTCTATATTTTTTTTAATGTTTTAAACAATATTTTACAAGGACTTCTCTCTTTATATTTTTGAAAAAAGCATGAAATGCCTTCAGCATACTCCAGTAGCCACAGTGGGTCAGCAGCAGCCGACTGGGAAAAAGGAATGAAGAGCCACAGGATGGAGCTGCTCAATGCCCACGACATCTTACATGGGACACCATGGCTACTTGCCTGCTCTGGCTTTACAGGACCAAGCAGGTGCTACTGACCACCTTTGCAGGGGGGTACATCAGCTGCTTTCCTGGGTTGGAAGACGCAGCCCCCTGCCCAGGAAAACCAGGAAAGAGCATGTGATACAGGTCTTCCCCACAGACACACACAAGATACCACATGCCTGAAATGGGGGAGACTCAGGCAAAATTTGCATTTGATCCAGACCATATATCAGAGCTCATCCTCTGAGAAGTCACAGGAACACAAAGCACCTCAAGTCCACTTTTGAACTAGGCCCTCAGTACTTCCCTCCTCTGTCATCTACCAAACCACTTCACACTCTAATTAGACTAAGGGTAAAAGTCCGTCTACAAAAAGTCAGGGCTTGAGTTTGTCACCACAAGTTTACCTATACCCCAAAGACAGAACTGGGACAATTATTGTATTTTTTGGTCATAGAACAAGAGATACTATTCTCACTACTCTCCATCAACTGGAAAAGGAACCTAGGATGGCAACTTCAAATGTAGGTTTCTCTGGTGAACACATCCTAAAATTAGCTGGAGGGTGATTGCTGTCCCCTGCATTTACCTCCATAGTCTTCAAGGGAGATGGCTCTACTGCATCTTATAGCAAACCCCATGCACTGCACTCCTCCCTCCCCACCCAGCCATCACAAACCTTCACACAGAGCCACTGCATAACCCTGGAGCCCCTGGCCCACCACTCCACATTACATAGCCCTAAGCCAAAGGATTGCAGGCAGCCAAGGACAACTTAGTCCGTGTCTTTACTCACCAGCTGTGGGGCAGAGCCGAAGTACATACAGCTCCACTCCTGGTCACACCAGTGGACAGCTGCCTCAGAGCTGGAGAACAAGTCCTAGCTGCTCTTCCCTCCGGAATCACTGGGAACGCTGCCAAACCACTTTAAAAGTATCTTTACGCTAAACAACATTTTATAATGGTTACTGGAAAGCCAGATATTGCGAGGCCAAGCAGATGCCAAACTGTGTCTCAGAGCTGATGCAAACACTGCCTGGAAGACCAGCACAATGATGATGCTTCTAAACTGTGGGACAGGAGTAATTTTCCATACTATAGCCTCACTCAAAGTCGCAAAATGTCCTGCCACTGACAGCTGTACCTGGGGTGGACGTGAACTCTGGGTACTTTAACATTGTTTTTTCAGCCATTGGGGAAGTACCATTTGTTATTGACAATCTTTGCAGGTTGAAGACTGTCCCAGCTGTACCCACAAATTATGTCCATACTGCACAGGATACGCAAAGATGAGTGCAGGGACTCTGCAGGCTTTCATTTCCACACAGCTCTCCTATGAGCACCATGCAGCCCGCCTTGAGAGCTGGTGGCCAACTGACACCAAAACAGATCGTTCTGTATGGGCCACATCCAGCCTTGCTTAAGCAGACTGGTTTTCCCTGCATGCTGTCCTGTGTCCTCAATCTGGATGAGACAAGCTGATAAAAAAATTACTTGCATATCTCCCAGACTACTCTTCGATTAAACCATCCATTTCACAGTCAACAAAACAAAAGACAATTTCTTCACTTAGAACAGGTATTTAGCTGTATCCGAACTACCATGTTATACTACAGTTGCAATAATGTACATTTTTGTCAGCATTTACATCAGCAGTGTCATTCCACCAGTGCAGAACCGCAGTGGTTTCATTGGCCACACTCCAGAATGACACCCACTGCCTATATGTCTTCTCTACATATTCTAGTGGTTGAAGGTTTTGAGACACAAAACTGATGCTCTGGGCTGGTGCTTCCAAAACTCCTCTGCATAGTTACTTCACAAAACAATAGTGAATTATTCAGGGGCGGGATCGATAATTAATCTTACCAGAAATATAATGTGGGGACTGAGAATGTACTATTTTCTTACACTTGTAGAAGAATAATAATAGAATATCCGTGTCACACTACAATGGGTGTCCAACCCACCTCGTTATCACAGAAGCAGTTCCAGGGTAAGGTGCTTCAGAGAAAAATCTTCAGCTGCTTGCACCAGTCACTCAAAAACCTGGAACTGCTTTATTATGTAACAAAAAAACTGAGTCTGCCTGGCAGCTTGTCATTGCTAGTGTTTCTATTTTATGTCCAATGTCAGTGTTTGTGTCTCAGCAAGACTCCCTCTCTGACAGCTAACAGTTCATTTTGGTAAATTACTCTATGTATTTCACATACCGATTAACTCCCTTGTCTGTGTATAGCTGCCAGTATAATTTTTTGCCCCAAGACACTTAAATAGCTCACTCACAGGCATTTCTATGTGATCTTGGGTCCACAAAATGCTAGTGCCCCACAAGTCTTTCCAGACCCTCCAGGCCCATTCCCACACTGGGAACATGCTGCTCCAATGTATGTTTGACCCTTTCTTATCGCTCACTCTCTTTGTAGTTTGGTCTTCCATACACACTTCATTCCTAGAAACATATTCCCCGGGAGCATTCACTCAAAGTGAACAGTCCCAAGACAAAAAATGGAAAAGAGATACAGGAATCACCAAGCGTAGTGGCCTGCAATATTGTAACAAGCCTCTAGTCCCAAACATCACACAATAATGTCTATTATATGCCCCCTCCTGGAGAAGTGAAGACTCCTTTCATAGCATCTTCCAGTGCTTAAAGGGGGCCTACAGGAAAGCTGGAGAGGGACTTCTCACCAAAGGCATGTAGTGATTAGACAAGGGGGAATGGCTTTAAGCTGGAAGAGGGAAGATTTAGATGAGACATTCAGAAGAAATTCAAAGGTGATGAGGCACAGGTTGCCCAAAGAAGCTGTGAATGCCCCATTCCTTTGATCAAGATCAGGCTGGGCAGGGCTTTGAGCAACCTGATCTAGCAGAAAGTGTCCTTTCCCATGTGTAGAAGTCTAGAAGATAAGCTGTGGACCCTCCGATTTTTGTCATTCCTTTTCGACCATGAGCATCCATGAATCTTGGGTGTTGCCTCCCCCTTGAGGGTGGGACGTCACATCATGGCAGGGAGGTTGGAACTAGACAATCTTTACAGTTCCTTTTAACACAAACCATCCTGTGATTCTGTTATTCTATTTTCATGGCATTATGAGCCAAAAAGCCAATTCCAAGATATTTAACACAAGAAAAGCGTGCCAAACACTCCAGATGTCATAGCGACCCACAGGAATAAACCAGGAAAAGCAAAGATATCATCACAATCCTAAACCCTTGCAACAGAAGGCAAGTTATGTAGGTAAAATGCCTTAGTGATCCTGGGAGCCTGGCCATAGCATAGAGAGAGGGAAAGAAAGGCCTAACAAAAAAAAAAAAAATCACTATTCCTTTACAGTTTAAATTCTTTCCTGACCACAAGTCAAGAGCCCACAAAACCAGCTGCCACAGGCCAGCACCAGCATCTAATCCAGACCAATGCTCAACCCCTCTGGTTTCTACAAACCTATTCCAAAATTACCGGTAACACAGGAAACATTACTCTCCAGAAGAGTCCAGCTTGGGTAAAGTGAGATCTGACTGGTGTAGTTTAGGGTTCCCTCCTTTCACGGCTTACTGTTACAATGCTCTTGCTGTAACAACTTCACCACCAACCAATTTTGAAGTGGTCTCTAAATCATTACCCTAAGCTGAGCTATGGAAAAAGGCTCTTTCTGAACTTCCCTGTGCTACAGTTTGCTGGTTCTAATACTCAGAATCAGAATGACTGTGCCAATTTGATGCCGCTTTTATTAGAATTTTTCCCCCTTTTAAGCAATTGCCTCCTTCAAGTAACACTTTTCTTTTTACCAGAAATAGGAACGAGGAGCTGGATAAATCACTGAATAATTACAGTTTCACACAAAAGTGGCACAAGCAGCCCAGCTACAAATATGAGACACAGAGTAAGCTCTACAGTGCAAGAATTCTGTCCTGACAGCTCCGTTTTATTTCTTTCATCAAAGAACAGAAAGCGTCAATCTGCAGCTTCAGTAAGTCAGTCATACTGCAGCAGGTTAAACAGCAATTTCACAAGGGTAAACTGACCTAATTTGAAGCAGTGGGCACTCATCCAGTGAAAGAATACAGAAGGCAGAGTGTGAAAGTAAGACTGACTGACTCACTACATAAAAATGAAATTTTCCAGTATCATATTAAAATAGAAAACCAAGAATTTCTACAGCAAAATAAAATGATTGATATTTACTTCCCCTAGTTCTCAAGTTTTTCTGGAAAACTGAAGTCTCTCAAATATTTTCATTTCAATGAATCAGCACATTTCAGTTTCAAAGGTTTTAGATATTTCTGACTTGCTCTAATGACATTATATTACTTTGTGAATTTGGGAGGTACTAGGAAGATTAGAAAGAGATAGCTGATATGACAGGGCAGTATGAAGAAAAAGGGATATTTTTTTCCCCACCAAGCATATAATTAAGATGTAAAACTGCAGCTGAATCATATTCCCACAGCTCTGTTCCCTGCCCTGCGTGATATACCCCAATACTCTCTTCTGTAAAAACAAGACATATTCATAGCTGGCACAGGAAGTAGGATGATAAACTGAGTTCAAGAGCTCCTTCAGTGTATTTCCAAGGTCTTACGTTTCATACGCACAGATGCTGCTTGAATATGGGAATGTACATTTTCCTCAAGATAAGAGGAATACATCTGTTCAATTTGCTAATTTACTTAACTGCTTGAAAGTGACAGGGTTCCCCAAAAAGCTAAAGGGAAAAATCAATGTTCACTTATTTTCCTTAAGCTCCTTTGAGAAACCCAGACCTAATGTATCATCCCTCCTTTCTTTAGCAGACTACTCACAGTGACCCCCACTTCCACTGCTGGTGGCAACGAGGGGACAGCAAGTGGACACCATAAGCCAAGACAGAATTTGAATTAGGTCTCACCCTTGTGAAGCATGGTCTGTAATTTCCTTAAATCATCAGTCAGCTTCCTCAAAATAATTCATATGAAATTTATAGAAAAAAATGAAACAGGGAACAACTCATCCTTGAGGACTCCAGGCCATCTCATTTCACACCAAGTTTAATTTTTAATGCTAAATATACACATGAAAATGTAGCATTGCCTCATAAACCCAGCTCCTGCATTCCCACTCCTGGCCAGTCACCCCCGCATCTCACTAGATCCTCATGCATTATCTGTTTCCCAAATACTCCTCCTTCCTATCACCCCATGGTTTGTTACAACTCTTTCTGGCCTGGATTTTTCCTCCTGAGGGTATACATAACTGGTGATGGAGATTCTGTTGTGGTGGTCGTTCTCTCTGCAAGCATCATTTGTACCCAAGTTAACACTGTACTGTGACAGGAAAAGAAATGAGGAATTAAATGAGTGTATTACAAAGAGTGTGTCATCACTGTACAGCCAGGTGTCAGCTGAACTTTCTTTTCAACCATAAGGTCAGATTTGTTCAATTGATTTTTAAGCAATATGTTATTACTTACACAATAATTTTTTTTAAAAAATCACTGAGCTGACACTGCAATATCTTCCCAACCTACTTTCTCAAAAGAAAAGACATGCTGCATAATACTACCATTTCCATATATATCTAAGGAACCATAATTAGAATAATTAATCAGTAACTATATTCAACAGTTCCATGCCTGCAGCAAAAAAATTATTTCATTTCTTAAAATGCTGGAAGTTAAACAAACAAATTGAGTAAACTTTGCCCTCAGCTCTGAAAAATAACTGATCCAGTGGAGCTACTACATATTCAAGAGAACAAGAAAAAAGCTGACTGAGAAAAGGCATTGGAAAATCACTGTGAACTCTTACCAGAATGTGTGACCAGCAGCTACAAGTCTGTCCCCTTTCCCCACCCAACCATCTGAAGTCTTTTCTGTGAGCAGGATCAAAACAGATGCTACTGTCTTCCCAACTGTAAAGCACATATCTTGTAAAATATAATCCCAGTGGTACCGACATTTTCTAGCCCTTAGTAAGAGCATTAAACTGATAAACCTGCAAAAGGATTCCTGGGTTGACTTTTGGACTCACAAAATTGCAAGGCATTTCCATAGGATAGTCTCTCCCAGCCAATTTTGAACCATTCAGCTGTCTTTAGAGGTGCGACTGAAAACAAAAAAAAAATCAAATCTCAGCTGTCAGTATGAGAGCTAATGTGCAAGTAACAAAATGATCATGTGCAGACTGAAGTGACAGTCCCCTGGCAATGTGCATGGCCCCCTGTCAGCTCCCGCCATGGCCAAAAAATGTGTTGCAGGGTGTCCTGCAGTACTCCCCAGCCTTTCAGCCCCCCAGGCTGGCCAGATCCTGAGATCTGCAAAAGCCCCTGGGCCTTCCATCATGCAGATGTCACAGAGACCCAGCTGTTGGGTGGCACTGGAACTACCTGTGAGCCCAGTCCCTCGGTTCCTATACCAACTGTTGCAAACAGCATCTGTAAAGATTTCAGTAACTGGGAGAATGTAGAATATGGTTTGGGGGGTTTTCAGAATCAAAACAAAACTAAGCTTTAAACTTTTGCAATTATTCATAACACAGAACTCTATCTCTTCTCAAACTAAAACATACATAGAGATGAAGCAAAACAAATTGGCTTCAATGTGGCCAAATCCAGATATTCTTAAAATGCCTTTTCTTACTCCGTGCATCTCAAAGGACCCTCCCTGAAAAATCTCCAGGGAGACACACTACAAACTTAACAGGCCAGGCTTCTTGTGAGGGTTTTGTGCTCTCAGATTAGAGCTGAAGTTACAGCAAGCCAGAAGTTGCCATCACTGATAGACTAAACAAACTGTTCACTGTTAATATAGACTGTATTTTGTTTTTTTCATTGAATGATGTTCTCAGATTTAGACCATGCCTTATATCATTCTGTTATGAATTTGCAAGCAAAGAGGAAGATTTCACATTTACTGGTACTGTCACGTCCACTGCCACCAAATGCATCAAGTCTATTTTCCAAAACTGCTCTAGCTGTCTTAAAAGATTTTGTTCCTACCATTAATACTGAAAGGCCATTCCAGCAGCTCTTTCTTCCAAAGCTATCCATGACTTCTGTGAGTCAATCTAACTGTACTGGTATCCTTTTGTATGTGTATGCATATGGTCTTTTAACTCTGAATTTTCTTCCTGTCATTGATATTTATGTCCAGGAGTATTTACAGAGAGCATCAGTGTGAGTCTAATTCCTTCCCTTCCTTGGTATCGTTCATCTTCCACTCATCCCATTTTATCAAAGGCTCCAGTCCCTTGCACTGGCCAATATCACTTTCTCCTTTTGTACTTAGCTATTCTTCCTTCTTGACAACTCACCTTCTCTTTCTGCTGACACATTTTCTCTCATGTGAAGTAATTCAGCTGTTCTCCAGAAGCCAGTCTCTTCTTTCATGGTCATATTCAATTAATCACCTTCTCCTTCAGAGACCTGTCCAATCCTCATTTCAGTAATTTCCTAAGGATCCTGAGATGTTGTCTACAACCATATTCCTCTGTTCCATTCTTCTGATTTAATCTAAAATCAACATTCATAGTTTTGACCGTGATATTTTTCTATATGCTTTGGCAGAAAATATTCAAGCATGAGTAAATTTTATTTAATACTTAAAACTGGTAACACACATCATATAATTGCTAAAACCTGTCACAGAATCACAGAATATCTTAGGTTGGAAGGGGCTTTAAAAGTCATCTAGTTGCAACCCCACTGCCGTGGGCAGGAGGAACACCTTCCACTAGGCCAGGTTGCTCAAAACCCCATTCAACCTGGCCTCATCATTGTACACACAGGTCACCTCCTCTACTTCTTCACAAGCGTGTCTTCATAATTTTCTCTTCTTTATTTTTACCATTCTGGGGAAAAAATTCTCCTGTGTACACTGCTTTACCTACAAGTCTGTACAAGCAGACTCCTTTGATTGCTGGCTTCTTGGCTTTTTTAAAACTTTAAAACATTAGGCCTGAACCTTCAGATTAAGTTCAGCAGTTTATCTGTTCATCAGCAACAACCAAATACACAAATCCCACACTCAGTTGCAAGGATTATCACACTGCCTTTAAACTCTGCCAATTGCTAACTGAAAGCCACAAGACTTTTAAACTGCAGCTAAGCAAACCACAGATGTGTCTACATACACACCTGTTCCTTCCTGTTTCTCCCAAAATAAGGATATGCATCACAGTAACCAAAATAATTTTTTAAAAATGCCTCTAAATGCCTACATCCTGTCCTAATGGTCACTCCTTGCCAAAATTGCCACCAGCCGTATTGACATATTCACTGCTTCTAACTAGTTGAAGAAACAATGAAAGATGAGGGGGGGGGGGAGTGTTTTGTNGGAAGGGGGGGGGGGGGGGGAATGTTTTGTTCCCCAGAGAACACTGGGAAGATGCTGTCAAGAAAGAGTTAATGAATGTAAGGAACAAACCTAAGGTAAGCCCAGTTTCAACCAAAGTAAGAGAACCTGACCTTCTAGAAGATGGGTATAAGTGGAACAACTTTCTTTTACATGATAGAGCATTTATTCTTTACAGAAGACAACATTTTCAAAAGGACAGTCTGTGCACTTCCAGCCTGCTGATGGTTGTGGAACAGAGGTTGCTACTTGACCTATCATGGGAAAAGCTCTAAGAGCTCCTAGCTTTCAGTCAAAAGGGAAATGGAGGCACTAAAAAATGGTGAACTATCTTGAACTAGAATATATGTTTCATTAACTTTTTTTTCCAGGTCCCAAGTACAGGTAGGAATTATGTCCATCAACTACCTTTAAGTACTGGAAACTGTCCATAGAAACAAGGTGAAATGGAAACTGGAAAAGTTTGTAATACAAAGGAATACACAGTGACATGAGTTCTACCGCACACTTCATTTTGGATTCCTCAAAACTACAACAAATACAGGATCTCTCCTGCTTGAGAAAAGAGGCTGAAGTGGAGAACAAAGAATATCTCACACTTTATGAGGCTTCACTAATGCAAAATGAAACAGTATCAAGGAGCTTTACACTCATGTACCCAGTGAGATTTGACCAGATGTGAATTCTATGTTGCCAATCTAAACGCTCCTATCAGTATCAAACTGCTGTTAACGAGCAGTCATTATCTTCCCAGCACTGAGCAGAGCCCTGCCCAACATGAAAACTGCTATTTAAAAAGGAAGCATACTAGACTACCTTGGATGGGAACCAGAAATATCACCTAGGTACCTCCAGCAACAGCTACAATGACAATTAGAAATCAGGCAGATGGCACCTAAAGCGAGACCTGAAAACACAGATTTGGGGCTGCCAACAGAATTTACCGAGATTCACAGCTATACAGCCACAACTACCAAGCACTAAAAACCTCATCATGAACAGGCTCTCAAGAAACCCTCATCCTCATAATGAACAGCAGAAGAGTTGAGGTGAGACTTAACATACCTACAGGCTTGACCTGGTTTTCCTCCACACACACAAATTCTGATTCTATTCCACTTCAGTCACTTCTGTGTGGTCTTTCCAGGTCCTGCCTGTTGAGTTTTGCTAAGATTTCCTATAATCCCTAAAGAGCTTTTTAAGTTATGGAACCCCTACACTTGAGGGAGGTCCACTCTTCCATAGTAACACTTTATTCTCCATGCAGTCATGGCATTTCTATGAGTAAAAATTAAAGTACTCGGTAAAGGTAACAAACTGGTTTTTTTGTTACAATGGAATATTTGAAAATAACAATCTTTTTTCAAACATGTATGGAATCAGGTAGGAATGGCAAAGGGAAAGTTATGTATTCCATCTTTGGAGATAATCTTAGTAAAACGAGCATTCTTGAAACCCAAACTCGTCTGTTTATCACATTTTAAAATGAAACTCAATGCATTTTCTTTTCTTTTAACGATTAAAGCTTAAAACCTATTTGCTATAGCTCTTAATATAATTTGTGAAAATAGTGTGATTTTTGGCAGCTACTGGCACAGAAAACTGCAGCATCGGACCTGAACTTGCACTATTGATTTGACTGCACTTCTTTGTCAAATATGATATTTGAAAGAAACCTGATTAAAATTATTAATGAGTAGAATAATCACTAGTGTAAATATATACTATCCAACTGATCCTCAAACCCAGGTAAGAATCAATTTCTTCTTTGTTCTTCTTTGAATTATGCCTTAAGAAAGCAAGAATAGGAAAAAATACTATTATTTAGAAGTATTTCTCCTTTTTACTAAAAATTAGGTATGCCTTCACAACTATGATGAGCTGTGTTACTTTCAGGAAAATCCCAAATCATTCCATTTGCACTGAGTGGAAGTTTGAGGGCTGTCTCAATTTTGAAAGAAACAATATGCACCAAGAAAAGACCACGCTCCTATGCCGGAATTACTGATACTTTATTACGTTTAGCACTGAAGGTCAGCAGAAGAGTACTTACCTTCTGTTTTGGAAAGAGTTTTGGAATAGAAATCAGTCTGTTGCTATGTGACTGGTTTCCAGGCAGCAGTTCCACTCACTTCTTCGGGGAAACAACGTGTTCTTCTGTTTCTGCAAATGCTGTTTATATTGAGTAAATCCAAGTATGTTCAACTCAGACAACATACTGTGAACCATTAATGAAAAAACGCATTTGCAAAAACCAGAACATAATACGCTGACCTCTCTCAACTCCTATCTGGAGAAAGAGATGCATCACATATGTGACAGATTGCTGGCATTACATTTTCTGGCTGTTGACTTGAGAGAATGCCAACTTTTATGATATATATTTGATCCATTCCATTTATTTTGTGAATAAACATGAACAGCTTCCTCCATTTCCTACCACATTTGAAGGGCTTAGACATATCAAAAGCGACAAGTGTCAGTGGAAATACTATAAAAGGGTGAAATTTTCACTGATCAACATCCCTCAAGTACACACCAAGGATGCATTAATAAAATCATTTTTCCTTACAAGTTTTTTGCACTGTTTTTATTTGGTCCTGTCTGTAAAAAAGTGTCTCTGTCAATTTAGCATCTGTTATGACTCACTTAAGTTAGTTCAGAAAAATGAGAGGTAATTAAAAAATTCAGTACAATACGATGAAATCTATTCAAGCTGAATTCAAACATCATTACTTAAATCAAACTTCATTGCCCTGTTTTCACTAGCTCTGAATTGAACAACCTAAATTGAATCAAACTCTTATTTGATTATTTCTTCAGATAATAAATAAGTCGCTCAGAAAAACAAAGCCCAAAATCCACATTTATATCTGTTGAATTTTAAAAACTTAAAGGAAATTATTTTGCTTTTTAACATAATTAGCATCCAGTAAAATAAATTAGGAGGCATCAGCTTTCATTAGCTTTAGCTTTCCACTTATTCAAGTCTTTGCTTTGGATAAATGCAGAGAGAACACACTTAAAACTGAATATTGTAAATAAGAGGGGAAAAAGTCAGAAATCATGCATATTAAGAGCTAGTCTGCTCATTTGCTAAGAACCAAACAATTATAACAACAAATTCTAACTTAAAAAAAAAGAAAACCAAGCATGTTCTGCAAACTCAATTTCCCTGGAAAAAACTAAAATACAAGAATGACAAAGAGAAGGAAAAAGGATTAAGAAGAAACCAGGGACCAGACCTTACGATATAAGCAGCAAAAGGTTAGACAACTGAAAGGGGATTTTCTTTGTGTGAGAGGATTCAGCCACATCTTTTCCAGTGGGTCTGAGGAGTGTATCTCCCAGCAACACTGTCCAGTGCTGCACACAGCTTATGTGATAAAGCAGTACTGCTGTGCACCCCTTTGATACAAACCAAAGCTGTGCATGCTCCCAAAAAATGACCAAACTCACCTACAAAATTATACAACTCACAGACATATATCAAGAACAGCATTCAAGCTGCACGTCAATCACTCAAGAACTGCGTAAGACAATTCAATTTATGTGCAAAACGCAATTCACTCTTTACCATATATTGTAAATTCCTTACACAATTACACACACTTTCTCTATGGATATCAGGCTGTGAAGAGGCTGTACTGTGTAGCTTCCTTCTACTTCATTGCTTGCACAAGCTGAAAGGTCTAATATCAATACGCTACAGGGAAGTAATAAGGAGAAGGAGGATCTTAGTGCTAAAGCTGTTCACTTCTCTGGGCTGAAGGGCCAGACTCTACCTCTGCCTCTACAAAGACTCCTACCTGGAGAAGTCAGGGATGTGAGCTCCTCTGCACATAATGTATGTCCCTCACTTCCTCTGCAGGTGACTTGAGATTTGGGGATATGACTTATAGAAGAGCTGGAAGTATAATGTAGCTGACCAATATGCTACAAAGATCACACACTAGGGAAAGGGCACTAACAACCAGTGGCCACATTGGCTCTTAATTGCATCTGTTTTTCAGCTCCTCATTCATAACATGGTGGGGGGAGAAAGGCGGTATCTTGCTGCCTTCCACTGTGTGTAAAAAGAAATGTCCACTAATGCGCAAATCCTGACTGACAGTCACTGGGACAAAACGAAATACTAAGGTTCTGTCACTAAACCAAGCATCGGTAAACCTTCCCCGTTTAATTATACTTTTTACATGGTGTGGGCAAGACTGTGCCTCAGTTTCTCATTTGTTAAATAGAAAAGTATCATCCTTCACAGAGCTTTTATGAGAATAAGCACATGCTTGAGATTATGAAGGACTTTGATACTATGGTGATTCAGGATATACTCAAGCCTGAAACATGGCCAAGTACACACCATGGTAACTAAATGAAGAGCTTGAAGTTTTCAGGACAAGGAATTTAACCTAAAATCCTACCCATATTATTGCCATCTATATTTTCCCTTTCACGTATTTGTAGCATTAAAGAATGCAGAAGTAATACCGGAAAGCAGAAAAAAGTCAAGTAAGGCTCAACTGGATGTTTTCTTTGTGCTCACATCTAATACACAACTCTCATTAGGATACAACTCCTGCCAGTAAGTGTGTGCCAAGCAGACAGACATTAGGAGAATTTGTAAATGTATATTAAAGTACAATAGACCATGCCTAAATGACCACTCCATTCTAGCTGGCTGAATCCTTTCACCTGTCATTAGAAGGATTCGTACACACTTCTGCTTAATTCTCTCTGAAAATCCACAAGGGTTGCCCCCAGCAAATATTACAATTACACCATATAGATACACAGAATAAAAATTAAGTATAGCGAACTACTTGTGCCACTTACAAGACTAACTGGGGAACTAAGGGTCTCTTCTACCAAAAAGTGCTCACACTCAAAAAAACATCATACATTGTCAAGAAAAAGTCTCTGTACGACATTTTGGCCACCTCTAGCAACTCCATTTACCCAGTAAGCCTTTTTTATCAAATACACAAATTCCCTGTACAGTCGTATGAAGCATTTCCACCTTAGACAGGCAGTGCTGGACTGGCACAGTCCACGGACTGCAGACCCTCACCCTCCCACAACGGCAATTGAACTGTTGCGGGCGGAACTGGACATTTCTGCAAAACACAGAGTTCTTTAACTCTCCACCAACTCAGTTGCAAAGTTTCTGCCTTACACCTTGAGTTTTGCCTCCTTTGCCCATAAATCTGCTGCCCGCACTCTGCCGGGCACATGGATTTGTTTTCCGTGCCAGTGTTCGGCCAGGGGACAGGTGTGCCAACGGGGCGGGCTGAGGGTGGCCTGCGCACCCGGCACCTTGGCACGGCCGAGGAGCTGCCGGGGCCCCTTCGCGCCAGCCGCCATTTACCTGGAGCAGGTGGTGGGCCGCCACGTACCCCAGGCGCGGGCCTCCCCGCACGCCGGGCGGCAGCCGCCCCGTGCCGTAGCCGTGCCAGGCCACCACGTAGGGGTTGTCCATGGTCAGCCAGTAGCGCACCTGCCCGCCGAAGTGCCGGAAGCACAGCTCGGCGTAGTCGCGGAACAGCTGGGGCAGGACGGGGCTGGCCCAGCCGCCAAAGGCGTCCTGCAGGGCCTGCGGCAGGTCCCAGTGGTAGAGGGGGACGACGGGCTCGACGCCCAGCTCCCGCAGGCGGGCCAGCAGCCGCCCGTAGTGCGCCAGCCCGGCGGGGTTGGGTGGCGCCGTCCCGTTGGGCAGCAGCCGGGCCCAGGACAGCGAGAAGCGGTAGTGCGAGACCCCCAGGCGCCGCAGCCCCTCGACGTCGCGGAACAGGTTGTTGTAGCTGTCGCTGGCCACGTCGCCGCCCACGGGCCCCGGCGGGGCGGCCCCCGGCGGCGTGGCCGGGCGGTGGGCGAAGGTGTCCCAGACGGACGCGCCCTTGCCGCCCTGGCGCCAGCCGCCCTCCGTCTGGTAGGCGGCGCTGCCCGCGCCCCAGAGGAAGCCGTCGGGGAAGGTGTCGTGGAGGAAGAGCTGGTCCTGCAGGTAGGGCAGCCGGGCAAAGCGAGACCAGGTGCCCGCGCCCTGCCCCGGCGCCCCCAGCCCCGGCCGCCCCAGCAGCAGCAGCGACAGCAGCAAGGCGGCGAGAGCCATGCTCCCGGTGGGGCTCCGCGACGGCGGCTCCCAGCTCCTAGCTCCCCGCCGCCCCATTTTATCTCACCTCGGCC
>VXBT01002865.1:238473-261647 GCA_013400235.1 Oriolus oriolus
TCCTCTGGGAGCGGTGCACCCTCTTGCCCCCTCAGAGAGCCCGTGCGTACCCCCACGGCTCCCTAAGGGCGGAGATCCCGGTCGCGGGCGGCAGGCGGGGTCCCGCAGCCCTTCGCCCGCCCCGCCAGGCGCCCGCACCTCGCTGCGACTCCGGTGGCCCCTCGGAAGCGGGACCCTCGCCGCTGCCCTGCACCCTTTCCTCCCTTTGGAAGAGCCCGCGGAGAGACTCGACGGCCGGATCCGTCCCCTCTGAGAGGCTGAGCGTAGCCCCGTCCCGTCCCCCGCTGCAGTGCCGCCGTCGGGGAGTCCGTGGGGCAGTGACCCCTGCGCCGGACCGAGAGGGGGGATAGATCGCGGGGCCGGGGGGGAAGGGCGAGGAAATAAAAACGCTTTTCCCTTCACTCAGTTTTTCTGTCGTGCTACTTTAGCAAGACACATCGCACCTGCGATCTCTCATGTAGCAGCAGTTGCAGAGAAACTCGTTCTCCAAGGACATCATCATACACTCATCGCCGCCTCCTCCCCGGGAATTCATGGGCTGTCACCTCCCAGTTTTCTGTCCTGGAGTAGGAGGTTGGTATATTCGGTTGCTTGCTGCAAACAAAACAAGTTCTAGTTAGAAATGCCTCACGGATCTTTACAGAGAGGAAACAAATCGAACTTAGTTTGATTACTGGGTTACATTTCGTAACCAACTGAGTAGGCGTGAGGCATAGACTGCTCTTTAAAGGCAGGTCTCAAACTGCCCTTTGCGTCTCCTTTGGACAGAACAATTCAACCAAGACTGCCAAGCAAGAAACAGCCCGACACATTGCAGAACCTGGTATTCAGTGGTGTGAACTCTTAACAGGATTTGGGACATCTAAGAATAAAATACATCTACTAGACAGGCTGTTAGGCACAGAGAGATGTTCCCAGGAGATAAGGCTGTTGTTTAACTACAGAATGAAGGCATTTAGATGATTTCATTTTATTTTTAGAAAATAAACATCCTCAGGGGAAAATTACAGATAATCGCTAATAATGAGTCAATGGATTTAAATGCCAGTTGTGAACTAATGAAGGTTTCCTTTTGTGCACAGGATGGGCTCTCACCTCTCCCAAATGCAGGCAGAGCATTTGCCATGCCCGTTTCTAGAACTTCCAACTTCCACCTTTTCTGCACTGATCCAGATCAGTTTTGTGGATTGATTTGTGCTGTTTTTAAAGAGACCAAAGATGTAGGGGACAGGATTAGTCTTCCACTATGGGCAATTAATTAATTGCTGTGTTAGGGGGATGGAGGTCTGAACAGTCAAGGGTACCATCAACAGCCCTTCCCTAAGGGAGGAAGTTTGTAGGGCAGGAGCAGGAGGTGGCAGGCCCAGAACCAAGGCTGGACATTGGCTTCCAGGTGTGAGTTTGGGATACAGTCTGACAAGGTGCTGAAGTTCAGTTACAGTCTGAGTAAATGACAACTTCAGGTACAACAATAGAAAAAGGTGTTGGCATCACCTGCTACTTACTTGCAGAAACTGGAGATTAATTGTTAAGTGCACTGGGGCATTGCTGCAATTGTCCCTGTGCAAGGAGTGGAGAGCCAGGCTCCCGTTCAGCTGCAGACCTGATTTCAAGGGAAGCGTAATGTCTTCACTGGATCTCGCTGACAAAGTATTTTAAAAGTTGGTATGTACAGGCATGTCTCAGAAACACCACCACCTACAACAAGGTATTAGGGATGGTAAGTCTATTGCTAATATATAAGGAAAAAAAAAATCATTGAGTGTATAGGGACACAAGAGATTTTGAAATACATCATGGTATATTCTCTTTTCATGTGTTAATTATTAACTAAAACACAGATCAATTCTATTTGTACTTGGGCAGCACCACTAAGGAGACACTAAACTGAAGCTCCTTCACTAGGAACTTGTTTCTTCCAGAGCCTGTCAACAGTGAAGGAAAAGAAATGGCCTCATGGTGTTACTCTAAGTTTGACTAGACAAGATCTTTGTCAACTTCTGAAAAAGGCTACATTATCTAAAAACTGTCCAGGAACCCTACAGTGACTGCACTCCTGAAGCAAGAGGCCCATTTTTGTGGGACAAAATCTGACCATAAGTTGGTGGCACAAAGCTGTCGCTTCAGCTGTCACTTTACCTACATGTCTGTCACTTGAAAACTTTATTCTATTTGTGTGTGTGTGTGTGTGTGTGTGTAAATGACAGAAAATGTGTAATGTGGCCTCCAGTTCCATGTGTTGTTTTTGTTTTCTTTCTTAGAGAGCTTGTTTTCGTCTTAGGACAACATAGTCACCAACTGCTCTGAGCCAATATATTTTTTTTCCTAGCAGACAGCCTAACAAACTCTGTGTAATATTAACCATGCAGAAAGGTCAGCCAAACACTTGCAGACACCCAGGTCTCCCTCGTTGCTCCTTGAGTTCAAAGTGTGGCTCCATTGTGTCTGTGTTGCTGAGCAAGCACACTTTCAATTCTGCCCCAGGTAAGCAGATCAGGATTTGACTTTCAGCTTCTTTGTATTGGTGATTACTGAACGTTCAACTTTTGATAATATGTATAATGTATAGTACTGTGTTATTATAATCTTCCTTCAGGCTGTGCTGAGATTTTCTTTGCTGGGTATGGAGTCAGTGCATGCAATCAAACTCAACGGTGTTCTGACTGAGCACTTCCATTTATATCCCAAAGAGGCTGAATCTTCTGGGATACTTAATTTAGGTAAAATAGCTGTATTACTGCTTTAGATTCATTCAACAGCTTTCCCGGAGGTAATATCATGCTTCAATGCAGCAAACCCCTTTATAATTTTAAGATCTCCAGACAAGAGCTAGAAGCCGTATACCAGTAGCATCTGTGGTGGAACGAGTGATCTCAGTGCCTAAAACCACCATCTCCTGTTTTAATGCCCCTTCTCTGTTCACAAACATCTTTCCAAATGCATGCAGCCATACAGCCAGTTGAAAACAGCCTTGTGTAATTGATTTGCAATCTCAGCAGTTCATCTCAAGACAAAAGTATTTGCTAACACTTGGAAAAACTACTTTAAAAATCAGCACCTGATTTAGACTTGAGCGTTTTCTCTGCTGCTGCCATCATTGTACACATAACAGTACTACTTCTTTCTTCTTTCTGTTAAATGCAAACTGCTAAGCTGTCAAATTTTACTTCCACTTCCTCATCAATAGCTGTTTCCAGTGAAAAGATGTCCAACAGCATTCTAGATTTACCTTCTTCATCCCTGCCAGAACACCACAGACTACAAGGCAAATAAGCTCTTTCTCAGTTTTCTGAGAGAAGTTGCAAGTGCAGTTTTCTTGAAAAAAATGCAGCCTTCCATACCTGTTCCTTCTTTCTCACATGATCACACCATTCACATGCATTCACTGTACATTCAGAATTACTTTTGAAACAGCTAGTAACTGATTGTATTGAAATTAGAAACAGGGTGTTGTCAGGTTCAAAATACACCTGCTGATGTAATAAATGCAGTGCTATGGAATGTTTGGGAAGATGTTGAATCCTCCTCTCTCTTATCTGCAAGTACCAAGTCACTCTCATCTCCACTTTTTTCCAATGCCTTATTCTGAATCATGGGCACTCCAGCCATCTCCTGTTTCAAATTCTTTTTTTCCCATAAAGAGCTCTGAATTAGTACTCTTTTATTGTGTGGCAAGATCTAGTTTTAATGTGGCAAGATCTCCTGTTTTAATTTCTATTTGTGATACACTGTTATCATTTTGGAACCAATTTCATTCAGTCTCCACAGGATGGCTCAAAAACTTGAATCCTGTGTCTTAGTCTAGAGCTGACAGCACTCTGGAGACATTCATGGTGACTTTTCGTATACAGTCATCCTATCTCTTCAGTTCAGGCTTCAGCTGAAGCATTTCCCTTCACTCTTCAAATTCCTACTATTTTAAAACTTCTGCCAAAATGCCACATCTTCTATGAAAAGAAAGATCCACAGGGACTTAAATAAAGAAATAAAAAGCACTACTACTAAAAAATGAAAATACAATGCTGAGTTTTACGTACATGAAAGTTGAAATTTTTATGCATTAAATTCAGTGAGGGAAGAATATGCTGCAAAATTGCTTCTATCATCATATCTTTAGATCATTTTCTGTAGGTAAATTGATAAGAATTACTCCTGCACTTGCTAAGTCTGTATTTCAATAAGCACTTGAATGACAACTCAGTTCAGATACTTATTTCTTGTTGGTTTCAGCTCATGAAAATATTGGTCTCATTTACTACAAGGCAAAGACTGGCTCACAAAGAAATAGGATTGATTTTAAAAACTACTGTAGTGTGATAATTCTTTGTAAGATTTTCTGCCTAAATGACTCTTTTGCAGTTAAGAGTTATATCACATTAAACTGAACTGAGATGAAACTTTGTAAACTAGTAATTTAAAATATATTGCACTAAGCTGCTGCATCACTAAATGTACAGGCAACACTGGTTGCAAATGCATAAGCATTTTTCAGGGCTACAGTTATATGGTGTTCTTTAATAAACACAACTATTATATTATACAAAGTCAATTCCCTCTGAAGAGCAAAAACTTAGTTTCAGTTCTGTGTGAAGTGTGTAGTACTGAAATGTGATTTATAGCCAACTGAGAAATCGTTTAGTCTCTTAGTGCTGCTTCGTACTAACATAAATGTACTTGGGAGCTATTTCCAGTTACTCTACCAAGGCTTTACTCCTCTGTTTCCAAGACTGGCTCAAAACCACCACGAAGTCAAGACATTTATTACCAAAACATTAAGTATGCACAGTTACACAGGGTCTGCCTCTTCAAATGTGGTTGAGGAGTTTAACCAGATTAGGCCAACCACGACAGAGTATGCTGCAACAGTCCAGACTTGAAAAGTAGACCCTTCTAATAAAAGAAAAAAAAATACCTTGACAATTATTGCAATGAATTTCACCTCTGAGATATGAAAGCACAGATGCATGGCCAGTAGCCATTTTGCATTAAGCATTTCTTCACAGCTGCTGCCCAGTGCACTACTTCAGTAACTGAAGGTCTGATAATTTCCATAGTAAGTAGGCTTGCAGCAATGAAATTTAGAGTTTGTTCCTGGGCAGCCAAGTAATGAGAAGTTTGTGGTCAGTTCATCACACATTGTCTCTGCTGCTCCTTCCTCCTCAGAGAGAGGACTCTTCATGCACTTTGCCTAACCTAGTGTGGGGTCCTGCCCACGGGAGACAGTCCTCCATGAACTTCTCCAGTGTGAATCCTTCCCATGGGATGTAGTTCTTCATGAGGTGATCCAATGTGGGTCCCTTCCATGGGGTGCAATCCTCCAGGAGCAGGTTGCTCCACCATGAGTCTCCTGTGGGGTCCTGCCAGGAAACTTGCTCTGCATGGGCTCCTCCATGGGCTGCAGGTGGATCTCTGGTTCCCTGTGACCCTCCATGGGCTGCAGGGGCACAGCTGGCCCTCCGCATGGTCTTCACCACAGGCTGCTGGAGAATTTCGGCTCCGGTGCCTGGAGAATATCCTCCCTCTCCTTCTCCACTGACCCTGGTGTCTCAACAGAGAAGGCTGTTCCTCTCACATATTCTTACTCCTCTCTCCAGCTGCAATTGCTTCTCCATAGTAACTTTTCTCCTTCTTAAATCTGTTATCCCAGGGGCTCTACATCCATCACTGAAGGGCTTGGCTTGGCCAGTGCCAGGTCCATCTTGGAGCCATCTGCATTTGCTCTGTTGAACATGTGGGAAGCTTCTGGTAGTTTTCATAGAAACCATCCTTGCTACCAAAACTTTGCCGTGAAAACCCAATACTTTGGTAATTCCACGTTAATGTCCTGGGGGCCTCAGGGCATCTCAAAAGATGCCTGTGTTCAGGTAACTGAATTGAGCCCTTGACAGTTCAAGGCGATCTAAGAAATGTAATATGTGCAGCCTAGAGAGTGATTCAGCTCAGCCTAAAGTAAGCACCAAGGAGATTCACCTGCCCAAACATGTATACCTGGTCCCGTCTCTAGCATCCAACCCATGGTGTCTGGCACATTCACATTGGAGTTGCCGATATTGCACCAAGGGCTCATTTCATCTGCCTGCCTATGGTTGAAATGACTTCTGGCTAGGTATCCCACCTGTCTTCCACTTAATATTCCAAAACAAAACAAGTCACATGTAGATCTTGTGTTACATCCATCAGCTTTGGGTAGACGAGATGGTGACTCTATGGCATGACACAGTGGTTGTCGAACAACACCATCTACCCTCTGTGGCCAACCAAATGTGGGAGATCCATGTTCACCCATAATGGCCACTGGAAGTCAAGCAGAATACCCTCATACATTCAGAATGGCACCCAGTGTCATGTGTAAGGACGGGAGTCTTGACCATAGTGTGTTTTCCTCTCCAATTACACAATCTGCTATTGCCAGACTTCTGTGAGTTCTGCTCTCTTTGACGGTATGTGGGTGTCTGAATCTCAAACTGTCTCACTCTACTGGTACTTTGAGAGAAATTTTTATCTTAACACCACTAATAATATTCCTATACATCATACATCTACTTCCACCATTAATATATGGTTTGCTTTACCCTCATATGAAATCCGGGGAGGTCTATTCTTTGGAGCAATAAGATGTCCATCTATTCCTTAGAGTGAAATTAGACAAAGAATAACATTTAACAGTGTCAGGATCTTAATATTTCTTCCTGAGCAGGAGCCAGTCTGTTTAGGTTTTTGTCCCCCTTAAGTGGGGGACTTAAAACACCTTCTTTAGGCCAAACCACCAACAGCAAAACAGGAAGCCATGTGTGCTACCACTGCCTTCAGTTCTCTGAGATTAAGTGTTTGTGAGACTATTTTGAATATTTTCAAGGTCAGTGATTAGATTTCCACCAGCCTCTCTGATTCACCCCCACAGTGCATATCTTCTGCAAATCAAAGAAGGATGAGCAATCTAATAACGAGGGACGAGCCATGCCACAATTATAATGTGGGTAGCTAAAGGCAGGATTAACAGAAATGCCACAGTGATAAAGTAACATATGTTGGCATATCAGTGTTTCAGTCCTCCTCATGCCTCAGTTAACTTCAGAAAATATTAGTATCTGAGAGATTGTAAAGAAAAAAGTGTTTGGTATGTTTGCTCGTTGGCTGTGAGGAAAGTCCCAAATTGTGGCCGAAGGAGATATTGATTAAGCTTTGATACACGTGTAGTTGAGCTATATGTAAGGAAGTTAAGCATGCTTATTCTCTAAAATTATTGGGCCCCTAGGAATGTTATCCACTGTTTGGAGCTGCATCTAAGCATTTTCCAAGTGTAAATCTTTGATTTACAATGTTCTTTCACATGTGCACAGAATGTAACCCAGGCAAAAATTCAGCTTGAAAAAAATGCTTTGCAGCCCCTGTAACTATGTTCAAATGCATTCATTGCTGGAAGAATGTACCCCCTTACCAATATGGTGCATGTATTCTTCATCCAAACCATTTTTTGTTCTTAAATTGCAAAAAAATTTCCTTGTAGCAAAAAATCTTTCATAGATACACAGTGAGGCAGTCCACCTACAGAGAGAAAAGCAGACCCCTGTCATTATGAAACATGCTTCATAGGAGACAGCAGTAAGTGAGTTTTAAATGTATTAGATTTTTTTTTTTTTAATGTACTACAGTTAGGCATCATCAAGCAATTCCTTCTTTGGGCGGAAACACGGAAAGGACTCTTTGCAAGGAAAGTGGGGGAGAAACAGTATTTCCCAGACCCATTTCTCTGTTAGGTACGAAGGGGTAGCTATTGAATGAGCTACACTTTTTGGGGCATGCTGTCAGGGCAGGTATCATTTGGACAATTTATAGTCACAAAGGCTTATATGGCACTTTTCTTTCTGAATTATGTAGCTTAGTCATAGATACAAGAAAATTTTGTCCTTTTTTTTTATTAATTTAGCATTTAGGTTCCTCTAGGCCTGGCTTTCAGCTGACAAAGAGATGTTCACTGAAAGGAAGGTATCGATGTCCATTTCTCATTATTATTTCTATCTTCGATTCAAATCAGTTTTTAACTTAAAAAGCGGCAAAATTTGAGGAAGATGATCTACTAAATACATTTACTTATTTTTCATGCCTATTTTTCATTGCCACCTGGGAGTCCCTGTTGTCAGAAAAGCAAGGGCTTTTCTGGATGTTCCCCTACAGTGGATGTGCTGTAAGGGCAGAGCATCAATGCCTGCAGTGTGCGAGGCTTGTCTCAGCATGTTTGGTATTATTATTTCAGCAGGCCAGCAGCAGTTTCCCGAGGATCACAAATGAAAGCTGGAAAATGTGATTTTTCAAAGTGAGGCAGGTATCTCAAAAAAAAGCTCAGCAAAATTTCACACCATGGGGAGAGCAATGCTTCCCAAAGCTATGGGCATCCTCCAGATCCATCTCACAGCTGTCAGTGCAGTCAGCACTGTAAGACCTCGAGGTCAGTGGATTTGGTCTCCAGAGACTGCAGCACCATTCTTGCCTCTTAAAAATGCTGACAGACTTGGTTTGGTGGCAAAGGATCTGCCTGGTTTGGTGTCTTTAAGCCATGCCCTCTACGCACTCATGACCTGCCTGGCTAGGCGTTTCATGTTTGCCTGTAACAAGATGTTCACATGGCCCTCTGTAGCTCCCTCTGGGACTAACACAATGTGTTTCGATTTCTAACTCCTCTTTTACAGTGCACAAAACAGGTCAGGTGTCTCATTTCATTGCTCAGCTGCCTCCTGTGCTGTTCCCATTCTTCACCTAAGTCCAGACCACACCACATATAATATGCTCACTTCTCCTACTCCTGCCATGAAAGGACATCACACTCCACAGCAGCATCTTGCCTATACTTTCACATTACTGCTTTAGCTTAGGTTAAGGATTTCTATTTTTATTCTCATATCACTCTCCAGGCTACCTTCGGCCAGCGTTGTGTTGGACCTATATATGAGCAATATTAAATGGGGCTGCAGAGTGAACTCTTTCAACAGCAAATGTCAGCTAAATACCCATGAGGAGGTGGCGACTCCTTAAAGAAGAGGTAGGAAGGCTCTTCACTGTGAAACATATGTAAACTGGAAGGAGTATCTTTCTTTGAGTGTCAGCTTCACCTACACCATGATATAAGGGAGATGTCTTTAAGGTCCCTTCCAACCCAAACCATTCTATGATTTTATGATACTAAGGCAGTGTAAAAAGAGTGAAGCGTTTTAGCAAAGTTTCTTTAATATACCATGGAAGACTAATATTAGTAAAAAGTCTACTATGGGCGTAACTATGTTAATTGTGGCTTAGTTTGTGCCTCTTCTAAAATGAGACTTATGTTCACCAACAGAAGAATTTTTATGCTTCTTTAACAGGGGGCATGGATGCATGAGAAGGTCTCTGGTGGGTAGCAAGTGCTAGCTGATCTGCAGTAACAGTCTGTCCAGGCATGTTTGGTACATGCAGCTGTGAAGATGTCATCCCTTAAATGAAAGGCTTCCCTCTCTTTCTCCTCCTTCAGCTGCTTGACCCCAGTGGTCAGTACTGCAGCTACTTCAGGGACCAGGGAGGTCACATATAGGGCTTGTGGAGCAAATTCATAGCCCCAAACTCTGGGACTTGCACTCGACAGGGAGAAGACAAGGGAGAAGCCGTTCCATTGTACATCTACAGCAAACCTTTCCCCCTCAACACCCCACCTTTCTGCTTCAGCAGAGCAACCTGCTTCTTTCAATCATAAGCAATAAAAATAATGTGACTAATAATCCAACCAGTTCTGTCCTTTCTCACATGCACCCTCTTTTTCTGGTAACCCCTCCCCTGATGCACTCAAATGGAGCCAGGGAGCGGGACATGGAGGACAGGGGCAACACATGACCCATAAGCAGGAGACAAACTTATTTTTGCACAGGATTTTAATTTCTGTTCCTGTTTGGAAATGGGAAATGCTTTGGTCACTCACAGGCCCACTGTTTGAGTGAAGTAATCCAGCAGTCATAAAGGGCATGAAACAAGGATGGTCCTGCCAGAGCTACTCTGTTCTAAACTGACCTACAGGTCCAACTGTACTGGTAAATAAAAGAGAGCTGTGGTGTGCTTGTACACTCATCCCCTAATCTGTTTAATTGCCATTCTGTCTCTGCTTTTGCACAACTCTCTGTGAGACAAATCTGCTACAAAGGGGAGCATCCATAACCACTGCAGACCAGAGCCAAATGGTGCTACTTAGCCCTAGGCACAGGAATCAGTCTCTTTTATTCACTTCTCTTCAGCAGCATGAAAATGGCTAAAAGTGCAATTAGCCCTTTCTGTTTGGTACAAGGATTTTATTTTTTTTTTAAATCTACACATGCAGCAATAACCAGCAGAACCACTACAACATCTCTATAGCTTATCTAGCCTACTTCCCTACCAGCTCCTCTTCAGAGGATACATCTGTACATGCACAAAATCCTGTGCAGATTTCTGACAATTGCTATAAACATCTATGTAAGTCCTTACAAACTTTTCTTCCCAGCTTATAACTTGCTGTTGTACCTTGTATTACCAGATGGAACGGCCTCAGGTTGCATCAGGGGAGGTTTAGATTGGATATTAGAAAAAATTTCTTTACTCAAAGAGTTGTTAAGCACTGGAACAGGCTGCCCAGGGAAATGGTTGAGTCACCATCCCCAGAGCTATTCAAAAAACATGTAGATGTGGCACTGAGGGACATGGCTTAGTGGTGGACTTGGCAATACTGGTTAATGGCTGGACTCAATGTCCTTAAAGATCTTTGCCAAACTAAATAATTCTATGATTCTGTGTTCATACTGCTGCCTAAGGGATAACACCCCACACACAGGCCTACCATTGTTATTGCTGGGATGTGAAACCCTTTACTCTTCTCTACTCCCCTCCAAGACACTTCATGTGATGCTGACCTGCATAGAGTGACTGAATTTCCCCAATTCCTGATTCTGAGCATCAGAATTATCAAGAATAAAAATCTTAAGTGCTTCTTGTCAGGTGGGATAGGATTGGTCTAGGTAAGGCCAAGGAGATTCATGGTTTCCGGAACGGCAAGGGAAGGAAGGTGTAAGACAAGTTATTGTCAGGCCAGCTGACATGGTTGATTCCACGAAATGTTTGCTAGCGGGCTCAGGACTGTAAATAAAAACTCTGATTCACATATGTTAAGAGAAGGAAAATACTTTACAGTGGTTAATGTATTTTATATACGTGGTCTAAATGAATAGTGTAGTTACCATGCCTCAGACAAGTTTACAAACATTCCTAATCCTCTCACTTCTGAGAAACTTACATGACCATCAACAAGACAGAGAAGAAATTCAGAGTGCACACACATGCATGACATATTTCTTAGCACTGGTGATAAAACTGGTGCTATATGGTGATAATTTGAGATTACGATTATACAGCAGACATTGCTTTATTTATTCCCATGCCTTAGATTTGCAAAGTTTACCTACAGATTTTCTCACAAAATAGAATTTGTTTTTAAGCCCCCAAAACTTGACAGTACTTGAGCTGCTAGCACATAGCATACTGTCTGTAATTAATATTATTTAATTGCTTCTTTAAAATCCCTAATCTATAACCATCTTGAGTTTTACCTAAAGTTTTTCTTGGCACTCAGGGGGAAGAAGGGAAAGTGAAGATGTCATCCGTGTGAATGTGAAGCTTTGGAAAGGGATGAAAGGCACTGCAATAATACAAGTCGTTGCAGTGGTTATCAGTAGCTTCCAACAGAGGTTTGTCTCCAGAGCTCAAGACCCTAACGATGCTACAGAAAGGATCTCATTAAATACCCAAGTTCAGAAGATTATTTCAAAAACAAGTCAGATGGATGAGGCACAAAGGATACATGAGTGTTCTTTAAATGACTGCTGAAAATTTTTGAAGATTAGCCTTTCTTGCAGGTAAATGTATACTAAACCCTAAATTATTATTAAGGTGATTTTATCTTAGTGAGTTTGTCATCCAAATGGTATTTTATAGGATATGTTGGGAATTTTCCAACAGAAACTACTTTTGGTTGGAAAATGCAGCTTTATCAAAACCACAGCTTTTTTATGGAAATGTACATGCCAGCTTTGATACAGATGGAATTTTCATATCAAAAAATCAAGGAAGTAGAGAAGCCTAAGTCATAACAGCCTTCCAGCTTGGCTCATTTATCTGGCTGTGGGGAAGACTGAGATTTCTGGATGTGCATGATGCTGTCTGAAGACTTGAAGATCTGTTTTCTACTGTCAAGGAAAGTACTCCTTTCACCCAGCTGTGCTGGGATGAGTTGTTATTCATCTTGAAGCAAGAGAGTGAGAAAATGAGGTTTGCTTTGCAGCCCAGTGGTCATAACTCACACATGCAGTGTCATTGCCAGAGATGCAATGTGATGATAGCACCAACATACAAGAAAAGAAACAAAAGGGCATTCATGTATCTGGTCAGAAAACAGCAGAGAAGATTCAAACAGTGATCTGCTTTGTCCCATTTGGGTTCCAGTTGCATCTTGTGACTGCAGCCAGACACAGCATGCATGGAAAGTACACTTGGCAGTGTAGTGTAGCAGTACACTCAGAACGTGGTATTCCAATGATATAAAGGACCACAAATGGAGAAGAGACTCGAGAAGGAAAAATTATTTCATCTTTCCAAGGGAGTGACTGACCATGAAAGCATAGACACATTCTAGAGAAACACCCTGTGATCTGTAAAAATCAGAGGCTTTTGCCTCCACATGTCTTATCTCTTGACAGGAGATCAGCCATTTCAGATTGTCTCCAGGTATCCAGAATTGCTAAGTAAGCATGCCATTGCAATAAAAGAACATGCTGTAGCAAGACAATAAATGTGACTTGCTTAACAACTGTGTAATCTCGTATGGACAGGCACAATAGTAGATAGCATAATCTAAGTATCCATCTGCCTTATGCAAAGCGTATAAAAAATTGTAAGTCATACACTTCCAATTATCATCTATTCATTTTCAGTGTAGCCACTCCCCCTGAAAAATACATATAGATAGTCAGAAATTAAATACAGAAATTGTCATGGAATTTATTACAAAAAACGAAGCCTCATACCTCCACCCCTAATGGAGAAGGGTCACCCACACTTTCTTTCCGTGCTGCAAAAATATCTTTTTCAATTATACTGCCATGAATGGACTTCTGCCAATTCTTTGTTCCCCATTACAAACTGTCATGACAGACGTGATTTTTGTACCTTGTATTGTGGGAACACCTGACCTTCGCATTAATATCTTCATACTGATGACAGCTGAAAGCCTTTCCCCACTGCAATACTTAAAATTCTTTTGTCTGCTTGGTTTCTGTCTGATTAATGTAGGAGGTCCAGAGTCCATTTTGAAGCAAAGCAAGAACACTTTTCGAATATTTCCAATCCAGCTTCCATTTCCTTATATGTGAAAGTTGTTCTCAAACATACTATGTTGTTCGTATTAGATTAGATAATGATGTTAATCTTTTTTCTGGTCATATTTTATATTTAAAATCCAATTACAAGTGGCTTTAAGTAGATTTGAATTATTACTTCAGAGTCAGAACCCTACCATGAGGCCTGATAGGTTGGTTTGAAAACATTGTTTGCTGTCTCCCAGAATACAATATACCAATTTTCTGTAGCTATGTAATACTTTCATAGTATTCATTAATCATTAACTAGCCTCTTATAAATTTATTTTTATTCTTTATACTAAGCCTCTAAGACTCAGTGTGAAGAATAACATTTCTCTATTCTTTACCATCCCTTTTTATCAAACAGACACCAGTCTTCTGATTATTTTTAACTGGTGCATCTTCTTTATGAATGAAATGCACACCACCAACTTAAAATGCAGGTTATGGATTTTTAATTCTCACTTAGAGGAAGGAGTTAAATGATACACAAATCTTGAACTGAGCCTTGGCTCAGGAATGTACTTGACCCCAGGGTCTTCACCACTAATGTAAACTCACCAACCAATTACAGTCAGAGTGGCAGGAGATCATGTTAGGTGAAGCCAGTTGGTTTTTAGCTGCTGGGGCTGGAGCACAGGGGACTGGTGTTGTTTTTTGAAACCACTTGTGCTTTGCCTTATCTTATGTTTGCAAGGTGTAGATGACCCCTTAGGTGACATCCAGTTCCAATTGGGGATTTCATCCCCTGTGTCATTTGCTAGGTGGGGTGAACTGGAACCAAATCTCAAGCTCAGTTCACCTGCTGGTCCTCTACGGGTGTCCCATAATGTCCTGCTCAGTGTATTGGTGTGGGATGTGTCCAGCAGCAGCTTTCTCTGGGACACTTCTGGTCCCCTGCTGAGCAATGACTGCAACAGTAGTCTAAGGAACTGTTCTAATTACTGGAATGAGAATATCAATTTCATTTCTATCTGGGGATTAATCACTGCCGATTAAAATCCCTGTTTTAAAAGGAAAACAATTTCTTTGCTTAGAGGGCATATGTATGCTATATTTGCTTCTCTTTACTTTATATTCTAAAGGAGTTCCAAAGCAATATTTTACCAAAAGGAAGGAGTTGGGATTATATGTGATCTCATTTGCACGCACAGTGTGCCTTGCCTTGTAAGAATATATTTGACTTGCTTCTTTCCTTTGTTAATATGTTTCACTACCATGATATTAGAAAAGATGGCTCATAAAAAGATTGGGGTTTTGCACTGCAGTCTTCAACGTGGACAACCTGAGAAACATATTCCTGAAATTTCTTTTTTCACCCTTGAAAAATTGTTTTGGTTTTTTTATGTCAGCATGTCTAGAAAAGTCACGTAACTACCACTGAATGGCACAATTGGGGAAACTATATTCTCCAGATGCAATAAAAGTTACTGTATTTTATTTCCTATTTTCTGGGAAGGAAATGACTTCTAAAAGTCTCCTATGATTTTGCAAGAAGTAAAAAAATTGAAGATAAATTAGTTCCTGCAAATTATGCATTTCTACAGCACTCTTTTTAATAAAAATATGCCATTTTCAGAAGAAGTAAAAGAGGGATTTTCTAATTGCAATGTTCTCCTTTAATTAGATTTAATCAGATATTTTGTAGCACACTGAATGTGTACATATGGGTGTTCAATAAAATTCTTATTACTCCCATCTCTCTTAAAGGTAGATATAAACACAGAATGACAGACTGCATTTCACCAAATTTAATATAATATTTTTAAATTAGAGGCAGATTTTAGTTCAGTCATGATAAAAAGCTCAGTTTTGCTTCCATGTAACTGTTTGGAAAACTTTGATACAGCTGTAAGAATTTAGGTGAACCCTCAGACTTTTAGTTTGGTTAACTTTACAACCCATACTATTGATAGCAACACAAAAAATTTCCTGTGTGCTAAAACTAGACCTAAAGAGATAATGTAATTATTAAATAGCTTCAAATACATTGAAACACATTTGAATTCTTTGATTAAATATTCTGATACTTTCTAGAAATGTGCCTTGCAATCCATGGCAATTGCTGTTCTTTCAAAATGTTAGAATGTATTTTAGAAGATACTTTATCTGAACTAATACCTTGTCTATTGGCTAGCCTCTTGCCTCTGATAATTACTTGGTCTGTATGAAGAGGAAGAGATTTAGCTTGGATCCATGGTAACTCCTCAAAGTCTAGACTCTGTGTAGTACATATCACCTTTATGAGAATCTGTAAAGCTCTTCTCTGACATTTCACAAATTGTAAAGTCGTCCCGTAATACAAAATAGGTATTATATCCCTTAAAAAGAGCTGTTTGAAAATCTTGTAAAAGAAAGCCCTTCCCCCACCCCCCAGCATTCATTTATTATACTTCTAAGGGGTAGATTTCCAAGGTATTGCTCTCCATCTGTATTTGAAGAATTAATCAACAGCTTTAGATGGATTCCATTTTCTTTGAATCATCAAGGAGAAAGTGTTTAGGGCCAGCTGTCAAATTCATATTTCTTTTACTTAGGCTGGATAAAGAGAGCTTGTGATTTTCTTGCTGGCCTTGCACAAAAGTGAATCTGCATATGAACACACTGAGATTTTGGAAGAATTAGACTGTTTTCTGCAGACTAGGAAATGCAAGTGGCATTTTGAGAGTTGTTGAATTTTCAGCTTGACAATCTGTCAAGCTTCTCCTAAAGTTATTTAAGGTCAAGCCCCAGAAGAAAATGTCGTGATATTAACATGTGTCCATTTTTTTACAGCACTACTAATGCAGTACAAAAGACAACATTTGTCATGCAATTTATTTTCAAGCTGGCATATCTTTATTTATAAGAAAATGGTGTCATGTGTGGCATGGATATGCAATCATTTTCATATTTTCCACATCACCTTGTCACCTTCTGGCCAGTAGAGGGGTCCTGACAACAACCCAGTCTATGGCTACTCTTTCCCACATGCCTCAGTTTCTAGCCTCATGTCATTAAGCCAGTGCCAAATCAGGGAAAGGGTGAGGTAGAGTTGGGAAGGCTCTTGGAGGTACATGTGGTCCCTGAAGTCCATCCTCTTGCCAAAAGGTAGACTCACATTCTCTACAAGCTGGAGTCCTGATATCAGTTTGTTCTAACTATTTTTAGAAACAACCAGTAGTAGAGACTCCATAAATTAATGGTCAGTGCTACTTACCAGTGTTTACTACGCTTATCTTTAAGATATGCTTCAAGAGCTAATGCAGTAAAATCCTTTGATTCTGCTTAATTCTATTACTTTTGTATTATCTTTTTCATTTTCTTCACTATTGATTGAAAAACCAAAAAAAATTAAAAACAAAAAAACCCAAACTAATGAACAAAGGCAAAAAACCCAAACCAAACCAAACCCAAAAACCCACAAACCCAGAACTGGATCATTGAATCTTTTTGTAATTACAAATTCAGGAACAGCTTTATACCAGCCAAGTTCTCTGAAGTGCCAAGTGGAGCAGGGGGACTATTTTAACTGGCCTATATTTAAGACTCCTATTTATACATCCCCGCATGATGTTTGCCTTTTTTGCACAATGCTGAGTCATGTTCTTCTCGTCCCCTGTGATCCTCAGAACGCTTTCTGCAGAGCTGCTGCCAAATCGTTCATCTCCCTTCCTGCATTTGTTCCCAGCCAAATGTGCCTGCCTCTGTTGAACTGAATCGGCATAGAAGGGAAAGGTCAGGTGGTTTCCACACGGTTGCCAGGACCACTCTGAAATCTGAGCCACTTCACTGGTAGCCTTGCAGTCCCTCCAAGATTCATATCATCAGGAAAATGAAAAATGTGGTTTCCACTCAATTGCTGCATTGATTAGAGTGTGAGTTGCTGGGAAGCCTTTCTGCAGAGCAGCAGTCAATACCTCCTCCTTGTCTCAGTTTGAGACAAGTTTAGGGGGAAACGCTCTGGAAGGAAGTCTCCTCCCCAGAAGACAGGTTTCAGCACTCCCTGCCCCACCAATACGAAAGGAATTTCTTGGATGAAAGTGAAAAAAACTATGTATTTGACAAGCAAAGTGCTGGCAAGGCACAGGAAACAAATCAGTAATGTTGGATAATAAACCTCCTCGCTTTGGAGAAATCTGGTGGATTCAGAGTTCCCTCTGCAGCTGGCTCAGCCCCTCCCGAGGTCCGAGGCCAGGATGCATCGTCCCCGCAGCCTCCCTGCCGGTCCACGGGGTCCGATGATCCGGTTCTCAAATCACAGCTAAGCCGAACAGTTCCAGAAGAAGAGGATGAAGAAGTTCTGGAGGATTTCGGTATGCAGGTGTACTGGTATAGGAAAATTAACAGGCTGGCTAAAGGCAGGGAGGTGCTCCCTCGGCTCTGCAGCGGTGAGAACGCGGGGTAGTGTGTGAGTCCTTGAACACAAACCACACTGAAGTATTTGCCTGGCTTCTCTCCCCACTCTCCTGGACCCAGCTTAAAGCTATGGGACCCACTTCTGGGCATAAAGCAGACGATAGGGGAATACAGTATGATCATAAAATCACCCCAAGACACTCCTCCTCCTCCTTTGGCAGGAAAAAGCTGATTATGACTTTGCGAATAAAATAGTCCAAACACATTTGCACTTATTTCACAGATGTTTAATCTATTTTCTTTTTTTATTCTTCTTTTATTGAAGGAATGTGAGTCTGAGACAAATATTCTGTGTACACAAGACATGTAATAGCCACTGCTTCTCCTCTAGCTATAAGCATTGCCTTAGCTCCAAACAGTTTTTACTTTTCTTTCAGTTTTGAGCAGCTGGCATATCACCGGACTGAGAAAAGCAAATGAAAGTAAACAGGGGAAATATTTTCTTCAGTCAGTACATTGCCCCCAACATCTAAGTAATGTGTTTAAGAATACCATGCAAAGTCCAAGCTGACAATTTGCTACCCTTATCCAAAGGTAAGCAATAATTCATTGCTTACTATAGAGAAATTTGGGGAAACACTGTGCATAAACTGCTGGGGATATGACACTTACCAGCAGGCTGAGCTGGTGGGACATACTTCACAGAAAAAAAACCCCAAGTAACTGTGCCCAGCTAACAGGTGATAGCTGGTGGAGATGATAATAACAGATCATGTTACAGCACCAGGAGACCCGAGAATACCTAAGGAGGAAAAAGTCCAGTGGGCTGGGCTCCAACAGAGTGTCCTGAAAACTTCCTATCTTCTGGGAGCTCTCTGCTGTATTTGACATTGCCTCAACTGGTTCTGGAATATCCAGCTACAGACTGGTGTGTGAAGTCCAAGAAGGAAGCTGACTGCAAAAAGCTTGAGAAAATTAACATGAATGAGAAGACAAGAAAATTCAAAACACATAGCTGAAAAAAAAAGAGTGATTATAAGCTGTTTGGATCACAGACTAAGTATCTGCACAAACAGCAAAACAGCAGAGATCTCACAAAGAAAAGGTTTATTGGTGTTGAAAGTTGAATCTAGACAAGTACACTTAATAAATAGTGGAACACTTATCCATTGAAAACATGTTTGTGCTGGGGTCTCCATCAAAGGCAATTGTGAAAACTGGACTAGTTTGTTTTCCTACAAGTTAGGCTGTAGCTCAGAAGTGACATGATTCATGTCCCAACTTTAATTCTGTTCATGCACAAACAGATCAAATGTCATTACCATGTTTTAGTGTGGGTAGTAATTGCTGTGTTGCTTTTGTCTAAAATTTAAGAGAATAGGTTGAATAGCAGAGCATCTCTATAGAGGGAATCCCAGCACGCCTGGAGACAAATGCTTTTAAAGTAAGATAGAGAGAGGGAAGAATCAGAGCAACCTGTGAGGTAAGTAACGTGTAGTAACCCCCATCAGATCCAGAGGAGGAACACAGAGAAACACAGGGGGCTGAAACACCTGTCTTGGGAATTAAAAACTATGAGAATCAGGGTTGTTCAGTCTGGAGTAGAGAAGTCACTGGCAAGACCTTACTGCAGTCTTTTGATTTATAAAGGAGGCTTATAAGACAGACAGAGAAAGACATTTTACAAGGGCTTGTAGTGACAGGACAAGGGATATGGTTTCAAATTGGAAGAGGGTAGATTTAGGTTGGATACAAGGGAGAAATTTTTTTGTTACAGGTTGCCCAGGGAAGCAGCGGATGCCAAATCCCTGGGACTGCTCAAGGCTATGTTTGAAAGGCATTTATGATTCTCTGTACGCCACAACGGGGTTCTGGGGACCTGATGTCAGACAATAACACAAAAGCTCATTTTTGCCTGTTTCTGCTGTTGTAACATTTTGAACATAGCACTTCAAGCTTTCACTATGCACTGTCATGAAAAATGAGTAATAGGAAGTGTGTAATTAAAAAGACGACCGCTTTCAAACATAAATAGAGCTGCTTGGCTCTTGTCTTAAGAATACTAACAGCAACAGTAGAAAGTGGGATGGTCAAAGGATGGTAAGCCCAGAGGGCAGTATCTAAAGAAGCATTTTAACCAGAAATACTGAGCAGTTTCTAAACAGCTTTTTATTGAATTTTCAGGAAAAAAGGACGAGACTCACATTAAGATATCTTACTTTGTTGAAACTGTTCCACTTTGATAAAACAGATTTCCATTTGCCAAAGCAGTAACTACAATGTAGGTGCTCCATCTTCCACATACAACCTAGTTATTACCACTCCCTGTGACCCAGTAAATAAGACACATACCTAAAAGGAAGGATATGTGAGTTCCAAATCTTACTTCAGCAGCTGTGAGTACCTGTTATAATCTATGGAACACCTCTGACAAGATGAGAGCAGCCCTCCTGGGATATGCAATAGCATTGTGTTGGAGCTTCTAGGAGGGGAAGAGTGAGAGAAATGCTTTTAAATGCTGGAGGGTTTTGAAGGTAGGTTGGTTTTTTCATTAGACTCAGCCACTGGAACATTACAAAGGCCCACATCCCCTTCACTCTTGTGAATTGATGGCCTCATTCCTTATATTTTGTTACATATGACCCATTCTGTTCAGTGACAAAAGAATAAAAAAGATGGTGTGGTGGTTTTTTTTGCTGATAGATATAAACTGGTGACTCTTCTGTATCTTTTTAGCTCTGAACCAGCAAATTGCTTGACTTATGCAACTCTGCCATTGGCATTGTCAAGACAACACACAGCTGAGAGCTGCTAGAGAAGCCTCTGCTGGAGCACAGTTTCTTACCCCCTAATGCCACAGAGCAGACCCCACATCAAGAAGAAGCTTTAACAGTCAGGGACCTTCATTTCATTCTTTGTATTAGACAACTGAGTTCCAAGTGCTCATTTACTAACACAAAATCATGGAAAAATGTTAATTTTCTACAGAAAATTGTCTTTTGCCATTTTCTGACTACCTCACATTTTCCTCATTTATGGGGGAGATGAAATGGAGTTGGGCTGCAGGCCGTGAGATGTGCCTGCGGAAGCACATGGCAGCGCAAAGGAGCACATGGCAGCTCAGAGAAGCACATGGCAGCTCAGAGAAGCTTGTCTCCACAGACCTGGGGGGAGGAGCCTGCCGGGAGCTGACAGGCGGGTCACCCAATGCAGNCAGAGGGTGTTCTGCGGACATTAGTGTGTGATAGGTCATGTTAGTGTATAAAACCAGCTTGTTCTTTGAATAAAGAGGCTTCAGTGTCCCCGCTGGACTGGGTCCGTGTTTCATTTGCCGACACTCATTCCTCTTATTCCCTTCCTGCACCCCTCCTCCCCCACTAATTTTTGCAGCTTTTTGTGGGATGGGATACGTTTTAGACTGTGAGCAAGTGTGAGAGCTGCACGGAGCACAAGGCTTAGGAAAGGGCCCATTTGCCATCTTCTCCCAGGGAGCAAATAGCTAACTGATGTCCTCCAGCCCATGAGGCATCCTCCCTTTCCAGTTACCAAAGCTCAGACTGAGGTAACAGACACAACTTGCATCCCCTTTGTACCTGACCTGCCTGAATAAAAGGCAAGCTGTGAAAATGAAAGCTGTGTTGTTCTGAACCCGAAATGCAGACAGGTGTTTTATCAGTGCACTTCTGAGGAAAGGAGTTGCAATGCATGGCTTAGATGAACTAGAAAGGCACAATGCTGGTGCCCAGCAGCTTGGAAAACTGTAGGAAGGGACAGGAAAGAGATCAGTCTGTGTTGTATAACCACTACTCTAATATTAAAGATATCCATTTTATCTAGCAATGGCCAAGACATTTTTCTTATCCTTTCAAAATATTGAGTGAATTCACAAATGGCTTTCAATAACCCATTTGTATTCATTTTCTTTTTCTAAAATAAACTTGTCTGGGAAAAATAATGAATGCCACATTCATTACAATAGAAGCTTTTGGAAGACATAGTCTGCCTGATACATTTCTTTACACCCGAAGAATGTGATAAGATAAATTCCATTTTCAAGTTTCTGAATTGTATTACAGTCCCATTAATTTCAATAGCTAAGCCACAGCAAGAAGCCCTTCCTGTAAACTCTTCTAGTTATTTTGATGTACAATAGAGAAACTTACTGGAGATAAAAATGCGATCTGTGCATTTTTTAGAAGTTTTTCATTCTGTTCTGCAGTTTTGTTTTTTTTCATAATGTATAAAAATCCTTGAGCCTTGTGACAAACAATAGCAAACAAGTAAGTGTTTGCAGACAACTTTGATTCCAATCTAAGGCCACCTAACTTGGGCCACCTGTTTTAGAGCTGTGAGAGAAATAAAGTTCCTACTATGTTGCATAAAATACACTGAATATATTCACTATCAGCACGAAAAAAGAAATTAGGAAACCAAACAAAAGAAACGGCAAAAAGACAGCACTCAAAAAGTCTCATATTTGCAACTTTATAGGGTAGTCCAGTGAGATTATGAATTCTCCTTGGATGCAGAATGGGCATGAGGTACACTACTACACGACTGAACTAGGAACAGTGTGAAGCCTGTGGCTGTCAGTGACCTTGAGGAGATGTAACATCATACATCCCATCTGTACACCTGCTGGAGGCAGGGGAATGCCTAAGGGAGCTCTGGTGCCTCCAGTTAGTAATAGTGAATGGGTATAAGCTTCTACACCTTCTGTTGCAACTGCTTGACTTGCAGACCCACCTGACAAAGGGGGAGTTCCCAGTTCTTCTCCACTAGAGAGAATTACTCTAAAGAATAACTTCGTAGAGTTTTTCTTAACTTGCAATATATTCAATGAAAACTATAGTTGACATTAAAACGTTGGCTTTCTGTTCCCCAAAGCAATGAAGAAAAAATAACAGCAAATCTGCTTTGACAATCTAAAACAAAAGATGGGTTTTCATTACTTTTTTCACACATCATTCCCATTTCCTGCTTCTTCCTCAACAGTTCAGAAAACTGGATTTCTGGCATTAACATGAAACTAACCTGATAGACCTAAAGATATTTAGAGTGCAATTTTCTTCATGAATTGTGCAGTATTTTCTTGGCTGCATTCAGCACTAAATAGCTGTCAGGTATAGACAGAACTAATACGATTGCTATCATATCTGGGAAATAAAACCATTTCAAATCCAAGAGCATCCCTAATTATCTGATGTTTCTGTGGTCTTGCCATCCTGATCTTTTGAAGGGACTGCAAATAGAGCAAGTAGAGCAAATCCTTCCAGCTACTGCAAATACACACAAAAAGCATCTGTGACAGCACAGCCTCATGACAGGACAGTCTTATCATACCTGAGGTCAAGGGCACATTTCTCTTCACCCTGACTTTATTTTGCTGGAAATTCCTGTGAGCAGCAAGCCTCACTAAAAAAAAAAAAAAAA
>VXBT01002865.1:261655-447423 GCA_013400235.1 Oriolus oriolus
AAAAAAAAAAAAAAGCCAAAAATCTAAACATGACGAAATAAAGAGTTTACAGTTGTGTTTAAGCCACGAAATGGAAAAAATTCCATCTGCAGCTGAGAGGTGATTGCGATAAATTTTTTTTGGCTGGCTTGCTCTATTTTCTGCACCTTAAGAAGTTTATTCTGTAGAAGTTTGTTCAGCCTGACTGGAACTGAGTTTGTGAGAGGAGTCAAGGAATATGATCAGTATCACAGAGTAAACAGAAAAATGAGTTTTGACTATTCCTACACACCTGAAACACCTTCTGTGCAACACAATGCATTTTAACTATCTTTTCATATGCCCTTGAGATTACAATGGAAGTGCATAATTATCTATAACTCAAAGTATAGAGTAGCATCACACAATATTTATGTTGGAAGGGACCTCAAGACCCACTGCTCAGGGCTTCAAACTGAGAGCAATTTGCACAGGGCTTTGTCCGCTTGAGATTTGAGTACTTCCACGGAGGCACATTCCACTTGCTCTCAACAGAGCAATCTGTTTTCCTGTTCAAACAGGAAAAAGAAGATGCGTATATGAAAGGAACTACCTTTTTTTCGTATGTTCACACAGTATCTAGCACAGGTACACTTCTAGTGTATGGATGCTATTTCACTACAAGTAATCAAGACACAATAGAAATGCTATTCAAAATGCATTCAAATGCCTTAATTATTTATATACTATTGCATTGTCTCCTATTTACCACAGAGAAGCTCAAGAATTAACTGGAAGCAATGCTAAATACTGCCCTGTGTGCCTATGAGCGCTCTCTGTTGTGGTGTTATACCCACCACCTGTTCCCAGAGTTCATTCACACGGCACTGAAAAATCTCTCTCTTTTCCATACTAGCTCTTAGGAAAGAAAGACTACATTTTAAGACAGTAACTTTCAAATTAACCTCTTCTGGGAAGGTCGCACACCATTTTGCTGAACTGACGCTTGTTAAAATCCAAAAAGTGAACACAATCAGGATTATCACACTACCAAAAACTGCTCGCTCCTGGAAAATTCCATGAATAGAGTGACTCAGGTCTGGAAAGACTTACATCCCAAACATATCTCTGGAGCACAAGGCCTCATTTTTACAGCTACCTAATGTTTCACGGGGGGATGCTGAGCACCTCCAGCTGATGGTGAGCCACGGAAAATGAATATACTCTGTGTATGACCATAAGTCTCCCAAACAGAATTCTACTTGGAAGAGTTCAAGATCCTTTGTTTCTAAAAGAAGCGTCCTTGTGTCTTTGCTGCAAGCCAAGATTCTTAATGGTTTATCACACTCCTAATTTCCCATTTAAATTAATGGAATAGTAGCAGCATTTACTTTAATGGCTCCCATAATATGCAGTATCATTTCTTGCGTAAGTTGCTTCCCACAGCTAATCTGCTACAACATGAAATTTTACCAAGAAACTATTTATTTTAATGGTATTTAATGAAAGCTATTTATTTTTGCTCTGTACTTCTTGGGAAATCTGCCAGTCTACTATCCAGCAAAGGGTCTCCCTTTATTGATATGTATCTTACATGGCAAAAGAAAAGAGTGGTTTTACAGAATTTGTGGAATTTTGCTGCCTATGTTTTGGTTGGTTTGCTTGTTTTTTGTTACTGTGCCTGCTGCCATGTGTGATGTTCAGAAAGATGCTAGTATAAGGGAATACGTTGTTCACAAATCCCCCATTTGTCCTAAGGGGCCAAGAATAGAGGAAATGCTGAAAATGTATATTCCAAAATAACAAAGATCTTCCAGTCTCGGGACAAACAGCCACAGCCACTAGTCAATAGTGGTTGCTTTACTGTAACAACTGGAACTTAACTCATCACCCTGAAGGATGTGGAGCAAACGCAGTGATCACAGATAAAACATGAGACCACCAAAAAGCAGCCATTTTTGGACTGGTTTCCTTAATCAGAATAGAAATTACATCAGCAATCACATGGAAAAATAACTAGACAACACTGAAAAGAACCAAATTTATATGGTAAGTTCCCCAAGATTTTGAATGTCATCTTGAAATGCATCATTGCACACTTAAATTATTGTTATAGCTGCAGGCTCCAGGCAAATGAAGGCCCATTTCTTTCAGGTTTTTACTGATTCAAGAAATCAGTATTCCGCTTGTAAATTCGTAATTCATACATAATCTAGAGGCATTTGGTTTCAGGCTATTTGGAGTGAAAATGCTGTTTTATCTTATTGGTCTGCTCCCCCTTGAGCTGAAGTCAGTAAACAGATGGCCAAGGACTTCATGAGAAAATGAACCAGAGCCAAAAAACATATTCAGTGTGGCTTATTCAATCTCTGATTTATTGATCTGGTGCATTGGAAGATGCAGAGACCCTACTGTGGCCAGTGAAATGAATGTGAATTGTAACATCAAAATCTCCCTCTATTCAAAGTGCATATTTTCTATGCAGCTAAATTAGCTACAAACATATACACAGCACAGGCTGCCTTTCCTCTGAATCTGACCTTTGTAGGGCATTCTTTATTAAATAGCTATTGTACATGTAGAAACTATAATGGACAACACACCCCAACATAGCCTACTCAAGGTTCACGTTTGCAGAGTTAGAAGATTATTCAGTTGGTTCTAATTTTCTCCCACATTCAGCCTTTGGTTCCCAGCCATTCCAGATATAGAACAGCTCACTGAAAGAAACAAGCAAATAAACAAACAAACAAACCAAACAAAAAAAACCCTAACAAAACCCACTTTTTACCTTTTTGTCAGAGTAGTGTTCAATGAACCCTAGGCAGAGATTAAAACAGGTCTGAAAAATACTGAGTTTATAAGTGATTATCTCAGACTTGCAAATATGCGAGGCAGGATCCTTACTGCCCTGTGGAGCTCAGCTGCAGAAGGAGGGAACAGGTAAAGTACTTCATTCTCACAGCAGCCTTTCTTATACACTAAAGTTTTGCTGTGGAGTTTTGAGACATACCTTTGAGGCATCCGCCTGTTCCTATGGATTTAAGGAAACTGGATGCAGTGATAAATTTTCTGCTCCTTTAACTCCTTCCAAGTCAACAGAATTAAGCCAGCAGATGTTGCTGCCTAGAGTTTTTAAGGTCAGCGAGATCCCAGTGTGCTGGTCTCTTACATGACACAGCACAGAATATCCTGCCTGCAGAAGAAATTTCTTTTTGTGCTAAACAAGCTACATCTGTCAGCCTGAGTATCCCTGTGCATTTCAGAAGGACATGTACTCCTGATTACAATTCCCAGGCAGTTTTGAATTTGCCATTTTCCTAAGTGAATTATTCTCCTGATTTATTAATCAGTGTGATTGTTAACGTTTCATTTTACTGCCAATCTTAATTTTAACAGATTTAATAACTGCAGACTCACCATCTCAGAAACAGGGTTGGAAGGGACCAATAATGATTCAGAGTTAAAGTAACAAGCAGTTACAGCATAAGCTTAAATAAAAAGACTCCATAGTTGGAGAATGTAACAACTTATACTTACAGAAGGGAAATCATAGCATTCATGTTTTATTATGTGCAGTTCTTATGAGGGCTCTGTGGAAAGTGAATTTACCTCATTAGGAACAAGGAAGCCATAAAAAGTATGTGATGAAAAAGTGGGTTTGCAGCAAATAATTCATAAAATAGTGGCTGCTGTCATAAAGTGGAGCAATTGCAGGTCTTGACACGTGATTATTGCTTATTATATTAAAATGAACAAATTTACTTGATAGAGAAAGAATGTGCTATTATCATAAAAGATGGATGTTATTATATCTAAACATCAGTATTATTTCAACACCTCAATAAAAAATCTAACATTTTTGTATTTCTCAGATTTTGTGTAACACATGTTCAATATCCTGGCAACAACTTGTACAATTTCCTCCTGCTTCTGTAGAAGTGTCATTTGAAATGGGACTTCTAATTAGGTCAAACATGTTAAAAAAAATCTGGAAAGGCTGAAATCCTGCCTAAATGAGGACAACTCTTCTTTGATGTGATAATTAAGTTTTGGTAGAACTATAGCAATAATTCAGAAGCCTGAAGAGCAGAGACAGAAAATGTTAGAATGGTCAAATATTTCATTAACATACTGAGTAGAAAGGAAAGAGAGGAGAGAATTTAGTGATAGAAAAAAAAAAGACAGAAGGTAAAAGACAAGAAATGAAGAGAGAACAAAATACTGTGAAGGAAAGAAAACAATGTAAAGGAGGGAGACACAAGGAAAAAAACAGAGGTGTGAGAAAAGGAGAAAAGAGAAGAGGAGATGAGATCTGGATGGCAAAATGGAAAGTAAAATGAGGTGGAAGCATATGACAAGAAAGAAAAAGTGACAAATGAAGTTTATTTTTAAAAGTGTGTGTGTCAGCCATAGCAGCATCTGGAAGGTGAGGAAATTCAAAGCAACAGTAGCAGAGGTGACAATTATCTGTTAGAGCAAGGCTCTCAGTACCTCCTGTAGGAAAACTAATAAAATGTCCAGATAACCATCTGCGTGTGCTCACAGCTTGACTGCAGGAACTTTGGCCATCCCTTACAATAATACAGTCTAATAGCATCTGCTTGAGGTAGGCATCATTTCTTGTCATTTCTCCACTGAGCAGCCAGTGATATGGGAACACGGTGGATTTTTGCCATTCACATACCACCATGCAATATGTTTTGTTGTTGCCAAGATCAGAACTCTGATCCAATAACTCCCAGGCTTCCAGCTCATGTTCATGCTCTGTAAAAAATCACTTGGAATCATCACAGGACAATAAGAAGATTGCTAGGAGGCAATCTTATCAGCAAAACCATTTAACATAGACAATTTAAAGATTTCTGTCTATGGTACTAGCTACAGCAATCATCTAAGGATGGTGCTGTGTGAAAAATACGTAACAAATTAGCAGTATCAAAAGCTTAAAAAGATTGCCAGGCAACCATGAGTTTGAATCATTCAGAGATTGGTTTGTGCAAAGGCACTTTATTCTGACTTGGTTGATTACAGCCTTTCTCCATCACCCATGCACATTATGAAAGTGGGGTTACCACCTGCCTGCTCCATTAGTAGCAAGACAATTCCTGCTTTTCATTCGTTGTTTTGCATACTCTGTGCCGTGCCCGAGAGTGGGAGAAGAGAATATTCAATAGTGAAGCCTAATTGCCATTTCTTTATGATTTGAGCTGGAAAAACTCTTGCACAGAAAGCAGAGAAGTACACAGTATCCCTGGGATGAAGATATTAGAGAACTAAACCTTTTAAACTAGGCTCTGTGCACATCCTTCTTCCATATCATGATCAGCTATTCTGAAAGAGGACTGACATGAGAAAAACAGAACATCTCTCCATACCAGAATTTACAACATTAGTTGAAATAGCTTCCAGTTATTACTTTTGTTGCCACTTCTGTTACCATTTTTGTGATGCTTTTGGATTTCACTCAGTCTCATCGTGGTGAATGCTTTTAAAAATTGGCCTGCAAGTTCTGATAGACTTGAATTTCATGCAGGTGCAACCATGTTGTTGGTGTGGTGAGATTTTTGACTTGTGCCTCCAGAAGCTTAAGACTACTTGGAAAAGCAACAGTGATCAGCATGGACAAGAAGACAAACCACATCTGGACAGTATCTAGATCTACTCTCTTGGGAGCATAAGATTCACAAGCAGTTCCTTCTAAAAGAGCTGGTAAGCAACCATCAAGAACAGAAAAAACATTTTGAGACCCTCAGGTAACTTCGACATCCAGGGTAAACTGTTATTGAATTTAAGACGTTAGTTCTGATCTGGTATTTTGATGTCTGAGAAGAAACAATAAAATTTATAATGTCTTAGTTTTCTCTTCTTCCACTTTGCCCAGAAGCAGATGGAAATTAGCCCACTGCACATCCAGCGCTATCTAACTGGAAACTAAGAAAATGTAGCATTGAAAAAACTCCCAAGGCTGAGAGAGTGTCTTATTTTTGCATACAAATATTACATGACGGAAATTAAAATGATTACACATTGAAGGGAAAAGAAGCATTCAGAATCACACAAGGGATGTGACATCATCTGGACGATCTCAAGCCTCAAAATACGGTTCCATCAAGACACTTCACCTGTGCAGGCTTGTGGATACTGAAAAGCTGCTGGGCAGAGGAATTTTCCATCTCCTTGCACTGAGTCTGTGGGAACTTTCCTTTGCTATGCAACCTGTGTAAACAGTAAGATAGGGTTTTGTAAATAATTCTCACGCCTGTTGTTTTTTCACTTACATTTTTGTTACAGTAACATAATATTTTTAAATGGGCGTCTGATGCTTCAGCCTATCACCTCAGGACAGATGTGGACACTGTCCAATGGTCCTTTTGGAACTAGAATATATAAATGATATTGTAAAATTAATAAATAATTCATTCTCTCACTGGACTCGCTTGCTGCTGCATCTCTGAATTCCTCCTAAGCCTGCTACACAGGCTGCTTCAAAGCTGCCAATCTCACAGGTTTTGCCTATAAACAGTAAGCTCTGGCCATTTTCAGGGGTTAAGATGAGATGCACCGAGCTGCTGATTTTTTTTTTTTTTTAATTTAGAGGGTAGCTGTGCAGAAATTTTTAAATATTGGCAACATAAGGCAGGCCAAGGGGGCTGCCAACAGAAGCATTTCACATATATGCTTCTCTACGTGGACCAGGGAGATCATTTCATTAATATGTACTGAGGTAAGACACAGTTAAAATGTTTAAAAACTGGGCTTCTACAGTATATTCATATTCTTCTTACACTGTTTTGCTTCAGATACTTGTGTTTTTAAATGTTTTTCAGTACCATATGTGGATATATCTATCTATATATATAGATAGATACATCTTTCTTCACTGACTGGTTACCATCAGAATACTTTTTCCTCTGTTGTACTGGAAAAGAAATACACTTCTTAAGAAGAAAGAACAAGAATCACCATGGTAGTAAATTCACTGGAAGAAATTCAGTATACAATTAGTAAATCAATACCAATGATGTTAAAAATGTAGAAAAATATTGTTCACAGTCACATTTTATCTTCTAGTGGAACAATATTTGCTACACCAAAATAAAAGAAAGCAAAGGGAAAACTTACATAACAAATAACACACAATAATTATTAACTATTGCATTACTGATTACAAGAAAAAAAGGCAGAGCCTTGGAGAATACATTAATTTTCACTTTTAGTTAATGCAGAAAACAATCAAATGCACTTACATATTTTGTAGATGAAAAGAGCACCCACAAAGCACAGATACAAAAATATTCATTCCTCAAAGTATTGTATGAACTCATTGAGGACCCCAATCCTGTGTCCACCCAAATCAGTGCAACGTTGCAGTGATGGCACTGGGAGTAGACTGTCCATATGTGGCATCATGCACTCTACAACACAGATATTACTCTCAGCCAAGGGACTTTCAAAGCCTTTGGTCATGCCTTGGACTACCCTGAAGGATCCTGCCATACATCCCTACACACCACGTATGAATTTTAATATTTAGGGCGTGTCCAAGAGGCCACTATAAGCATTCTATTTTTTTTTTTAATTTTGAGGTAGCCTGAAGTGTATTTACCCAAGTTAACAATTAATGGGACAACAGCGGTTCAGAGTCCCAGTAATCACTGAAGCTAAACACACTTTGTACACATTTTGTGTACAGGTCTTGGACTTGTTTTCTTAGTCTTGTCCTGGTTCACTGACTACAATGCAAAAGGAACTTTATAGATATCTGGTCTTCAAGTCACTTTTTGGTAAGCCTGCTGGGTACTTTTCCAAGATATTACTTTGAAAAAATCACGGAAAATGATAAGTTATCTTCAAAATGTTGAACTTCAGTTGATCCTCAGGAAATTAAGCCATTACTCTGTGGCACATTGCTGCAAAGAGTAATGTACCCCTACCATTTTCATCTTGTGCTTTGCTGTTGTTATTATCTGGTGTTTCTTTTTCTTCTTAAGCACAGATGCTTTTTAAAGCTCACAGACTTTAATAGCATTTTCTTATTAGACAAAACCTGTGAGCTGTGATAGGAATTTTATAAGAGCAGCTAAACAAAATGGTTCTAGCAAATAGATTCAGGGTTTCCCAGATCATCACATCTAAAATTGTAAAAATGAAGTCTCAAAAACAGCAGAAAGAGAAAAAATTTTCTTTTATATCATACAGTTTTAGATTAACAGAAAATGTCGGGCATACTTCATATGCGCAAACTAAACCACCACACTTATTTTAAAATAAAATTAAATGTTACTATATATATGTTGTATTATTCCTGTGGTCTTCAATAAATCTGAATCTCCTTTTTATTATTTTGTTCTAGATATTTATGAGCTACATATTTAAGAGAATTAACTGCTTTGTATTATCCTCTGCCTCTCTATGGATTGTTCTGGAAAAATACAACCAAATAACAAATACAATCTGACCTCTGACGCCTCACAAGTGAAGTATTTCAAGGAGCTGCTAAAAACTTGGGAGATGTTATTCATATTTTTTCAGTGTGAAAATACAGTCATAGGAAGGTTAAATTGCTGGTTTGCATTTACACTACAAGATAAAAACAGAACTGGAAAGAAAGCCAAGCATAATCTTGTCCTTTAAGTGTAACCCTACTCACCTTCACTGCTCTCATTAACATCTGATACCCCAAGGTAGCTGGAATTATATTGGGATATTTACCATAATTATGAGCTACCAGCTACTTTAGATCAGAACTTTGACATTTGTTCTGGGCACTGCCTTCTCACAAGGTCTGTACAGCTCACTTCCGGTTTCAAAGAGAACCATCCTTTTGATGCACTAGTGATTTTATCCATTCTGCGGTGTATTGTGATCCGGTGCTGATCTGCAATGGGCAGTTGAGCTCCATTCATTTTAAAAAATGGAAATACTGAGTTGATAATAACTGGGCTGAAAGGTGCTGCAATAGATATGGTATTATTCAGAGAAGGCAGGAGGCATAGAAGTCAGCTGAGCAGCTCAGGACAGAGGTGAGCAGCTCTATTCCCACACCTGCCCCTAGAAAACTCTGTCACTTGACTTCTCCGCATTTCAATTTCTATGAAAGAGAAACAGAGGAGATGACAAAAAATAATTCACAAAGTGCACCAAGGTCTACTGATAAAAAGTGTCCTGTGAGAGCTGAGTGTTACAAATATCCATACCTGCATGAAACAAAAAGGATTATATCAGATTTGTCTCTGGAGTTGCACAGCACCAGTCCATGAACTTTACTGAAGATATCTGTCATGCTTAAATCCTACCATTTAATAGAATACTGACAGATATCCAATGCAAAAAGAAAAAGAAGGGAAAGGACTTCCTCCAAGTTTTTTACCACTGTAAAAAACCCATTTCCTTCAGCTTAGCCAAAAATGTCCCTTTCTGAAGCTGGTAAGTGGAGCCCTTTGTCCTTTCCTCGTGCTTATTTCTGGAGCTCTCCAGTTTTTCAGATCTGCTGAAAATACTGCCAAGACTATTCAGCCTTCCCATATGAGCCTCTATAATGCCACATGCAAAACAAAAAACACCTCCTCATTCTTCCATTCCCATCAACTGTTCATTAACCACTTTAGCCTTCTACATTGCAGTGTTGCTCCTTATCAGCTCTTTGATGATTTCCACAATGTTTTCATGGCTCCCTAGAAGAAAACAGGTTTTAGAGTGATCCTTTCCTGCAGTCACCAAGTACCTCACATTTCTAAAAGTGGCTGACCTGCTTTCATTACAAATCATCTAAATTTTATTTGTGGTTTACTTCCAGAATGCTGATAAAATTGTTGGCTAGATGCATGGCTGCTATTGATTCCTGAGGAACTTCATTAGAAAAAACATCATTTGATTGCTGACAACTGATCTTTCTTTTATCTTTTCAGGTATTATAAAACATTCCTCTACAGTACATGAACTAGAGAGAAAAACATCATCGGGACATCTACAGCATGGCTTTATCTTTCCTTACATCTGGAGGTTCAGACCTCTGAGAGAGATCAAAAGTCCCATTGTGAAAATATTTTCTCATCCAGATTTTATGGTGGAGATGATTTCAGTTATGTCCAGTAGGGAGCTGATGCCTACAGTTTGCTCTTCTCCTAAGAAATGGAGGAAGAAAATGGGGAAAATCTGCTTTAAAGCAGCCCTTGAAAAAATTCTTTGGGCTGCCAGGATACATTCCAGATGAATGAGGACATCTGATCCTGATGATGACTTTTCAAAGCAGATCCATCCCTATTCGGGTTTTCAAGAGTGTTTGAACCCAGCAGATCCTGCTAGGAACCCTGTTGAAAGTTTCAGAGCTCAGCCCTTAGAATTTTAATCCATGTTGAATCCAAACTTTTTATGAGCTTAGATAAAATAAAATAAGACCAAAACCATAGAGAAGTGAGGTTTTATTTATTTAAAAAGAAGAGTTTTCATATTTCCATGTCCAGATGTATTGTTGATTTCTCCTGAAAAACCCAGCCCAAATATGCATAGCTTTTCTGTGACTTGTTTTTATGGTAAATCTCCCAATAGCTACATGTTGTCTCTCTCTCTTCTTACTGCGTTTCTCTTCACAGGGGACAAAAACTAGATCTCTGCTCTTGTCAGAATTTCTTAGTTCTGAAACTTTCAGAAGCATGGCATCTTTGATATACTGCAGGCAGGCATACTGAAAGAAAGTTGGTACAATTTCATAAGCCTCACTTCTTCAATAAAATCCAAGAATTAAAAATAAAGCAAAACTGGAAAATATTTGAGAATGAAGACACTGAGGATTATCTTAAGAAATTATCCTCATTGCTCTGCTTAGCTTTCCCCATATTTCATGCTAATAAAAAGAAGGTTTTTTGGGGCAGAACATATCTTCTTTGGTGCTTTACCAAGCTCAGTGGGGAGGAAAATCTGACAGCTGAGTACTTTTTATAATAATTAATTACTTGCATCATCCACTGCTGAAGACTGGATGTCCCAGTGCACTAGCCCTCAGCAATATGTATGAAAATCTTGGAGGTCTGAGCCCACAGCTAAAGAATTGAAATTCTCAGGAGATATATTTTCAATTAAAGCTTTTTATGTTAATACTTCAGATACTTCAACAATAATTTGCTGAGGCATGCAGGGTATCTCAGTTATAAAGAAAAGAGAGAGAAATAATTAATGTGCCCATTTTGATCTTCTGGTTTCCCCAAAATTATTTTCTTTGTTTTTCTAGAAAATTTAACTAGCAAACAAATCAACAATAAGTCAGCAGCTGCTCTGAAGTTTCCCTAGTTACAAGAACAATCACGTTGAGCAAAATAATTCCACTCTCCACTCTTATGCAGGCCAATAAAAACAATTCAGCCAACTAATAGCAAGCTTTTCTTTCCCTAAATAGTCTTTGCTGTATTTCAGTGCATCTCCATGAAAGACTAATTATTGCCAATAATTGGTAAATATTTGTAGTGCAGCAATGTCTGTCTAACCCAGATGAGACTCTAAGCCCTTTATGAGAGTCCATGTACACACAAATTGCAAAGATGGTCCCAGCTCAGAAGGCTTTCAAATTAAATCAGTAAAACAGACAAACATCAGGAGAAAAGCAGTACTATTTTGTCCTATTTTGCACGTGGGTTACTAAAGCCTGTGAAATCCATAGAAATGTGTAGAATCACCAAATGACTTGGGTTGGAAGGGACCTTAAAGATCATCTAGTTCCAACCCCCTTGCTATGGGCAGGGACAGCTTCCAGGTTGCTTAAAGCCCTATCCAGCCTGGCCTTGAACATTTCCAGAGATGGGGCATCCATAATTTCTCTGGGCAACTTGTTCCTGTGCTTATCACCCTCTGAAAAAGGAATTTCTTCCTGATATTTAAGCTAAACCTACTCTATTTCAGTTTAAACCATTACTCCTTACCCTACCACTACATGCCCTCGTGCAAAGTCCTTCTCCAGCTTTCCTGTAGGTTCCTTTTGGTTCTGGAAAGCTAAATTAACTACCAATGGTAAATTACACAAGCAATAATCTGTGTTTTTATATGAAGACCCTGCTAAAAGAGGAGAAAACTCAATCATGCCACATGGAGTGCACTGCCATTGATGTGAGCACATCCTTTCTTAGCAATTTTGGAAATTTACAGTTTCTTTGTGGAGCTATAGAGAGCAGTTTGAGGTTGACCACAGACTTAACCATGATGTAGCTTGAAGTGTTTAGAGGACTTTATAAAGAGCACAGGATTCTCCTTACCTTCCCAGACCACTTTAGACCACAGAGGAGACTCTTAGGCTGTGCATGCTGAAACTGAGTGTCTTTTCACTCAGTTTCAGCAGAGATGAAAAAAAGCCTTACTAACTTCTTATATTTCCACAGTATTTCAGTTTTATTTTAAAGCTAGGACTGAAATCAGTAATGCCAAGGACATAAATGCCAAGGCTCTTCCTGGTGTATGCTTGCCCGGCTTCATCTGCAAGGAGATGGGCACGAAATCCTCCAGGGCACACGACTGCACTGAGATTTACAGCCACACTTGGGGCTAAATTCTGAGAAAGCAGTTAGACGTTTGAAGTGTTCTCTAACCTCAACCAAATCTCAAGAGAGTTGTCAGTAAATAAGCTGAATATGAAGGTAGGCACAGAAAATCACCGAGTATCTGCCCTTCCTGCACTGTTCAAAAACCTAACATAACACAATATCCCTTTCTTTAAGAGAAATGTCTGGATGCTTGCTGTGGAGGGCATAGTCTGACTATCAATATTGCATTGCTTATAAAGCAAACATGCTTATAAAGCATGCTGAAATCTTGGGACTTTGTATTACTTTTAATCTGGTTTTTTAACAGAAAATGTATAATGACTTCTACTTGTGAAGAGATGCAAAAAGATCACATTTTACATTAAGTATTTACTTTTAGATTACTAATGAAAGGATACTTTGGAGTTTTGCAGATTCATTTACATAATTCTAAAATCATACATGCATTTGCAATAAAAAAATTGAATAAATATTTGAAAATCTGGAATACACAATAGGCTTTTATCCCATTAGCCTCTAGAAATGAAACAGCCCATACATGGCATGGCCATAGACATCAGCTAGCTCCATGTGACCTAAGAACAGTCTGGCTCCATCGGAAATTGAGGCCAAGGGAGAGAAGAACTGTGAACTCCCAATTCCTGCTTCCACAATGCAGCAGTGGGAATTCACAGCTCTCAGTACAGCACAGCAAGTAGTTTCTGACTACTTGTGGGAGATGCAAATTGCTCAAGAGACTTCCTCAGCTACTTTCCCCTTCCCTTTTTCATACCAAGTTTGTATCCTTTCAGAACCAAAAGAACTAAATATTCATATAATAAGCATTCAAATGTCACAGAGAGCAAGTCATTCGTAGCAACCTAGGTACACAGTTGGGAGAAGAATATACCTTGCTGCTTTAGTCAAACCTTTCAGACCTATCAATGGAAGGTTCCTGTGTCCAATACTGGGGGAATCAATTACTGCCAGACTTTGGCAGTTACCTTGAAACCTGAGCTATTCTTACATGACTAAACTGCCTTCTCCTGTTCTATGTTGGAATGATTCAGGTTTTCCACTGGTTCACGTAACACATGATTTTAACTCTAGTCCCCATTTATTTTCCTTGGGTTGAGGGTGCAGACACAGTGATGAGTGATTTGCTGTACCAATACTAACAAGTGCCAAGTGTGCATCAAAGAGGGTGTCCATGGAGGTTTTCCAGTCCTTTAGCTTACAGATCTCCTATTACTCCAACTCTGGACCTTAACTAGGCACTATTCGTCAGCTATTTTGTGGCACAAACAAATAGGGCCTGTGATGAAACCAAAGCAAGATTTAAATTCAGCCCTCCAGAGTCGTGTGCTTACCCCAGTAACACTTCACCCACCATTCCTTGTTATGGACTGCTTACAAGTTTCTGTATTTTAACCTGATTCATGTCTCTTTCCTTTACGTATCTTATTTTAAGCTTTTATAGTTGCCTGTGGGATGCAGTCTGAGTTCCAAGCAAGTACAGCTCAGCTTGGAAAGGCTGTCAAATAATTGGCTTCATTGTGATGGACTGCACTGTTTAGGCATAATGACTCAAAGCACTCCCTTATTTGTGAAATAGTTCTGAAAGGAGAGCCAGGGTGCTTTGTTGAAATGGAGGAGGTGAGCTTCTGATCTGATCAAGTAGAGGGTGGATGATGGGCTATGAGTGAGATAGGAGGCAGATCCTGTGGTGCCTCTTCTCATGCTGATTTGCTCTCCCTTGCACAAACGACTGGGTTGTGGGGCTCCCCCTCTTCTCCCCAGGGAATTACCAGGACACTGGGGTATGGCCTGAGGTGGTTCATCTCTGCTGACGGACCCCAATGGGCCATAATGAGCTGGTGTGATGGGCAGCTGTGTTGCATTAGAAGAGATCAAGGACATGATGCACGACACTACATCATCCAGCACCAAGCTCCCTGCTCTGGGTAAGGTACCTGGGCATTCCCACCTGAACCTGAGTGAATATAAACTCAGTGGATGTTACGTTCCTTGGATTTTACCAGGGATTTTTCCCAAACACTTCTCCAGTCTTCCTCTACCACCTGGCAGATCTGGTCTGTGACTAGCACTTTGATCAAGACTGCACAGCAACCAAGTCTTGTCATGGTAATTACCACACATGCAGCTGTGGGTTGTCGTCTGCATGCGCACAAGACATGGTAAGACTTCCCTCCTAAGTGGTTGTATCAAAAAGTCTTTTTACAGTTGTGCATCTATTAAAAAATTACCTGCTGCTCTAAGAAGAATATATTTTTGAATTTGTATAATTTTGTCTTATCCTAATTGCAACTTTGCAAAATAGTATCGGCTACAACCAACGTCCTTGCTCTAACAGACCTCTGAATTCTTGGATGTTTCAATTAATTGCTTCTGTCTCATCCAGCTAATCTCCATTACCTACTAGCTCTTCTTAGAAATTAAATGAAAATATTCTTCCTAGCAATTGTAACAGTAAGGTGATACATATGAGAGGCAATTTAGATTTCACAAAGATCTGAGCACAGGACAGAAAGCTTTGAGACTCTTTTGATTGGCTTGCTCCTCCAGGATAAAGAATAACAACCACAAGCAAAAGCTGTGACTTTAAAGATGTAAAAAGGGGTTTGAACTCACAAAAATATAAGAAGAAAGTTGTATTAAAATACATACACTGTCCTCAAAATTCCTATGTGCCATTCACAGTGATATATTTCACAGAAACCCTTTTGCAACTTAGCAATCCCAAAGGGAGCTTCTTTCACATATGGACAAGAAGTGACCACTGGCAGCTTGGTGGCTGACCAACACCTCTAGTTCATTAATAGGTGACAGCTAAAACAGCTTCAACGTTGCATCTACTTTTGCCTTATTACTATTGCCACTATTACTTATCAAGAAATCATCCTTTGTGATCTGTCCAATTTCTTCCTCCTCCTTCCAAGTTTGAAATTGTTTGGACATAAGAAAATTTTTGCTCCAGGGTGAGTTTAGGCACCAGTCTGTCCTGAAGCACAGGCAGAGGGATTCATGCACTTCCTTCTGCTGCTGAAAAAAACCAGACAATCTTTTTTTTTTGCTGTTACTTCTTAAATGTTTCTCAATGCTGTTGAGTACAAAACCCCAGGAGAAGTGATAAAACTCCACTGACTGGTTCTTTTTATATGTGCCAGAAACTTGTGCCCCTAGCCAGAAAGCTGTTTGCAGGAGAAATGTTTTATTAAAACTTGCAAAGACAGTCCAAAAAGAAATAAAACCCTTTGTGTAAACCTATGCTGGAGAGTCTTCTAGAAAAAACTTCTCCCATCAAGTCCAAGAAGGAGCTTGGCAGAGTGCTTGTCTTTCATGACAGCTGTTGTTGCATCTGGCTAGCTAAGGTCATCAATGTATTGCTCCGTCTTGGAAGATGGATGGTGGTCAGCAATACTCAGTGTGTAAGACCCCAGCAAATGTAAACATGCTTGCAATCAATTTTAATCAGACTGGTGATTACATCAAATATGCAAATTATTCCAAGAAATCAGGTGTGGTTCCAACACTATAACTGCATCCATTCCAGCTAATCACACGTTCATGAGATTTTTCCTTGGCCCTATAGCAGTCTACAGACATTTTTCCACTCCCTTGGCCTGCACGATGACAGGGTATCAGACAGGCAGCCTGCTGAAAATCACCCCCAGCCCACACTAAATCTAGACCTGGCTAAGACAGTGCAAGTCAGCCCTGGCCAAAATGGTAATGGCTGTGCCCAGCAGGATGGGTGATTACAGGTGTTGGAGCCTGTGGCCTGACACTGATTTAATATTATCAGTGTAGACAGCAAGCCTCAAGAACCAGAATAGCACCAAGAAGTTTCTTCTCACTTCCTAAGTGCAGTATTGGTGGGTCATGACCTGGTAGCACTCTTCATCAGTCGGACATCTATGGAGCTGTATTATAGCTGACACGGCTGCTTCTGCATTTCTGTTCCTTTTCTAGAACAAGCTCTACTATTTTAAGATGGCTATGTGCTCTCAATCTCATCCAATCCAATCACGTCCAGTCTAGTCCAATGCCATCCAGTCCAATTCAACCCCTTCTGAGCTATTGCAGGTATAAAAGAGCAAAGTTTGGATTCTCTGCCCTCTGTCCCTGAGATGTATATTCTGAACTCTAGCAATGGATGTAGAAATGAATCCATGATAGAATAACTTGAGCTTCCTACCACATTAAAAAATTGCATCAGTTTAAACTACATAAATTACAAAAGTTTATACTTCCTTGAAGACTCTTGAAATCAGTAGGCTAAATTGAGAAGGACTTTGGCAAATGGAGCCCAATAAGCCTGTCTAAGGAGTCTAAACATGAGTTTTAAAACATGGGTCTTAAAATCAGTCAGGATTTCACTTTTCGTTGTTTGACAGCAAGAAGGAGAGTGTAAGATAAGTCAAGCACTGTTGCACTAGATTTCCACTGTGATCCATGGGAAGAGACAGGTACCCTCAGATTTACACCACTTTGTATAGCAAGGCTTCTGTACCCAATGCATTTATTTTGGTTTTTATTTTCAGAGAGGTATGGTGCAGTTAACATGATCTTGCAAGACAGGAGACACAATGAGTAATTGTCTATTGATAGTGTTTTTTCAGAGAGTGGATGCATAAGAGGAGAGGTGCCTCCCCACAAGAAGCTGTTCACCTGTGCTGCACTGAAGAAGTCAAATCCTAATGAGCTATCCTGAAAAAAACACTGTTGTGGGGTAGAGGGAGGACCAGGAAGCAGTGACTGCCCTAGGACCATGTGGAAAGTGCTGCCACACTGTGCTGTTTGACATGTTCACAACACTGTTCCCTGCAAGGTGACATCAGCCCTCTTGCAATTATTAACCTTTTCAGCCCAGGGTCAGTGAGGCTGCAGGGCAGGTTTGCCATCCATCAGAGCTGATGGCGCTCATTGCCTGGTTGTGCTGCACTCTCCACTCCCACCCAAGTTATGCTCAGGGCAGTTGCCACCATCTCTCACCTTCACGGCTTGCAGCAGAGAACCCAGATGCAGCAGGTGGGGGAGACGTGACAAAGGCACAGCAGGCTCACTTTACCTGGATCAGCTTCACACAGCAGCACACATGAGCGTGCAAGATAAGCAGTGTAGACCACAGCACTGAAATCATATTGGCGGCATTCATTCAAATAGACTGCCTGTTGCCCACACAGACAGCACCATTTGAGGGCAATGCCAATGCTTGCCTATTTGAAACAAATATGAAATTGCCCCAGTTTCAAGTGAATTCTTTTAGGACAGGTGATTCTACTTCTCAGCAGGTGGGGGCTGCCTGATTTGTTACTCATTTAGGTGACATTTATATTCCAGTAATGCTCAGAAAGCCTGACCAGAACCAAGACTGAAATTGTGCAAGCAAAGGCTGGGAGGGTGCCAGCTTAGTTAATGGTTACTCCTGCACTTCAAAACTTTTATTTTTTTTTTTTTTTTTTTTTTTACTGGAAGGCAGTAATTCTATTCTTAGCAACATCCCTATTCTATGCATGGTTCATCACCATGCCACCTGGAATTAATATTTACCTTATTCTTAGCCTCAGTTAAGATGAGCAAGTGTCTTCTGGCTAAGTGACCCAAGAGGACCCCAAACATGAAACATTCACTTTTGTTTCTCAACTTTTCCCTGAAACATAGAACATAAAGCCAAAGGGAGCTCTGTGAAAGCCACAAGCTAGGAAAGGAAGGTGAGTGTCCTCATGCTGGTCTCTGCCCACCACAGAAAACCAGCTCTTCTGTTGTTCTGCTGCTCAGGATGGCACAGAGGAAGGCAGAGGCAGACAGATGGAGATTTCTGAGCAAGTTAGAGCTGTATTAGCTTTCCTACCAAATAATACCCATTTTCAAAAAGTTTCAAGCCAACTGATGGTCCTACATTGGAGTCACTGTCAGGGACTGAAATGGTTAATGGCTTAATAGTTGTTAAGATCACCAAAAGTCTTTTGTCCACTGTAGCAAACTGGAAAGAAACAGCTGCTTATCTACTGGACCCCACCCCTCCCTGAATATGCCTCCTAATTTGGATGGCAGAGGAACCTTGAGACAAGATAAGGTGGTACTATTGTCCAGATATTCCAGGTCAAAGGAGAGGAATGTAAGTGTAAGAGGCTGAACTGGTAATGTTTGACCACCTGCAGTACCCACCCAGGTGCTGTAAGAGACTGGTGCTAATGGACCAGTGTGAGAGTTTTGTGGACTCTCTCCTTCCACCACTCGATGGATACAGTCTGCAACAACTGAGACCAGAAGAGGAGCAACAGGGTGTCACTGGAATCTACAGAGTGGTGATACCATTTTTCTACTTGATATGTTTCTTTGTCATTCTTTCTCTCCTCCCCCATCCTTTCCTCTCTCTTTCTCTCCCCCTCATTTACTGTTAAATAAAATCTGTACTATTGACTTGGGCATATGGTGTCGTTTGCACCTTAATTCAGACAGAGATATCTCTGTAATAATTTTAATAATTGGATCATAATGGTCACTCCTGTGAGTCACAAGACATTTCTGCAGGAGGACACCTGAAACACTGAGTAGCACCCAAATCAGCCATGCACTCCAAAAAGTACATGGCCTCTTGCTTGTATGAAGAGGGCAAACACTCACATGAGAAAAATATCTTCCAAATTTTGAAAAGGGGTGGCTTGGAAGAAGGATCAAGTGGATCACAGGAGTAACATATAATGCGGGTGTCACCGTGGAAATCTTCTCTAGATCTAGCCAGGACAATGGTGCCAAGTAATTATTCTTTGAGGAATCAAGGGACGCTTCCAAGTCAACTGCCTTTGTCCTAATGGGGGACTTCAACTTGGCAGAAATTAACTGGGAGCATCACACAGCTGGTACAGCACAGGCCAGAAGATTCCTAAAATACCTGGATGACAATTTTATGGAACAGGTCCTAAGGGACCTAGCTCAGAAAGATGCCCTCCTTTATCTGCTTGTCAACAGAGTGGATCTCATGACTGAAGTGAAGATAGTTGGCCTTTTTGGCCACAGTGACCACAAAATGATGGAGTTTAAAATCCCTGTTGACAGGAGAAAAAGTGCTGGCAAAACTTCAGCTCTGGACATGAGGAGAGTGGAATTCAGGCTGCTCAGTGAATTAGTAAGTAAGATCCCCTGGGAAAATGTTTTTGCAGGTTCTGGAGTCCCTCAGTGCTGGTCACTTTTTAAACATCACCTCCTAAGGACACAGGAGGGGCAATTCCCAAATGTCAGAAGTCAAGCAGGCAAGGCAGTAGGCTGGCTTGGCTAAAGAGAATTCTTCCCTTAGAAATAAGGCAAAAAAGGAAGGTGTATACCCAGCGGAAGCAAGGTCAGGTTTCATGGGAAGAATACAGAGATGCTGCTTGCCACTGTAGGGAGAAAATTCTTACAGCCAAAGCTCAACAGGAGTTGAAGCTGGCTAGAAACTTGGGGGACAGTATTTTTTTCATATATATTAATGGCAATAGGCAGTGTAAAAATAACATCATCCCACTACAGGATGAGGGTGGTCACCTCACGAACAGGGACAGGGACAAGGTCAGAGGTATTTAACATATTCTTTATGTCCATCTTCAACACGGCTGACAGACCAAGCGGATCTCAGTGCCCTGAGCTGGAGGACCGTGACTGCTTGAATGTTCAAGTCCCAGTGGACCCTGAAAATGTGCAGGATCTGCTGCTCAAGCTGGATCCCTACAAATCTATGCAGCCTGATGGGGTTCATGCAAGAGTTCTCAAAGAGCTAGCTGATGTTATTGCAAAACCTCCATCGAAGATTTTTGAGTGGTCTTGGGAATCTGGATAGGTCCCAGCTGACTGGAAGCTGGCAAATGTCCTGATTTTCAAGAAGGGCAAGTAGTACCCCAGAAACTGCAGGCCTGTCAGTCTCACTTGAGTGCCTGGTAAAGTTATGGAGAAGATTATTCTGGAAGGTATTGAAAAACACCTGAAAGACAAAGCAGTCATTTGTCACAGCCAGCATGGCTTTATGGGAGGAAAGTCCTGCTTCTCAAACGTGATTTCCTTTCATGACAAGATAACCCATCTAATTAATCAAGGGAAGCCAGCTGATGTAATCTTTTTGGATTTCAGTAAAGCTTTCAATACTCTCTCTCTCATAGTATGTTTCTGGACAAAATGCCCAGCATTCAGCTGGATAAACACATCATGGGATGAGTGAGCAACTGGCTCATGGGTCAGGCACAAAGGGTGACGATGAATGGGTGACATCAGACTGGCAACTTGTCACTAATGAGGTTCTGCAGGGCTCCATCTTAGGCCCAGTGCTCTTCTAGATCTTCATAAATTACTCAGACACAGGACTCAAAGAGATACTAAGCAAGTTTGTAGATGATACAAAACTGGGAGGAGCTGTTGACTCCTTTGAAGACAGAAAGGCCCTGCAGAGACCTCGACAAATCAGAGGACTGAGCAATCACCAACCATATGAAGTTTGAAAAAGGGAAAGTGACGGATTCAGCACCTTGGTAACCCTGGATGTACGGACAGACTGGGGAATGAGATGCTGGAGAGCAGTGCTGTGGAAAGGGACCTGGGGGTCCTGGTTGATGGCAAGCTGAATGTGAGTCAGCAGTGCCCTGGCAGCCAGGAGAGCCAGGTATGTCCTGGGGGGCATCAGGCACAGCATCGCCAGCCGGGCAAGGGAGGGGATTGTCCCGCTCTGCTCTGAGCTGGGGCGGCCTCACCTCAAGTGCTGGGGGCAGTTTTGGGTGCCAAATATAAGAAAGACATTAAACTACTGCAGAGTGTCCAAAGGAGGACAATGAGGATGGTGAAGGGCCTTGAGGGGAAGCCATATGAGGAGTGGCTGAGGTCACTTGGTCTGTTCAGCCTGGACAAGAGGAGACTGTGGGGAGACCTCATTGCAGTTACAGCTTCCTTGTGAGGGGGAGAGAAGGGGAGGAACTGATCTCTTCCCTGTGGTGACCAGTGACAGGACCCAAGGGAATGACCTGAAATTGTGTCAGAGGAGGTTTAGTTTGTGTATTAGAAAAAGGTTCTTCACCCAGAGGGTGGCTGGCCACTGGAACAGGCTCTCCAGGGAAGTGGTCACTGCACCAAGCCTGACAGAGTTCAAGAAGCATTTGACCAATGCTCTTAGGCACATGGTGTGACTCCTGCGGATGGTCCTGTGCAGGGCCAAGAGTTGGACTTGATGATTCTTGTGGGTCACTCCCAACTCAGCTCATTCTGTGCTTCTGCGATTCTACATTTAGCTACCTGCATCTTCTGGTTCACTAGTTCCTTTCCAGTCTGTACCATATGAAAACATAGTTATTTCTACCTGATAAACCATGAGCCAAGCTAAAAATACCTTTGTAATTTGGTATGTGAATTGACACAGTGAATGACTGTCACTTCCTTGTATAAGTGATGAGAGCTAGAAGGGCACAAAACCTAACATGATAAAAAAGACAGTATTTTTATTTTCACTTAGCTGTAATTCACATTTGGAGAAACTGAGTGCATTGCCTTCTGGGATATCTGAGATGAGAAAAATTATTACAAACTGAAGAGACTAAATAATAACCACAAAACCAGTGAAAACAAAAGCATTAAATAGATTTTTACAGTTAATTACTAGTGGTCAGGGCAAAAAAATACTTGCCCTTCTAAGAAACCAGTAAACACATGAAAAAGAATTCATAATGTTGTCAGACCACATTTAGTTGCTTAGTGACAATGTAATATGACCTGATGGATCACTAAGCAACATACTGCCATTCATCAAAATAAATGTCCCCCATTTTCATGAATATATATCTTCCTCACACACAACTGTAAATGTGCATACATAAACGTGACACAAACATTTTTGTATCTCAGGAAAAACAGGAGCTCTTTTTATTTTTTTTCCTGTTTTAAATGAGAAGGACAAATAATATTGACGTCAAGGTTGGTAGCAAGGTCTACTGTGCAAAACCGTGCCCATGAATCAGTACAAAGGCGTTAATGGCTACAGGGACAGCAAAAATATAGCAAGCTGACATTTAGGAGAGAACTGTCTTTGTAATTAAACTGCTGATGTGCAAACCTACAACAGAAAAAGTGATCACAGTAATAAGCCCTAAACAAAGACTGAGAGTCAGAACAAACACGTCAATACCTCCAGCCAGGGAGTACATTAGAAGTGATTGTCACTGCCAGTAATCAGTGCCTGAAAATGCTGAAGTTGTCAAAGGGACTCTGCTTTTGGTGGCTGGGGTTGCTTATCTGTCTGTTGAGAGCACTCCTGTGTAACAACTTTCCACGCTCCAGATGTAGGCAGCAGTCCAGCTGAACAGACTTTAAAAAAGATAAATTAGTACAAATGTCAGCTAAAATAGCTGAATACCAAAGAAGGAGTCTCAACTGTGTTTATAAAAGGGTTTGAGCTTGGCCCAAAGTCTCTCTGTGTCTGAGGAGATTGGACAGAATATCCGCATTGCTGGAAAGTACCCGCTGTGTACAGCAATCTGTGCCCAAAGGGCATGGGGTTATTTATCCTACTTGCTTGAATCACGGTATTAAGGATGATATATGAATTCAAGGTCAAAGTAGCCCACTGCTACCAGACTGGTTTTTTTACTCCTTTGTTAAAAACCCTCTTCTTTACCAGTGTGGAAGATGAGCTCTTCTAAAATATCGTCTTCATGATTTCATGCATTTTAACTCTCACTATGTCTAAACCCCTCCATAACTTTTAACATCAGTCCTGTAAAGACAGGCCTGGGAAAACACACCAAAAATACCAGGGGCCTTAGACCCTGTTTTTAAAAGCAGAAGCACAGCTACTACACCTCCCTCCCCCATCCTGGAAATGTGAAGAGTTAACTTCACAGTGGTGTGGGTGAAACCAGCTGTACTCACTCTCCTCAGCTCTGGCCAGAGCTGTCTCTTTTAGCCATCCCCTTTTCTATTTGCCAAGGTACATCTCCAAGACCCCTATAGGATAAGCTGGAACCACAAACATGAAAACTGCAGTTCTTACAACCGAGGAGCTCTGCATAGGAAGAGCCTAAAACCCACATTTAACAAGCACAATGGTGCATATACGGACCACACTTTGTGCTGTACCTTATACTGCAGCCCAAAAAGCAATCAAGTATCCCCTCAGCCACCTCTAGAGCTGAATGTGCCTTGTCATTCCTCACAGGAGGCAAAGAGGTTGACCAGGAAATGCCATGTAGCTGACATGAAAATAAGAGTTTTAAACTGAAGTGTCCTTCACTGCAGTCTCTCCAGCTAATTTAGATCAGGTTGGTGTGAATGACAGAGGAAACCTACTATTATTTTTTCTCCTGACAGTACAAGGGTTCTAAAAATTACATGCCTCTAATCCCTCATTAGCTGGTGTTTTAAATTCCCAGGCTGTGTAGCTTGTGCTCAAGGAGAAAGTGACAAGAGAAGAGTTATAATCCCTGTGGCAAGAGCTGTCACCGAATACCTGCTGGGTGATAAATCCACTAGGTTTTTCAACTAGCTTTTTCTTCATGCTTAAACTTCAGGGATGCATTCAAAATACAGAAAAATAAATGAAAATGACACACAATCTAAAATTCATGGCATGTAGCATGACCTGTTTATACCAGCTGATCTGTGATGAGTCCAATCTTTAAAAGACCGTTCACATCATAGACTAGAAAAAGCACAGATTGACAAGCTATATATATTCCTAAATTGTTTTTTCTATCATTTTCTCAGAAAATGATAGCTTGCAGCACTGTAGCTGGCTTGGAAACTGATCTTCCCCTGTAACAGCCACTAAGACAAAGCTCTCTATGAAGATTTCCAACACATTAAAAGGAAACTAATAAACCAGACATCATATTGAATAACACTCTCAAATTATTTCAGTTCAATATTCAACAGAACCAACTTGAGCTAACAATAGGCAGGCCAATTGCAAATGATTGCATTTTGCAAATGAGCAAGCACAGATAAAAAGCAAAGATAACATCACCGAACACACTTTAGCTGATAATCACTATGTGGTTTGCTGTATTTCATATTGTACTGCATTTGTCACACATTTAGTAAAAGCCATGCTGCCATAAGCGACATGACACTTACCCACTCTGCACACTGTCAGCATGCAAACACAGCATGGTATAATCCCAGGCTGATGCTAGATGAAACACTTATTAGGCATCGAATCAAAATCCTCTCAGTTCAGGGAAAAATTGGCAAGGAGCTTGTGTGGTTTTCAGGTGTAAGCACAGAAGAGCTGAGGTTGGAAGGAATCTTTGGAGGTCATCCAACCCAACCACCTTGCTGAAGCAGAGCCACCTAAAGCCAGTTGCCCAGGATCAAATGTGAACAGTAGGCACGCTTCAGTGGAGAATACAAAACATTGCATTCCCAAACATACATTTATCTACCATACAGATACAGGTCGAGTAATGATGGGGTCAGCTTTCTCAGGCTGTGCTATCATCTGCCTTTGACCTTGCTTCTGAGCAGCCAGCCCTTGGGGGAGCAGGGAAAGTTAATCACCTGTATGGGCTGATGTTCTCCCTTGTTGCTTTGCATGACAACAAAGATATCAGATATCAGTGACTTCTTTTTCTTGATGAAATGATCTTATCATCAGGCACTGAACAGTGCAAGTCTTCACATGGACTACTATCCCACCCACATATCCCCCAACCTTGTTACTGACAGCTTGGGTTGGAAACACCAAACTCAGGGATTTTCAAGGTCAAAGAGGATTTTTCAGCCACTGTGCAAGATCTGGATAACAAATAGATTCAAGCCTTTACACTTCACATGCTACAATTTGAAATATCTTACAGTTATGATAGATGAAGCTTTGCTAACTGATGCATCATCCCAGTAGAAATCAATGGCAACCCCTAATAGTTATAGAGTACCTTGTGTCACATGGTCTTTAAGCTCTCTAAATGGCAAAACACAAAAACATAATAGCATTAGAAGTGCTTGGGAACAATTTTGGATTACTCTATGGAAAGTTTTTCTGTCCTCAAATTAGTCAATTATTCCCCAGAAAAAATTATTTTATTTTTATATAGCTTTATGACAATTACAGATAAGTATTTTAATTTCTGCTGTTTCACAGGGTTTCACATCTCCCAGTAGCATGAGGAAACAACATAGACAGATCTCAAAATCTGTTGATACTGACTGCTGTCAATACGGTAGGCGGCACAACCCTCTGACAAAAAGAAAACCAAGTTTCAAAGCATCTCTCCTTGCAGCTTCTAGGCTCCTGAACAATTCATCACAAAAGGAAAACAAGAGTCTCTAGGGAACTGTGTTATGTGGAAGGCTTACTGCTGTTATGGTCAGTGAATAGTGAGTGCATTAGGAAGGAAAAATGTATACTGTCAGTGAGACAGTGCCCGAGAATTTCCCAGCAGGATTACTCCAGCACAACAATACTACAGACTGTAAGAAAATTTCAATTTAGGAAAGGCTCTGAGGGAGATACACACACATATATATAAAATATATTGTATCATTATGGTATTACTGCGTTATTAGATTATTCTATATACATTAACACAGTTCATGAGCCATTACATTGAAATCAGAATGTTCATGAAGTAGGATGTTACTGAGTAATTTCCATTCCTAAGTACAGAATGCATGTCAGGGAAATGCGCTGAATATATCAACAAGAGCAGTGAGCTACACTAACGCAACTTGGTTTTACCAAATAAATATCAAAGAAGAAAATACAATGTTGCTCATGAAGCAGTTTCCTCTCCTTGTCTGAACATGTCTTTCCTTTGTTTGAATACTAGCCTCTGGAGTCCACAGAAATACTTTGGTGGTTATTCCACTGAATAGATCACCTTTTTTCAGAGTAAAGAGAACTAATAAATGCACTGATACCAAGCCTATAGTCACAGACTGGAATGAAAGCTGTAGTTTCCCACAGCTGATAGTTTATTACATTAATTTTGGTTATACAACCAGAAACAGAGCCTTCTTCACAGGTCACTGGAAAATGAGGTTCTTCACAAGCCTCATTCACTCCACTGAGTAAAATGACCACCAAAAAGATGGGCTAGGATTCATCTGCGCCACGACTATGTCTGAGACAGTCACTCCGTGCTCTCTTTGAAGTCAGTTCTGAGGGACAGGCACTTTCAGAAGATAATTCAGCAGATGTGATTTATGTGCCTGCCTTATGACGCTGTCTGGAGGATGCATACTTCTGTCTTTTGACTGTAAAGTAAGTGGCTAAAGTCTATTGCTAGACAGTTTGGTTAGTAAATACTGTGGTGACTAGTAATGATTGACAGCATAGCTTGAAGTTTGTGAATAGTTACCCTGTGGCACACTGCACATTCCCAAAGGACCTTAGCACTATCCAAAATCCTCACAGCTGGGCTGGACCAAAGTAGTCATCCCCTCTCCCAGTGGGAAAGGGAAGTGTCTCCCATATACCCAGAGTATACTGACAAACAATGTTAATTGATTTGCAGAAAGGTTAAACAGGACACTCTTCCTCAGTAACATCATAGCAGAGGACAATGGTCAGATCTTTTTGACAAAAAATGTGCCTCTCTAGAAGTAAATGCAAGTTGCTTTACCCAGTCAGGAATGATCATCAGCAAACACAAAATGTGAAATCATTAATTACCCCACAGTCACTGTGCTGGAGTGATCTTAGGATTAGTGCAGAGCAAGAGCTGGACTTGACTCAGCAATGTCCTTTCTGTAGTGAAAAAGACATCACCATGCTCAATTATAAAAACAGAACTGTAGCTTGAAGATGCAGAAGGTCATGGGCACTGTGATTCAGGAGGAGGTGAACAGGCAGAGCACTAGGAATAATCAGAGATCTACAAATCATGTCATATGAAGAAAAACTGAATGCAGTGGGATTTGCTTAGCCTAAATAGGAAAAAGAGAGAAATATAATAAAGCTCTCAAATATGTAAAAGCATGCTTCAAAGTGAAAAAGAACAATCTTTTATCCATGTCTGCATTGGGCTGGACAAATTAAAACAAATGGATTTAACTTTCAGAATAGAAAATCCAAGGAAAGCTGAGGGAAAACTATGTAGCAGTAAGAATGGTACAAGAGTAAAATATAGGGAAGACTCTAACACCAGAGATTTTCATGAGTATGTCAGACCCAGACAAGTCACCAGCAGAGGAGAAGGTCAGAAGAAATAACCGCCTGCCTCACAGCTCCTTTACAGGCTTCCCCAGTGCTCAGATCCTGTGGTCCCTATCACAGACAATCAGCATTAAGTAGCAGTCTCCTCCTGGGCATTTGTTAGATGGCAGCATGGAAAGGAGCAATCTTCCTGAGGAACAGAGATTGCTGTGGGATGCTCACGATATAACGAAAAACTTAGTACATGCCCCTTGTGACATCACTATCAGCATCACACTGCATTCCTCTTCCCAGGATTCTTTGGATTGTGCTACACTCCGAGTTGCTCCCCCTGCAGAGGTTACCTCAGGTTGCTACTTATTTTGCTATTGGTGAGACTTTCTTTTCAGCTTTTGACTATACTAGAAGGATTCAGACAAGTAATCTCCGAAGACACAAGGTATGTAGCAACAGATCCCACAGTTCTGAAATAGCTTGGATTACAAAAAAAAAAGAAAAAGCTCCACAAAAAGTTACATAAAAATAAACACAGTACAAACAGATGGAAAAACACCTCTCTACAGCATTATTTGACACCTCTCCCTTAAAGCATGAAAGTGCCTTTGAAGTTCAACATTAACTGCATACATTATCACATAGTAAAGGAATGAATAAATAAATGTTTGGGCATTTTAAAAAAAACCCATGCTGGAGAGGCATCTCTAGCTGAAAATGTTGTTAGTCATCAACTTCACATCTTCAACCTCCCCACAGCCAGAGCTGCAGCTCAAGGAAGAGAAAATCTTGACAGCCATCTCCCTTACTAACCTGAGAAATTGTCCTCACCCATTGCAAGCAACCTTGTCAACTGCAAGGACTCCTGGTAGGGGAAAACGTGCTGGAAAAGCACATGGAAATCTTTTGACTGTTTCGTTAACTCATGCTATCACCTGGAACTAAGCAGAAACTAGTTGAGTGCACTATGAATAACCATGTCTTTATGGGCCATAAATCTGAGTCTGAAAGACAATTCTCTGTCTTGAACCCAAGGCTGATGCTGTAACCAGTCTTCCCCAGTTCCATTTCCTATTCCAGTGTAGCTGGATCAGTGGCTTTGCTAGATGGACAATTTCTCCTTCATTTGTTTGGCCCTTTCCTCACCATTAGAAATGTAAAAATGTAAGCTACCTGTTCTTGGTAAGAAAATAAACATGTACTTGCAACTGGCTGTTGCTTTGCACAGAAAAGATGATGAAGGCGTCTTAGCTGAAGACAGTAGCATCTCTCTAGTTCAGGATGGAGGATTTTACCAATCTTCCACTTTTTAAGCTATGTAAAATTTTGACAATCTCTAGAAAAAAATAAAATTAACTCTGGTTCTTCTGAGCAAGGTACTAGGAAGAGTGAGGAGGTAACTTTGAGTGAGATTTTAATTTGATTTGTCCTTATGTAATCAGTTAAACCATGCACTACACTTCTATTTAATACTCCCTTGACACTGGTGTCAATGATTGTAGAAGGTTTAAAGGAGTAGGAGACATGCTTTAAGCTGTAGTGCTCAAAACACTAGCCTGTTTCCCTGGACTGAGGTAAAATAAACTAGTATACAGTTTTTTGACCAAAAAACCCACCAAAAACAGGCCTAGGAAGCCCCTACCTCTTCCCACCTCTGTGCTGCAACTCACTTTCCTCAAGGGTGGCATGGTGTCTGTGGGACCACACTGTAAACTGGAACCATGAAAACACAGGGGTTAGGAAAAGGTCTGCCTGGCAGAAAGTTGTTCCTATGTTTAGTCCAGAGCATTTCCACTGTGGGTTTGATGCACACCCACAAGCCCCTACAGCAGTACAAGCTCCTGCAGCAGTACAATGGAGCACCTGGCCAGTCCTTCCTGCATAGTCCTTCCTGCAGGTACCAACCACTCTGACCCAAAACCCATCACAGCCCCAGGCACCTGCCCACTCTCCTATGTCATCTTGACCAGATTCTGAAACAAAGGAGGAAAGCCAAAATTATGTGGAATTAACTAATCTATCATTTCTAATGAACTTTGAAGCCAATTCAGTGAATTATTCAGCATCTCCTGTATCAGTAATTTACTGTAAGAATTAAAAACCAGAAGCCTGAGAAGCAGAGCTCTGCTGGCTGCAGTGCAAGAATCATGGCCATCCTGGGTCTCAGAAAGTGCGGAAGGGTATCATCACAAGGGATTTGAGCTGATGAAACCTGAAGAGAAATCACAGAGACAGAGATGGTTTGGGGCACTGTCCTGGTCTTCCTCTCCTGATGCCAACATGAGAGCAGAAAGAACACTTTCGAGGACAGCCTTAAGCAGTCCCAGGCTGCCAGCACAAGGCAGGTGAAGAGGCAATGTTCTGCAGCCAGGCAGTGTTATTCTCCTCATCTTGTCCCTCTTTCCCTTTGGCCTGGGTTGCAACTCTGTCTGTGAGGGCACAAAGGCACCCCACTACAGCTGACCACTCATGGAACAGAGGAGGAGGAAAGCCCTTGCTCCAGTGCAAGCACCTTGCCCCTTCCCAACACAACCATCTCACCAGGCAGCAGAGAGGAGCATGTGTTTTCTGACTTTCAGACTCCAAATGGCATCATCCACAAGCATTTCTCTCTTATAAGGAATTTTCTCCTGGGTTCTAATTCATAATTTATTTAAAAGAAATGTATTTTCTCTCTAGAAACTGGGACCATTTATCAAACTGTACAATTTAAAAGCTTGCATTGTAACAACAGAGGCAATTTCAGGATAATTGATGAAAAGACCTTAAAGCTCCCATCATTTTCCATCCCATACCGTGTCCATCCTGGAGCTTGCAGATCAGGCCCTACTTCCCTCAAGCACTGTTGGTCTCTTTTTTCACTGCATTATGTTCAGCCAGTCTCATCTTGCCAAACTTGTGTTTCCTGCAGTGTGGCAACATGGACCGTGAAGCACTTCTACATACCAGAGAATTAAGATAACGTCTAAAGCATTGATCTCCACACAAGAATCAAGAAAAAAAAACCACACCAAAGAGCAGATATGAGGCTGAATTAGAGCTTTTTCACCCATCAGTATGATGGCTGTACCTCTGCTGGCTCTGCAACGCAGGGCTGCTCACCTCTGGGTTGCCTCACCATTTCATCATAGCACAGCACACAGCAGGGGATGTATTTTTACTGTTTCAAAACCAGAACCACTTAGTTATCAAACTGAGACAAGAAAATCATTTAACAGCCGGCCTGATTTTGACGGTGGATGTAAATGCTTAACCAGTTGTGTCCTGGGGTGCATCAGGACATTGCCAGACATCTGAGGGACGTGATTGTCCCGCTCTGCTCTGCACTGGTTCAACACATCACCAGAAGTGTTCTAGACTTCCACATCAGTTTGTGCAGAGCCACAGGGCCTCTTCTGGTTTGTGGGTTTATGGTGTGGGATGCCAGTAGGTGATGACTATGGCTCATTCTTGCAAGGTGCTTCAGGTCCTAAATTCCAAAGGAATTCAGGGAATACTAAATGGCTTCTGCTGCTGGCAGGATGCAGCCTTTAACGTAAGGCTTGTCAGTCATGCGTCCTGAAGTTAAATAAAGGCTAAGTGAAATAAAAAAGTGCTGAAAACCATTGTTTAACTGGTGTCTGTAATACAGTCTAATAAAATATCCAGTACACTTTCTCTTGGAAATATTAAGCAAGTTATACATATGCATCATACAATGTATGTAATTCATACTGAATATTTATACATTTTTCTGTTTACGTTTGTCTGATAATGTACATACATCTGAAAAGCCCAAAAGCTAGAAAAAATGGTCTGCTTCATAATACTGTGAATGTCCTAAAAATTGCAACAACAACTGTGCCTAAACAAAACACAAGCCTCAGCAGAACAAGTTCCAGCAAACCCAGCATCTTCGTAAGAAAATAACTGCCTTCAAAACTGAATTAAATCCATGAGAAAAATAAACTGCATCCTCTAAACATCATCACAGCTATCACTGACAAGATGCATACTGCTGCACGAGTCATGGAAGACAAAATCTAAAAAACATTCCAAATTTAGTAAGAGATATTAAGAATACCTAAATTTAAAAAAAAATACATCAAACAGCTGCGGACTCTCCATCGGCTACCTACAAATTGGCTGCATCTACTACCAAGAAAGAATACAATTTTTCCATGAAAATCCTTCTTGACGCATGTTGTTTCTGTCTTAGTTTCATTATGAATGAAATGCTGTATTTTTTTCTCTGAAAAAAAAGCAGAGTGTCTTGAACCCTCCATAGGTACTTCAGCAAGATTCTTCTTGTGCCACAACACAAAAGACTAGAATATGTGGCCAAGAATTCACAATAATTTGAAGACTTGAAGGTTTTAGACAAAGAATACCTGGTATTATCACGAACTAACGGCAAGATGATTTGGAAGTCCTCTCTGTTTCTGTGACTAAGGGGATTCCTAACTACACAGATTTGCAGTTTCCACTGCCAGTGGAAGAGACATTTCTGAGTGGAAAGAATACCATACTTGCAATGTGCTCTTTTCTGGTGCCTTCCTCATGAGGCATCTGGTACTAGATCACAGCATGGATTTGCACTATGCTGACCCTGGTTCCTGTCCAACCTGTCAGCTCTTGGAATCTGGCAGCTCTATGTTCCCCTCCTAGCCCTGTGTAACTGCTGCTTTCAGCTGTACTGTGTCAGAAAGTGTATTTCTTTCTGAAAAATTAGCCAGATCTTCATGCTCAATCTGTTGTGATGTCAGCAGCCCCTCCAGTAGAGTAAGGAAATTATCGGAATGTAACAGCTAGTAATGCCTCAAGATCAAGGGCTATAAAACATACATTTCTAGAAACATATTACTTTCAAGTGCAGAACATTCAGGCACACCTTAACAGTTTTCCCTTACGTGAAATGCATGGTGCTGAGCTAGGATTCTTGTTTTCCCTGATTGATGCTTTCTCATATGTCTTGTAAGGTCTTGTGCTGCTGCCAGCCATGAAAGCAGTGACTGGCAAAACTGCACACGGTGCTTAGCTTCATTTCCTTTTGCTGCTGAGGAGCAGTTTGATGTGTATTTATTTTGTGGGGTGCTTCGGGTTTGCTAGTAAAGCTGGTTGAGTTGGCATTCTCTGTCTCAGTTTGCTTCTTTCCTTTTTGCCTTTCAGTTTTTAATATCATGCTAAGCTGATTTACTGTAAAGACATGAACAAACAGGCATGTACATGCTGATAAAGAACAGACATTTATTCCATGCTAACAGCTATTCCTCAGATGTTGTGCCCACATGAATGCAAGAATGTTTTGAAGAAGAGCATCTCCTGATGCCCACCCCTGAAACACTGGTTGTGTATCTAGAGGTCAGGTTGATGGAAGGCTATGTAAACATGTGTCCTTTCTTCTTGGCTAAAGCCACTTTTCAACTTAAACCTCCTCATGAGGGCATCTTCTACTACACTGTAATTTTCTAAACCATTTGGATGGAGTTTTTTACCTGCCACTAAACTGTAGAAGTGTTGGCTGTATAGATCTTCAATAGATTAATATATATTAATCAAACTTTGTGTCACAGATAGTAGTGTATTAACTTCTTAATGTACAGATAAGTGGTTTGTGTTTCATCCACTTTCAGAAAAGCATGAACTATGGTACACGACATCTCTCTTCATCTCTGGGATGTGCTTTCTCTATTGACCTAGGTTGAGTCTGCCTAGATATCTCAGTTGTCTTTTAACTTAGATAAAATGAAACTGGGGTTTTATCTGTCTAGACAGTATGTAAGGATACCCTGCGCTCAGATCTAACTCTCTCCAGCTCTTTTTACCAAAGAGGTACTCACTAAAAAGGTAGTGTCTGTGGAGAAACAGTACAGAAATCACAAAGCAAAGGGTACAGTTGGGATGAAGGCTGTTTAAAACTCTGCTTAACATCTATTTTAGCATATTGTTTATTTCAATATCTCTTCTTAAATCAGTTAATAAAAGCATTTATGCATACAGATGAAATTGTGTGATTGAAAGATTGGCCTTAGAAACAACATATAGCAGATTTCTGCAATCTATGAACTTCTGTTTACATAAGAAAACTAATTATTCTCCTGTTGAATTTAAGGATGGAAGTCTGTAGAAGTGTCACAGTCTTGGTGAGTTTATTGATACTGAGATAGCTATTCTTCAAAGATCAAACAGGGCACCTTTTTCTAAGACAAGTCTGGTGACACAAGCACATACACTCCCCTCAACCCCAACACAACATATAAACCTCTTCCTCTGTCTTCCTACAGAACTGGCTTTTTTTTTTTTCTTATTGTGGGTTTTTTTTGTTGGGCTTTTTCCCCCCCCAGAAAATCACTGAATCATCCCACAAGTCTTTGGCTTCCTAGTAATTCACCATAGTAAATTATTCTTCACTTAACAGATTAAGTCATAAATGTGGAGGTATATGGGAATTGTTGTTTCTCATTTTAAGGATGTGTCTTCAACATTTGGAACACAGTGCGAAATAAATTTAAATGGTATTTAGCTACTTAATTCTCTTCATCATTACCCCTTTATAATAACTTCAAATTTTATATAACTTCAGGGGTTTTTTTAATGTCAACCAGGAAGTCTTTGCATAATTTATTATCTTTCACAGTTTGAAAACCAATTTCAGATCCCTTCAATGACTGTGTAGAGGTGACATGCCTCAACATTTCCATGTATTCATGTTAACAACATAAGATAGAACTCCTAGTAATTCTAAAACTCCTTTGTTAGACAAGGAAAAGAGCAATTAAAAATTTTGATGCTCACTGCAGAGGGTTGGACTAGATGACCATTAAAGGTGCCTTCCAGCTCAGGATAGTCTGTTCTATGATTCCATGATTCTGTGATGCAAAGCTTTCAAGGTGAAAAGATGAGTTGCTCACAAGATGTTTTCAGGGTGAGAGAAAAGCAACTGGATGAAAATAAATATTAATTCTCCTTCTCCAGCTTCATTGTTGTCTTTAAAATAGACACACAATGGATGATTTCTCTTTCAACTATTTAGTAACAAGCTATGAAAAGCATTTTGACATTAAATTGTTTGAGGAATCATTGACCACAAAAGGAAGCACGCATTTTTCAGCAAATCCTTCAACTGTTTTCTGGGTTGAAAAAAGTAACTAATCTATTTTGTCAGTAACTCCAGTTTGCATTGTATTATTTTAATGGTGGATGAATCTAAAAAACAGTACTTTTTAATTTTCTGTCATGACCAAGTGATAGCTATTTAAAGACCTACAGATATCCAGAGATATCTAGTGCTCTACAATGCAGTTCTCTTGCTTCTGCACCAGTCGTGATGTTTCTAGCAGCAAAATATAAATACAAACCCAAATATATTTCAAGAGTTTCATTCTTGAAAGTAAAACTATTTTTATAATCTGCATTTATAGAATCACAGAATGGTTTGGGTTGGAAGGGACCTTAAAGATCATCTGGCTCCAACCCTGCTGCCATTGGCAGAGAACCTCATTAAACCAGTTTAGTCAGAGCCCAATCCAACCTGGACTTGAACACCTCCAGGGATGAGGGGTCCACAACCTCTCTGGGCAACATATTCCAGTGCCTCACTATCCTTATAGTAAAGAATTTCTTCCTTATATCTAATCTACACCTACCCTCCTTCAGCTCAAGGCCATTCCCCCTTGTCCTACCACTATACGCCCTTGTGCATAGTCCCTCTCCAGCCTTTTGTAAGGCTTCTATAAGGTGTGCCTGAAGCCTTCTCTTCTCCAGTTTGAACAGCCCAGACACTCTCAGTCTATCTTCACAGGAGAGGTGCTTCAGTCCTGTGACAAGTGCTGTGCCCCTCCTCTGGACTCATTCCAACAGGTCAATGCCTTCTTTTGTTGGGGGACACAAACCTGGATGCAGGACTCCAGGAGAGGTCTCACAAGGGCAGAGTAGAAGGGGAGAATCACCTCCCTCGACCTGCTGGCCACACTGCTTTTGATGGACCCCAGCAAGTGGTTGGCTTTCTGGGCTGCGAGGGCACACTGCCAGTCCACACCTAGGTTTTCATTCACAAACACCTCCATGTCTTTCTCCCCAGGGCTAACCTTGATCCGTTCCCTGCCCAGCCTGTACTTGTGCTTGGGATTGCCCTGACCCAGGTGCAGGACCTTGTGCACTTGCCTTTGTTAAAATTCATGAGGTTTGCACAAGTCCATCTCTGGTCTTCTCCCTACAACAAGCGGTTCTTCATTCTCACAATCCCTGCTATCACCTTCTGTGACTTGGATGCTGTGTCTGGAACACTCATTGGAGAGGCAATGAAGTCATGAGTAACTCAACCTTTTCCATGTCCTGGGTAACTAGGTGTCCCACATCCTTTCTGAGATGACCCACAGTTTAAATAGTCTTTCTTTTATTGCTGATGTACATTACCCTTACTCTCATTCAGATTTACTTCTGCCAGTGCTCTAGCATTGCTAACCAGATCCCTGGCTGTTTAGACAATTTCTCAGTATTCCTCCCAGGAATACTTTCCCTGCTTTCACACTCTGTAAGCTACCTCTTTGTAGGGATGCATTGTCCTTAAGCCTGGAGGAAACAATCCTTGAAAACCATCCAGCTCTCTTGGGCCCCTCTTTCCTCCAGGGCTCGATCCCATGGCACTGTACCAAGGAGATCCTTGAAGAGACCAAATTCTTCTCTCATGAACTCCAGGGTAGTGTTTACAAGCTGTTTTTTATCTGACAGTCCCCCTGTCTTTAATGATTAATGCAGAATCATATTTTCATTTATATCATAAATTGCAAAGCATGTTTTTAGATGCAAGGGGGTATCTTTACTTATTGATATGATTTAATCACAGACCACAGCCATAGACCATGCAAGAATATAATTCAAAGAATCAAACATACAAGAACAATATTTGGACACAAAGTTAGATGATGATCACTTTGACAGCTCTATCCTGCTGCATGTTGAGTGAACAAGCCCCAGGTGTTATGCCCCACACTGCTATTGTTTACTCCCTGGTGATATACATGAAGGATCTTCTTCAGCTAAAGTTAGAGTACTCAGATAATACTCTTTCTGTAATTCTGTCTGTAATTCTTTCAGGTAGACTCTAGCTCTCCTGTAAATTCATCCCAATGTATTTTGTGTTTCACATGCAGTAGAACATATATCCATATACAGCCAGATAAATTTAGGATGCATTCTTTGTGTATATCTCACATAAATCACAATGTTTGAGATCAAGTATGTACAATTTTATATTAAACAGGATTGCTGGGAAGATGAAACAGCCTTCAGCAAACATAACTCAGAATTCTCTCCAGAGGAACTGCTTGCACTACTTCTCTCGACCATTCCCAAATCTCCTATTTTTTTCTGACCAGGCTATTCAATCTTCACACTGCCAACTTCCAGCAAAGTCACAGGGAGTCCCTCACACTCAGCTTATTTGTGAGTTTCTTCCCCTCAGACGTCCCCAGAACTGCAACTCAGTCCTGGCCAGTACGGTAAGCTCCAAGGGTGGAGCACTTCAGTGCATTTCTACCCCAGGGCTCAGAAGATTTTCCCCTGCAATAGCTTTAATGCTGAAAGTGCTTCTCCTGGCAGTACAAACCAGCTCATGACAGTTCATTATTCTTCTTTTTCGAAGTTGCTAAACTGGCATGAATATCTCCACAGGGCAATGGTAAGGGATCTACCTGGGAACAATAAGGCAAATCTAGAAAAAGATAATATGTTATTTTACTTAAAAAAACCTTTCCTGTACTTCTAATCCATCTTACAATAAAATATATAATGCTCATGTGCAGCAAGTATTCACTGGCTACAAAAAACCACTCCCATAAATACTTTTGTTCTGAGTCCAATATGCTTTTAGCTATTCATGATCTATATAACATGAATATATGTTTAATAGTGAAACCAGAAACACAAAACCATGTTTGTGACTCTTCCTACTACTGCAAAATTCAACGATGTCTAAGGACAGCTTATGGGGGAAAAAGATGTTGAGATTTTTCTCTTGTTTTTCTTATGACCATGGGTCTCTCTAGTCTGAAAACAAGACTTAATATATTATCAGGGCTGTGAAAAGGTTGAGTTGAGTAAACCTGCCTTTTACTTACGCAAAAGATGAAGTGATGACTCATTAAAAAAGAGAGAAGTAATCACCCTCAGGGACACTTGAAAAAAACAAGGAACAGGTTTAAACTAAGGAATATGTAGTCATCCTAAAACTCTGCACACGTTCTACACAGCTCTTACTAAACATCAGGTGGGGGGAAACAAGAGTCCAGCTGACACTAAGAGAGTGATTCACAAAGAGTTGTTCTTCCTTGGGGAAGTTGGTCTCAGGATCACAGCCGCATGCCAGTGAGGAGAGATGCTCCATTACGGGACAGTTCACAGACCCAACATTAGTCTTCTGTTCGAAGACAGCAGTGTCTCTAAGGTCAATTTTCCCCTTATCCACTTTGTCCACTTTGTCTGACTGGAGAATATGTTCTGGGAAATGAGTGCATGTGCCAAGCCTAGGTGACACCCCTCTCTACAAGAAGGATCAGAATGAGGATTTAGGGGACTACAGGCTTGTCAGCCTGACTGTGGTGCTGGGGAAAGTCATGGAGCAGATAACCTTGAGTGCCATCACGCAACACGTACAGGACAACCAGGGGGTCAGGTGCAGCCAGCATGAGTTTGTGAAAGTCCGATCCTGCTTGACCAACTTAATCTCATTCTGTGACAGGTTGACAGATGAGGGGAAGGCTGTGGATGTTCTCTGCCTGGGCTTTAGTAAAGCTTTTGACACCATTTCCCACCATGTTCTCATGGAGCACAAGTCTGATAAGAAGCAACTGAGGGAGCTGGGGTCGTTTAGCTCAAGAGAGACCTTATCACTTTCTTTCACCTTATAGCTTTCTGAAAGGAGGTTGTAATGAGGTGGGGGTCAGCCTCTTCTCACAGGTAACAAGCGACTGCACAGGAAGAAATGGCCTCAAGTTGCACCGGGCAGGCTTAGATTGGATAGTGGGAAAAACTTCTTCATCAAAAGGATGTTCATGCATTGGAGGCAGGCTGCCTAGGGAAGTGGGGCAGTCAGCATCCCCGGAGGTATTTAAAATATGTGTAGATATGGCAGTGAGACACATGGTTTAATGGTGGACTTGGCAGTGGTAGGCTAATGCCTAGACTTGATAATCTTAAAAGTCTTTTCCAACACAAACAATTCTATGATTCTATGAAAACAGCCATAATAATTAGTTTCAGAGGGAATTGCAAATAGCAGTGACCTTTCTGCATTCAGAGTGCTGTCTTCATGCACAGATCTAAGAGGACAAACAGAGCAAATTCAAGTGCCTAAGTCTGAACAAAATCCCAGCAGGATTTGGCACAGCCCTGCGCAGCTGCCAGTTGGAGATGCCCCACTGCTCGGAATAGAGAGGCGGATACTGTGATGGGACCATGGGAAGAGTCTGCAAGACACAGCAACCACAGGAACATGTGGCAGCTTCAGGAGCTCATCCTGAGCCAAAGTCATCCCAACATTTATAATATCAAACACCTGTAACCCTAGCTGGGAAAACGGATTTAAAAATTCCTCATTTAAGTGCAGGGAAGAAATTATAGTAATGCAGATGGCCTGTAAAAATCTCAGAAACATAGTAAATTGCTATTAATTATCATAATTAGTTAAGAAATGTACAAAAGTATCCAGATGTTGAGTGAACACTGCACTTTGTCGCAATTTATTACACTTGTTTAAAAATTCAAAGCCAAATGAAATTACATGAATCAAATAGGAAAAACCCTCATCTCTTAAGCAGGACATGTATCACAGCAAAAGTGCTGGTGTAATTGGGGGAGACTGGAAACTGCCTGAAAAATAAAACAGTGTAACTTTCACAGGAGGATTTTCTCGTATCTAATACGTGCTGAGAGGAACTCAAAGAGGCAAAAATCTACCTACATCTTAGTGTCCAGTTAATACACTTTTGTACTGTAAATGGGGGCTGCCTTTTTCACTGGCAGCAATGTCATGGAAGAGATTTCACAATTGATTTTTCACAAGCTGGTAGACTACACAATGCCTTGGCATGCGTACAGGCTCTTCCAGGGAAAGCATGGAGCTATTCCAACATCCTGCTGTGATTGCAAGGATGGGCCTTTCTCACCTCTACACACCTGTTACAGTTAAGGGAAAGTGAGAAAGAAAAATTGCTAAAGAATTCTTTTCCTTTAACAAAATCAATCTGCTTTTTTTCACATATAAGTGACTTTTTTTTAATATACATGCACCCACAAGCCAGCTGCTAGGAGACAAGCTAAGAGACAAGAAGGAATGTGCTTCACACAGGCATAGAGCAGCTGTGGTTCCGCTGGTTGTGAAAGGAGAAATGCACAACTGGGTCATTTTTACTGAAGTGCAAGCCTGCAAGTTTCCCATTTAAAACAGACAGCAATCAAAATGTGGCCCTTAAGGTTTCAGATGTCCTGAAGCTCACACAAGGTAAATGAAAAGGAAATAATCCTTCCATTTTGATTGTCAGATTTTACACCTCAAACCTCACCAACATGCTTTAATTAAAATAACTCTTCCTGAGCAACATAGAAAGAGCAATTCTGGAGAAACTGGGAATATACCAAATAGAGAGGGCCTGCACCGCCACTTACATGCACTGGCAGGTACTGAAAGCAAGTCAACTGGAGCATCTCTTTTTGCCCCTTCATTCTGTGTAGAATGTCATGGATCTTCTAAACCGGGAAGACGTCACTTCTTCCAGCAGTGGTCCTGCCCTTAAAGCACAGTAGTAGCATGGCTTGTCCCAGAAATGTTTTGGATACTGGAGTTATCAGGGGTATTCAACCAGAACTTAAATTAAAAAAAAAAAAAAAAGATTAAGGGAGAGTGATTGTCAGTCTAAACAACAACAGGGATATTCATGGTGACATCACCCCATCTCTCATCCTGGGAGAGCCTGTGTGAGCTTTACCACACTGTCTGAGGACACTTCTTACAGGACAGCTGCATCTCATGGAGACCTGTTCAACAATAACGCAAGCCAAAGGACACTAGAGTTTGATTTCAGGAGTAAATGGCCAGCATTACACAGAAAGCTTGAGGCAGCACCCACATTGAATTAAGATGGCATCTTCTTGTGGATACTGAAAGGCTGCTAAGCAGAGATATTTTCCATCGCCTTGCACTAATGCTGTGAGAATTTTCCTTTGCTATGCAAGCTATGTAAAGAGTAAGATAGGTTTCTGTAATAACCTTCACATCTGGTGTTTTTGTTAAGCTACATGGGACAAATAATCTGAAGTGGATGTCTGGTGCTTCAGCCTATCACCTCAGGACAGGTGTGGACACTGTCCAATGGTTTTTTGGAACTAGGAAAAATAAATGATATTGTAAAATTAATAAATAATTCATTCTCTCACTGGACTTATGTGCTGCTGCATCTCTGAATTCCTGCTAAGACTGCCACATCTTCTCTCCTGCACCAGCTGTAAACACAGAGCGAGTGGGACTGAGAGCTGGCAGGAAGAGGCTCAAAGAATTGCAGAGCACTTTCAACCACCTAAACACCCTGCAGTGATAACTATCAGGAACGTGTTTATCTACAGCTACCTTACAGATAATAACAGAAGCTTTTGACATGCTGCTTGAGACAGCCTGGCAGGGAGGATGAGCAGGGAGAGAAAGGATGGGGACCTGTGTGTGACAGACCTGGGGAACACAGGCCACTCACACTGCCAGATTCCAAGAACTACTACCACTGTCAACCTCCAGTGCAGCTTAGTGTTAGGTCTATTTGAAAGTCCAAACCCACAGGCCATGGCTGGCTCCTTGTCTATGCATGATTTATGCCATGCATGTTAGAGGCAGCCTCTCAGCTGGCAAAATAAAATTTACCTACCAGTAAGGGTTTGACTGTATTGTCGTTAAAGTACCATCAAAGCCAATGGATTAGAAATGCAAAATACAAAGTCTGAAGCACTGTGAATTGTGCAAGCAGAGCGAAGAGCACTGAAGGGGAGTTGAAGATTCTGGTTGAACCTGCAGTTGACCTGAGGCAATGGGAGAAATCTTTCCTCTTTGAGACAACTGGATCTTGAGCACTACTGTCACAACACAGTAGCTGGGTTCAAGGAAACTGAGTTTGACAGGGAGACATCTCCCCTCTCATGTGGCTCTAATCCTGGTGCTGGTGATCCTTTTGGTGTTGTGTTTGAACAGGGGAAGTTTAGAGGCCAAAAGCAGCTTCAGATTATGTCATCCAGCAGTCCATATTGGCAGCTCACACTGTCCACTGCACACCCGTGTCCATTTCTATTACCCACCTGGGGCAATCGGGTTTATTCATCACCCCAAGACTGTACACAAGCCTCTCAGGCTTCAGCAAAGCAGGTGAATAAGGGCGCATATCCCTTAAAGCTCTCATTCTGTCCTGCCCTCTGAACCCTTGTCCTCTTCTCTCAAGAACTCCTCACCTTTTTGTGCCACCCTCTGATGCCAAAGAGGACTCCACAAGCTCTTCTGTTTTGCTTTTAACAAATTAAGTAGTTGTTGGCATGGGTTGATATAAGAGGTGTCCTTGCAGAGCAGAGTAGAAGTTAACTCAATTGCCACAGCACCCCCCCTAGTCTGGATGTAGCGTCTCCAGAGTTTCTTCCTACTTTTGTGAAACCTGGAAACAGTAAGTTCTTCTCCACCTTTCCTTCCACTCTCACTCCTACACAACAGTGCTTAATCTCCCTCCTTCACAGCACAATCAAGCTCACTGCATGCTGCTCATCAGACGTAAGGCTGGTAAAGGGTTACCAAATCGGTCAGGGGACTGGAGCTCAGCACAGGCAAGGGGAGGCTGAGAGCTGGGTTTGTTCAGCCTGAAGAGGCTCAACAGAGGAAACAGCCTGAATCATCTCAGGGACAGATGGCAATAGGACAGGAAGCAATGGACCCAATGAAAATCACAATTAAACAGAAAAAAATTCCTTCTCTGTAGAAACACAAAACTTGATTGGAGAAGGCCCAGTACCACCTGATTCTGTTGGATTCATGTTGAGTGAAGGTTGAACTAGACGCCCCATTTCTGATTTAAACTACCCTGTGATTTTATTATTTCATTTACTACGTCAAAAACTGTACATTGCCAGACTCCACTGGGAAAGTGCCTAATTAAGAGCAGCAGCAGAACAGGCAATGGGAGATGTAGATGCATCATAATTGCATTTGCACTGCTGTCAGCATTGGAGCATATTCTATACTAAATATGATAAAACAGCAATATAAAGTCCAGTTTTTGAGGTTGTGAGGAATCACGAACGATACGAATGGATTTTACTCATCATTGTGCTTCTTGATGTTTTACACAGTGGAGAAAGAATGAGCCTTTAGTAAAGGCCAAAGAAAACTCATCCCTGTCCTGTAACAGTTGTGTCCCTGTTAAGACATTTTCTGTCTATAACACTACAATTTGCATTCTCTAGGGCTGTGCTTAAGGTTCACCACAACATTCCTGGTGTTTTTTAGTGTTTCAGGTTATTAAGACAGTAACAATTTTGTAAATCATACTTTGAAATGCACTGCTTGCTTGTAATTTGGTTATTACTTTTCTATGCCTCATAATAAGTTTAGAAATGGGACTGATAAGATTTTTTTATGGTTAAAAAAGCCTTCAGGAGTAACATTGATAGTAAAAGAAACTCAGTAATATTAATATTAATCTTTAAAAGCTTTCTATGATTTGTTGATAAAAAAGCCTCTCAAAGATTTTACTGAAAAATTCTACCACTGTGAGATTTTAATTAACATAGCATGACAAGGCTCTGAACATAACGAACTGCCATTGATTTTCTGTATTAATAACCTCAGTTATCTAAATACAGGATGTTCACTTTCAAGAAAGCTGCACAGTGCCCAATACACATGGAAGATATTTTTTAATCTGGCACAAGGGAGACCTCAGTAAGACTGGGGTCCAGAAGAGAAGAGAGGAGGTGGTATCAGCCTAATGGTGAACAAGGGCATGAAAGAGGCACCTGTACTGGGTCAGAAGGCAGAGAGGGTCTCCAGAGAGGCCTTCACGTGACTCTGGGAATAGGTGGCCGCCATTTGTGCATCTTCGGATGCAGTAATCATCATTCGCAACAGACACAAAAATACACACAGTCACTTTGTTCTACAGAGCGCCGTTGGTAGCAGTCAGCTTGCAGAGATTGTGGTGCAAGCATTTGGTGCAGCTGCCTGGGCTCCAGCCCTGCCTCTGTGGGCAAAGCACCAAGGCTGCTGCTGAAGACCCTCGGGAGGAGCTGCAAATCCTGCTGTTGGTGGTGACTCTTGTACAACCATATACATCTAAGACAAAATAAGGACGTAGGTTGGCCACCAGCACCTATTTATGTCCTTCCTTGAATGGGGTGGTGGTAGGAAAACAGTCAGAGAGACACACCTCCTATTTTTAACCCATCCATTGAACTTTTTGTGCATGGTGCACTGCTTAGCTCCTTTATGAATCACAGCCTGCCCTGGAGACTGTTTATTTACCTGTTTGATTTTTAGGAGAGGGAACCAAGTGAAAATGGCACTGAGCAGAGAACAACAGGCTGGATACTGAGAGAGAGAGAGAGAGAGAGAGAGAGAGAGAGAATTTAAGGAGAAGATGGGAGAAGATGTCTTAATCTTGCAGTGAACATTTTTAAAAAGGAGAAAATAATGTACATTAGCAGGAATAGATTCCATTTATTTCCTCATAATCTCATTAGGAATTGGTATTTATACAGGATAAATGCCTTGGGTAGATACCTATAATGCTTCCTTTAATTTGCTTGCAATATATTTCTATTGCTCTGGGTTTGTCATCAACAAACACAGAGTGCTCAGAAAGCAAGACAACTAGAAATAATGATTTAGCAGCAACTAATTTGTATACATACAAATAGAATCATTCCATCAGCTTTAAATTATGAAAAAGAGGTTAGTTAAAAGCTTAGTGAGTTAGTTAATAGCTAGTGCTACATGAGTAAGAAAAGCAGAAAAGTTTCTTACATCTAACTTTGTCCCAAACATTCCATCAAACAAAGGCATTTTCTTAATGATTAAAAAACAAAATTAATGATCCATGTTATTGAGGCAATATAAGCTTCTCAACAGAGACTGTTTATAGCTTCCCTAAATCGCTCGACCCACAGCCTCTCACAGCACTTGCCAAGCACCAACTGCCACAGGTCCCCTACCACAAATCCATCACACCCTCTTGGAAAAGAACCGCTGCCTCCCGCAGTCCTGAACACAATCCTACTAATAATGTGGAATGCAGAGATGGCGGCTGGGTATGCAGGAAGCCTGCAGGGCAGTTTTGGGAGACCTGGGCTGCCCCGCTCCCTGGGCAGAGCCCAGCACGACAAGGGGCTGGCACAGGCACACAGCAGACAGCCCTTGGGAAAGCAGCTGCTGCCCCAGCCGTCGGTGCAACAGACTCCTTCCCACAGCTCCCTGTGAGACACGGCACGGTGCGTAGGCTGTTCGTGAGAGGCAGTGCTGCGCAGGGGAAAAAGCAAAAGCACTGGCTCTGCCGAGGGCTAATCCTTCACTGTTCTTTCACCAGCGTTTTACTGCCCCCTAAATATGGTTAATTTTGTAAAACCCTTTGAGGCCCTTTGGAAAAAGGGGCTCCATGAGAACTTGATACTCAGCAATTTCAATCCTATTTAGAAGGGAACAAGTCAAGCCTCCCTTCCAGATTCCTCACGTCATGGTGTGCCTTGAATACTGATGTGCAGCCTCTCACGCTGGTTTGTTCAAAGGCTTGAATAAGTGAACAGCGACAGAACAAGGAAGCGCTTTACTCATGAGAGCGAATATGGGGACAAAGTATCATCCTCATGACAGCAGGGATGTGGTGGCCTTTTAATCTCACTGGCTTTCCCTGAGATGCTGTTGCCTTCTTTTACCTGCAGGCACTTGGCACAGTGAGGAAAAGCATCACATGGAAGAAAAACACTTGGAATGATATTGCGTCTATTCTTCCCACTGAGCTACGAGGACTATATGATCTAGTTGTCCCTGATAATTTCAGGGGGCTTGGACTAGATGACCTTTAAATGTCCCTTCCAACCCCAACTATTCCATGATTCTATTTATACACATTATGACCTTTTCGTAGCACTGTTTACTATAGTAAAACAGACGGTGCACAGTTTCATTCTGATCCAGCACTTTGACCCATCTTTTTGACATGCCAGAAAATGGGACCAAAGTGTGATTCTGAATTCACTGAAAGTTTGAGCTGTTGCCACCCTCAGAAAAAAAAAGAGAGTATTTGCATAAAGATACATCTTCCAGTTCCCTGCAAGTACAGTCAACAAAGGACACTTTTGAAATCACTTTTTTTGAAAGTATTTTTTTTCTCCTTTTACAAATTCTTATGTACAAGTTGGTAATTAGACTGTAAGTGACTTCCAGGATAAACAAAAAATATAAAGTGAAAAGCAGCAGAGAAGATGATACTGTCATTGTATCCCACTGTATTTCTGCTGAAATCCTATGACTTCTTATGCACTTTAACATTCATTACATATTTTATTTCTGAGTTCCCCATTACACTTGGCATTCCAAGATCTCTTTGTACAATATACACAGATTAAATGGCAAAAGATTTCTGAGAAAAAGAAATATAATTCAATAATTGTTGAAAAATTGCTGTAATTTCAAGCTATAGACATGGATAAATATTCAGGAGTGTTAGGAGAGAGAGCTAGAAGTAGAAGCAAAATGTTTGCTTAAATTTTCCGGCACTAGCACTTCCATCCTCTCTACAATACTCAAAAGACAGAGGAGGTTCCTAGTGAGACAGTATTGAAGCAACAAATCACTGGTCTGCCATGGTCAAAATAAGATCATATAAAACCATATCTCATTTTCCTAATTACTGGAATGGAAATGACTAAGTTCTGAGTGCAGTTCAGAGGCTGGTGAAGTGTCCTGCCTACAAACTGTAATTTTGTTGAAAACACTATGTTCTTTGGATACATCTGCTGGATAAACTCTCCATTTTGGGTGACATAGCAAAACCTTCTTCTGTTTTGCTTTCCCAGCTGAATAAAATGTGAAGACAGACATAAACAGCCTCTGAAGCACAAATCGCCTTAAACTCAAAAAAGTGGTGTTACCACTACTTGAGAAATTAATTTCACATTTTCAAACAGAGATGTATTGCTGCCTCTGTATGAAAGCATTTAATGAAAAATTTATTTTAGAATCAGCTCCATAACACCACTAACACTTTCAAGACATGTTGCAAATGTAATTATCTGCAATAGCAAGACTATTTAAGTCATGTAACTGCATAATTAGGGTCTCTTCTGGCTCATCATTACAAGAGACTAAATAAGATTAAAACATGACTTGATTTTTATCTGCTTTTTATACTTTGTCACCTGACATTTCTTGGTAACTATTAATAGGACAGATAATAAAAAGGTTTTGTTCCCCTCTTCAGTAATAGCCATTGCTAATTTCCATTACAAGTTGTTTTCCTCGGGCTTTGGAAAAAAGAATTGCAATGATAACAAGCAATTTATTTCTGTGAACAGCAAAACCTTGACTTTACGGCTGACAATAAACAAGCAAATATTTTCGTTTCATAAGGAAAAATTGAAACATGTCAAAACAACATTAGAGTGGAACCTGACCATTACCACTGATGAAGAGTGGAGACTTTTTCCATAATACAATAGTAGCAAATTTTCCAGATATGGGAAAAATGCTGAAGTTGTTTACAGGCACTTGTGTACATAGTGAATGAATAAAAGATGTCTTGGCATTAAATATGAATCCAAAACCAGAAAATTAAGGCAAGCATCTTGAAAGCAAGTCATTAGTAGCTGATGTCTGAGATCACGCACCTGAGATCACAGGGAAGAAAAGTAGATCTTCTGTTAAAGCATTGTGCAGCAGGAAGACTATGACATAGTTGCCATCACAAAAATGTGGTGGCTTGACTTGTACAACTGGAGAGCTGCAATGGATGGGTAGATCTATAATCAGACCTGTCTTTTCATCCTCACATCCCAGGCACAGGCAACCCTCTCTGTTCTATGTCTCTCATCATTTGAGTTCAATGACACAGACACAGGGACATCCACTGCCTACACTCCCATCCCCAGCCTCTCGTGGTCCCACAGGCCAGAGCATGCATGGATTACAAGCAGTAGTGGAAGATGAGATAGCCAAAAGTACAGGAGGGATCAATTACATCCTACATGATTTAAAGGCAGTTCACTGGTTTGGCTTTGCTTAATATTTGAAGAAAGAGGTGGCACCATTTCTCATGTCACTTTCTGATGCATATGACCTATTCTCTGGTGGGTGGTGTGTGGCAAAATAAAGAGGAAAAGCCCAGGTGATGTGCAGCCAGCACAGGAACACCGAGATACGATGCCACACAAGACAATATGCAATATTCAGAGCAGTAATCGAGGCTGTGGATGAGCTGTATCCAGGCCCCCTGCTGAACCACTGTTTGCTCTATACACCCCAGAACCCATTATGCCAGGCAACAGAAGGATAACCATTACCTTTATTGCTAGAATTGCAGTGTAGAAAAACATTAGTAAGAGCAGGAGTTTTACCTGCCCATCTCTCCCTGCTGCCTTTCTGTGACTCCTCCATGCCTACTGAAGTTGCACTCACACACATACACTGAGCCAACATGGGAACAAAGGTTATTTTAAACAAAGAGAAAACTATTACATATCCGAACCTTGAAAGGCTACACGTGAAAAACTGGAGACATGACCTTACTTTTGCTGGTGGCTTCACCACTAACTTTTTTCTTACTCTCAGCCTATATATTGCTTATATGTGAGGTTCTATAGTGACATCTGGTTTTGACACAGGCTTCCAACCTCTAAAATTCCTGCTGGTATTTCTAACTGTTTTCAAACAGGGAGACTGAAACCTATCTCTGTCCCAGGTATCTGCTTCCTTCCTTTCTTGGAGGTTCCCATCCTGCTGCATAGTTCAGCTGCTGCAGGGTGGACAGCATATATTTCAGCCCCACAGCTGCATGGACACCACCACAGTTTTTGAAACAGCTCCTGGTATATGTAATTTCATTTTACAGACTAATGGCAGTTTAGATCAGTGCCAATTGTCTCAGCACCCATGAACTGCAGCTGTTGAGCAGCTGCTAGACAAGTAGCAGCAGGGAAAATCAGAAGGGACAGGATGAGCTGCCAGGGACAGAATCTGCTACAGACATCTCTGCTTAGGATCCCTGCGGGCTACCTGTCGAGCAGGAGTCATGAGGAGCATTGGTCAAGAGAGAGCAGCAAATACTTCACTCAGGTGGAGGTTGCCAGGCACCTCACATCTGGTCACATCAGCACATGTGGTGGCCCAGACCTGGCCATCAGTCTTCCCAGCAGGGCTGTAAGATTGAAAGACTTCCAGTGAGAGTAAAAAAAGAGACACAGCCTCTTGCAACAAGCACTGGTTCAAAAGCAGGCTAACATGGTCAGTTCAAGTTTCAGTTTGAGTATTAGCAATAGCAATAAGGGGACAGTGACTCTGCTTTAATTATAAAAGCCCAGTAAGCTGTTCTCTCTTTAAATAATATCCTCCTACACCATGAACAGCTTTACTTTAACAGAAAGCACATTAGATCCTCAATAGAAACACAGCAGAGCTTGGACTGTGGGAATACAGCTGCTAAGCAACCTTACCAACATCCTGTCTATTCCTGCACTGTAGCTGTGAATAATTACTCCTCCACGTAACCCTCGCCTTTCTGTCACTGCTCTTCCACAGCTGTATACTCTTGTAACTGCAAATGGGCCCAAACCAAACTCCCAGAACTAAAATTATTCTCAGATTTAAGGAAATCTGGCAGGAAATCCAAACAGGTGTCTGCCCTCTCTTGCTAAAATTGGATGATGTGGAGCCCTAAATATAAACAATCAAAACTTTCAAAGCTGTGTTTCTGTTTCAGATTCTGTGGTTCAAGCCAGTCTGTACTCATTTTCTTACTCTGATCTCTCCCGATAAAAAACCAACTCATAAACCAAACAATTTTACCAGATTTTAAAAAATACTTTCAAATTATTGATGGAAATTAAGACATTTACTGCATTCACTGGCTACTCTGTCCACTCTTCCTGGATGTCAAGCTAGTGCTGCTTTGTAGGAGGAACAGATTTTATTTCACAACTGATTGAAAAAAACCCAGCCAACACAGTGTTTGGGGTAAAAGGATGAATCAATGCTTCTTGGCACATCTCCGTGTCAACAAAAGAAGTGAGCATTGCCCAACTTTACCTTGTTGTCTGGAAGCCAGAGATTTACTTCCAAAGGATCCTGGTCTATTTAAACTCTCCAGATTAGGGACTGCATAAATTTTAAAAAGCAAGATTTAATAGAAAGACTAAAGACTGCTGACTGTGCTTCAGAAGTACTCAGAAAGCTGTTTGCTTTAGAGAGTAAATTTTCAGCATTACAATATTAAGACATAGTAAAGTTACATCCCTGAGAATGCAAAATTTAATGTCACTGGGATATTGCATCTCTAATTAATATATCATCATACTATTGGATTATATCACTAATAGTTATTAGTAATATATTAATAATATTAAATTACAAACATTGAAATACCTAATATTGGAGGAGTTAATATTTATAAAAATAAGTGTCCAGAACTGAATCTCATGGCATTACGAGGTAGTTGGGAGATACATTTACTCTGCGGAGTTTTACCCATAAGAAATATTATTCCAGATCTTAGAATTTACAATCTCAAGACAATGATTTTCCATCTTTTCTAATTATGTGGGACTGAAAATTTTCCATGGGGACTGAGGGTTCCAGTACAGTGCAGTTTAGCTTATTAATAACAACTTTGATTTTCCTCCGCACCTGTGACAGAACCATTAGAAAGCATCAGCAGAATCCAGCAGTCTAAGCACAGATTGAAACTCCCTTTTTCTGAGCTGTAAACATCAAAGTCGGCATATCTCTTGCCTAGGCAGCAAGGCAGCTGACTTTGGGAAAGGAAACAGTCTTGAGGCTGAAGAGCAGGAACTTTCTGGGAATGAGACACTCTGCTTTCTGATTGCTGGCAGGCCATTTAACTTCTCTCCTATTATGTATCTGTCCAAGGTCAGCAAGTGGCCTAACTGCCGAAGCCATCAGCCATCAGTGCAGGAGGAGATTTACAGAGAAAAGGAAAAACACTTGTACTTGGATGGGGCCATGATATTTTACCTTCACCAAAAACTTCTTGTCTATATTTCTTTCTCTTTCTCCCCCACTAGAAATGTGGAATATCTCATCCATAAAAGCATCACAACCAGATTCCCATGGGCTCACACACCCAGAGCAAGGAGGAATAAAAGCACGGCACACACCAAAATGAAATCTCTGCATTTTTCCCTCACAACTTCCATACATGTCCCTGATCCATCAGAGAATATGCACTTATTAAAGACCACTAGCACCAGCTAAATTGAATTTATTTTAAATATTGAATGTTAATCTCAGGAATGCCTCAGTGTGTTCAAGAGCTGAGAACCAGCTTACACAATCACAGATATGTTTAGGGTTGGAGAAGGCCTCTAAGATCATTGAGTCCAACCATTAACCCTATTAATAATTTTTATATTAAAACAATAAGCCCATCCTTTTTCCCCCTAAGAAGCTAAAAAGTTCTATAACTACTCTAGCTTTGGTCTTAGAGCAAATTTTTATGTTTTTAACTCTCACAGCATAAGGCACATGAATAATATGTTTGTATTACATGTCCTATTTTCAATGCAGTTTACAAAAATCAATTCATACACGCACTATGGCTGCAAGACAGGAAACTACCTGTTTCATCCCATCACTGACATCCAAAAAATCAGTACTAGCCAGGTGTTACCTCCTCTGTGTGCATCCGGGAGGGTTGTGTTACTCTAATTAAACTGATTTTAATAGTCTATTTAAGTGTCTCTAATTTCTCCATGTAGGAAGGCATGTAATCTATCTACCTCTATCTATCTGTCTATATGTACATGGCCATCCAGTAATGAGGGAATGAAATGCATTTTCTTCCTGAACAATGCCCTCCACACACAGTCCTGGGTGAAGCATGAAGTTGCAGAGAAGTCACTAAGAGTTATTTGGTAACTATTAAAGCTGAGGAATACAAAGGGCTTGAAGTGAATGAAAACACAACTGTTTACCCTGAACAGAACACTCAGCTTCTGGGGAGGCAAATGCTCCATCCTAACCACGTCTGCTGGGAGCATGGCAGCTTTATGTTCTGTGGGACTGAGTCACTCTTCTCTCCTCTCTCTCAAACTTCTTCCTAGTTACTTGCACATAAGCCATAGGGAAGCCTCAGACATTCTGGTTGCCTATACATGCAATGTTGAGGTCCAGTTGGTCAGATTGTGAGGGCATTGTTCCAGCAGTCTTGCTAGATATTTTCCTTGGCATCTGTGCAGTAAGGTTTTGGCAGTAATTAGCAGGGTTGCTTTGCAATTTTGTATTGTATAAAACTTTTGTTATGACCTTCATTTGCAATAATCTTCGCATTCAGTAAAAAAGAATGTTAATGAAAACATGTTTATGAGGGATTAACATAGCAAGAAATATAAAAATGCTGTGTAGTTTTAAAAAAATTACTAAATACTTTTCTCATGACTATCCTAATTAGAATATTTATCCTAAATTATTTATACTGACCTGAGCAAATCTAGCTCTTAAATTTAAGCTGCACTACTAAATGTAATAGCAACATTATTAACAGAGTGCTTGAAGTTGCATGCTTCATATAACACAGTGGCAATACTCTGCTGTTCTACTGCTGTGTTCACTTAGCACATGAAATTTGGGGACTTTTGTACTGGAAGTGTTGGGGGTTTTAGTCACTTCCTCTTTTTCCATTCCCTTTATAGGCAATTCCCTGGCCAGAAAGAAGGCACAAAGAAAATCAGCTGTAAGGACAAGAGTCAATGGCAGAGCAACCCTGTCCCTTCCGGTGGCAAGGTTCATCCTGCAGGACATTGATTGAGCCACTTTGTTGTGTGCTAGAGAAATGTTCTGTAGCTTGATGTACCCTGGAGGGGATGGGTATTTAGAGAATGGTTTTAGGGTTCATATTAAATCTATTACCTGGCAATCCACAGTTGTGGAGGACAAAAGTTCTGAAGATTCATGGGAAAATTCCAGCTGCATGCTGTGTAAATGTAAACTTCACTTCTCAGCCTTTCCTAGATATCATCCCATTAGCAAATGTGTCCATTTAGATCTCATTTGTGTCGCGCCTTTTAAACATCTGTCTTCATGATGTTCAAGATTTGGTATGGTCCATGTTCAAACACTCACTGTTACTTCTCATATCTATGTTAACTCACTTTGGGTTTTATGATCAAAGGTTAGACCACATGGTGAGGTGGTAGGGAGAAAAACTGGAGGTGTAGACACTCTTATTTGGAAAGAGACTGACTGGGTAAGGATGTTTATCTTAGGAAAGGATAAACCAGACATGATAAACAGATATGACCCAGTCAAGCATCTGTAGTGCTTCCTTTAGTGAAGTTCAGCAGTCCCAGCTAGTGTGTTAGGGAGACTTATTAGAGCCTTTTCTCTTTTCTAGTCTTTCTGGCTGGATGGCCAGATAATTTAGTTATAATGGTACTTGTAAAACTAAACTCAATGCAAGTGGTGGTTATTTCAACTCTTTTATTCCTTCCCAGGAGTGCCAAGCAAAGGGAAGAAAATTAAAGGACAGAAAAAGCAAAGCAGCTCTTCTCAAGGCAGGCATACTTTAGAAGTACATACTTAAAAACAACTTTAACACAGTGCCAGAGAGTAAGAGACACGGCCAGGCCAAACAGACTGCGGGGATGTTTGTTACCACTGTCTATTCTGCCAGCATATTCAAAGTCCCCTGAGACAGAAAAATTTCATGTGTTCTTCTAGCCCTGCACTACAGAGCAACAGACAGGTCGCTGGTTCTGGCACCTTTCAATGGAAATTCAAAACACTGCAATTTTCCTGTTTACATTACAAAGTTAATCATAAAATTGATACAGACTGAATGCTAACAGAATGGTTTGCTATGTTTTATACATACCATGCATTTCAATCAAATGATCACCTGCGTATACATTTTCCGCTACTTCCAGTGCCTTGATTTATATCTCTAGAAACTGCCTGCCCTAGATCAGAATAACACCAAAAAACCCCAAGTATATCTGACCATTTGAATATTGCTTACAGCATTTTTGCTTTCATTAGGTTTGCTAATGTAAACAACTGAAGTAAACCAATTACTCCAAAAGGCTTTGTTGCCTTCTTGCACAGATTTTGAGAGTAGTAAAGACCAAGGATGGAAGCAAGACTTCAGAGTGCTCCAAATCAGGGGATACACTGTTCAAATGCCGGACATCTCTCATGTCACAGGATCTTTATCCAGTTGTGCATTCCAGCTTCGTACAGGGAAGTGCACCTTCAGCTGTCCCACTTACCTGTAACACTTCAACAAAACTGTCCCATGCTATCACATTCTCCCAGGACAGATATCCACACTCATAGACTGTGGAATATCTTCTGGAGGTCTATTTACAACAGGTAATGTAGCATGACTTAGAGATTTTGTCAGAGGAACATACTGTCTCTGGACTCATGATGCTCAGGAGGGCTGGCATTAGTCTTGCTGACAAATCCAGAATGAAGTGCAAACCTCCCAGAGGAGGTGCCAGGGGAAGGCATGTGCTATCAGTGAAACTGTGCAGGATACAGGCCTTCCTCCAAGATCACCACCCCAAAAGTGAAATGCCAGTTTTACAGCCAGTAAGCTGGTGAGCAGTATTTCATTACATGGCATTCTGCAGAGAAAATTATCAAGTAATATACAAATATAAAGAAGGTTTTTCTTTCAGACTTTGACTTAAATGTGTCTATGACAGGGACTGAAACTCTGTTTTCTGACTGACCTGAAATTTAACATCAGACTAAACTGTGATCTGCTCAGCCAGATGTGTCAGGATAACATATGGCTCTGCACTGTGCAGGCTAACCCAAGTGAAAACAGGGGGTAGATTAGAACATTACAAAGCCATGGTCCTACAGCAAATACTTCTTTAAGCCATTTACTGGGGTTTAGGCAGTATGTAACTCTATCACAGAGTTAACTATTAAAAAGATGACAGTTTTAGGCACTGCCCTAAAATACAAGACTATAAAATGCAAAACAGGTGAACTTGCCATCTGGAGTGGTGAGAGCTGAATACACAGGCACTTGCTACATTTAAAATGATAGCCCAATCCATAGGAGGAATTATGAGGAGAACAAAGCGGACAAATGCTCTTTTGATCGCTACCTTGAATTTCCTAGTTCCATGTGCCCATGTTTGCCCGCTCTCAGGTAAGTGCTGGGTGTGCAGTGTGACGGTTAAAAGGCCAGGGCTATTTTTAGCTGTGTACACATTGCAAGGCAGCAGAAATGTAGGGCAATTCACACCAGCACAGCACAGGCAATTCTTGCCTGAGAGCATGCAGCCCTCTAACTGCAGCTTGAACAGAGAGGGCCACAGTCCCGGTCAAGGGCTGGTTTATAATATCCCCATATCAAAATCTAGTGCAAATATATATGCCCTCCAACACAAGCGGCCAAGTGGAATGGATGTTTTTGTCTGGGGCTCTGTTTAAGCAGGCAAAGGGTTGAAACAGGGCTGCTGTGTGACCCTCACAAGCAGCTTCCCTGCCTTTCTGACCTGAAAAAATTCGTTCTGACCAATCTGTTTTAAATTCCGCGTTGTCACTGGCTCCAGGTTCATGCAGAATGCAGAGGGACTCTTAGAAGGCAGATCAACATTCACTTCAGCCTCCTCACCTACAGATCAGCAGCCAGGGTGAGGATTCAAGGACACAGGCTCACCAAGGCCAACTGAACACGGCCCCAGGCCAGCTCTAGAACATTTTGGGCAACAGGCTAACTAGAGGCATTCAATTTGTTGACTGTCCATAACAGAGGGTCTTTGTACACATTTCCTCCCCATAAAGACGTTATTGGACACTGTTGTCATCTCCTGAGACCTGTGTCCTTACGACAAGTTTTTCCAGTATTTAGGCACAGAGGTTGTTCCAAGCTGCTGTGTTCCGAGCTCTACATGGAGGGGCACATAGGAGAGTCAGCAGTACTTTTTCTAGTGGTTTTGGGCAATGAAGCAGCTTTTACTGCTGGAAGGAGAGAGGAAACACAGATGTGACCACAAGCTGGTCCTTGGAGGTGCCACATAAGTTTGATGTCAGTGCAGAAGACGGTCTAGAAGGAGGGTAAGCATGATAGCATAAGGAGAGGGAGCTGAGCCCTGCGAAGACAAGGCAACATTAAATAAACCATCCATGCACACTTCGTGCACCTCAGTGGGTGAGGGACGAATTGTTGCTTGGGGTAGAGCTAAAAAACGAGATGCAGCAAAACAAAAACATCGTTAAGGCTGAACATCAGGAGACATCTGAAATGATGAGTAAGTGGCACACTTAAAACTAAAACACAAAACAAAAAAAAAAATCTGTGCTTGACCTGCCATTTTACCATACTACAAATTCTGATTTAACTGCAGAAATATATGTTTCAGTTAAGTTGAATGGAGTTCCCACAGAGTTATTAGCAGAAATGCTCAGGGTGAGAGGTGATGGCTTAGCTACCTCTCAGTAACTGTCTGCAGATTATTTAATGTCTGTAATGTGCTTTAAAGATGAAAACCACTGAGTGCTTAGAAAATTAGAACAAAAAAAAAAATCCCCACCAGTGGCATCTATTAAATTACAAAATAACCTCTCCAGGGAAGCCTCAGAAGTATTGTCACTAAATAAATTTAAAACTGAACAGCTTGAAATGTGTTTACTATAGGAAAGAGACCTGCATTTGCCCCAAGGAAAAGAGATGAAATGTCCTAAGGCTTCAATAGTCTTTTATCTCCATTTTTTTATCACTCTTCCCTGATGCACAGGAGAGAGAGATGATTATTTAAACTCTTTTTTCCCCCTCTGGAGCTGTCTGGTGAAATGTGCTGACAGGTACTATCCGTCGACTGTGTATTCCAGGTAATTCACAAGGCAGGCAAGCACAGGGGCCCACATTCCTTGACAAAAAGCAAGAGCATGCAGGAGGAGGAGGCAGCCTCTCCTTGAGACCAAGACAAGCTGACAGCCTTTGCCATTTTCAAGGCAGACCAGAAAAAATGTTACCCAGACACATATCTAGACAGATGCACACAACAAGCAGCGAGCAACAGTTTAGTCAATCCTAGACTGTCATGTGATGCTCAGAACAAAAGGAAGAGGCAGCCTTCTCTTTTTCCTTATGGTCCTACTGCATCTGATCTATATAAAAATAGAAGCTCTCTTCCTATCACTGACAAGAACCAAGACTGAGGTTGTTTATATTGCCAATGGCAGAAGGAGGGGCAGGGTCAGGAGAAAGGGAAATAGGAATTTAAAGAGCAAAGTCAGCTCAGCTGTTTTGGCTCTGATTTCCCATTAGCTCAAAGCTACATCCCTGTCTAGGGTGGTTATGTATTGCAGTCCCCATGCTGTGGGCACCTCACCTCACAGTATCTGCCCTAAAATCTATGGAGTGGGCCAGAGGCTCCAATGAGGTTTATTATAGCTTCCAGGTAAGGGCTGCCTCGAGTGCCTTGTGAGCCCTGAGAGGCACTGTCAAGTCTGGAGCAGGATTCCCAAGTCACAGAGGCGCTGCCATTATGGTACCAGTTACGCTGGAGGAAGTCCCTTTGATCTTGTGACGTGAGGATGAACTGTGGGCAGCCCTTTGAGGAGATTCAGCTCCTGTCCACCAACAGAACTGTTCTGTGGCTCAGCAAGAACAAGACATGACACGATGGCAGACACTGTCTGAGGGAGAGAGCTGTGATCCAACATAGAAGAGGCCATCAAGGGCAGCAGGGAAGATAAAATGCACATTTTTTCTTAACTTGTACACAGCTTCAATATTTCTATTAAATTACATTTTCTATCATTATTGGATAATCTGTAGGTTTTTCTGGCAAATGGGAAGTACAGCAAAAAATCCAGAAATAATTTAATGCTCTTGCTAAGATAAGTGGAGTATACAAAAGTTTTTTCAAGAGTATACACATGGATCCTCAGCATAATTATGTTACTAGAAAGTTGTCATCTCTGTTTAGCAGCAAAGGGCTCATATTTTTTCCTCTGCATTCAGCAAGATGTCAGATGTTGTACTGATATTCTTCAGACATGAAGATTTTTGCAGGCCACATAAACCTTCAGGGCAGCAGGGAGAGAGAAAAATATAAATTGAAGCTCCTCAAATGATGACCTCATTTCCAGCTACATTCTGTAGGCCAGTTGGCAGCACATGAGAGTCAGGTAAGAGTTTATAAACTCCATTTCCAGAGACAATCAGACAAGCAGTTCAGAGGCAGGCAGGAATGAAAGACACTGGTCACTTCATGCAAGATACTTTGGTACGACCTGCCACTACAGAGTCCTTAATGAAATTTTGCTATGCAGTATCAGCAGTTGCTAACGAGGATGGCTGGCCACTGTCTCACCTTGTTTTTTAATCTTCATGAGCTTTTAAGGTAACTTACCCAATCCTGGAATTTGCAGAGAAGTCATATGGTGCTGGTAAATCCAGATCTCCCATCACTGCTTGTCCTACTTTCTGGGCCAAAGTCCTTGTACTGCAGTACAAAGTTGCAAGCCAAGTATCATAACTCAGGGAAGAAATCTGAGCTGCAGCTCAAAACCCAAGATGCTTACAAGGGGAATATTTGATGTGGAAAAAAAATCTCACATTACAAGATCTTTACAAGCACATCAGAAATCAGTCCAGAACTCTACTTCTCAGAGTACTCAGGTAGTCAGAATGCTTATTTCACAGTGTAACTGTGCAGGATACAGGTTTATCTTAATGGAAAATTGCTTGATAGCCAACAGCTGCACTATGAGTATTAGAACCAAAGTTTCATTTGGAGATCTCTATGTTGAGTGAAATTTGTCACTAAAATTCATTAAGTGAAAATTCCACTATCAGCAAATTTGACTGATGTACTAGAAGATTTTTCAAGAAGTGTATTTAAACTGAACTAGAAAATCAGGATATATTCCAATAAAACCACCAGATTGTTGTAAATTACATACAAAAATTTTTTAAATTAGAGGCTTGTTCTATGATAAGGTATGTTAATATTCATACTTGCTATGGGAAATAAAGTCACAGTACATGTGCCAAACCTCATTACAAAAGCATATGATTCAAATCACAGTCTAAAAATAACAATAAATCTTGTTTTATTTTATTGGAAGTTTTTTGTAGTATATCCATGTTACAAGGCAAACCAAAATACAACATGTTATCTTTTGTATACAGCCTCATGAAATAACTGAATGAAATATTTACTGTATGCAATGGATAAATCAATAACAAACAACTTCTCAGCTGTTTTCTTAATAACCATTGATCCATTCACCTTCCTTTCCTTCAAAAACATAAGGTGTAAATAACTTTCCCCAAATCTTATTGATGTACTGATAGCAAACATGCTGAGTAAAAGATTCATATTTGACTGAAACAGCTAAATCATAGGGATGCTAAAATTTTCAGAATTTTATTACATTGTTTCACCTCTGACAGATCAAACAAGTAATTCATTTTCTTATAAATAAATGGCTAAGGAAAACATGTAGGATTGACTTTAGGGAATTTCTGAGCTATTTCACCTCCATAGCTTTTTGCTTAGAATTCTCAGTGTGTGATGACAATCTTTTTAGGAAGGCATTTGGATGCACTTCATTCAAAAGTCCTGGTATGGCCAAAAGGACACAACTTATAAGCAGAGCCAGCTGTCACTGAATCTTTAACTTGCAATCACTCAATATTAATCTTGATCTAATTTTTATAGAAAAAAAGGAGAATGCTATTAAGTCTCAATAACTATAAAGGTGAAACTGGAACATACATCTCATAGTACCTATATGTCTTCTCCACCTTACACTCACCTTGGCGCTGCCCACCTTGATCCTAAGGTGGCTGGCCTCACACCATATATAATATTTTATATACACTGGATCCTTTCTCTTTGTTACTCCTAAAAGCAATTTCACCCACCTGTCAGGTCTGCCTTTATTTAACTATTAGTCATTGACCATTGATGTGTTGTTTATAGCTCTGGGGGCTCAAGTATCATCCCATGCCCTCTACTGACATCTCAGATCTGTACCCCTCTGCAGGGCATCCAGTAGCTTTCCTTTCGAGACCTGTGCCATGATACCATGTTTATAGTCCTCTAAGCCACATCATTTTGCTAGGGCACTGCCATCCTTCATTCCACATAAAACAACCACTTGTTACTCTCAGCTGAATTAAAATTATGGTTGAATCCCACAAAGCTAAGCAAAAGCAGAACAAATTGTCTACCAGTCACCTGGTCATTAGGAAATTGCTGTTCCAGCTAAACAAGCTAAAGCAAAGCCCCAGACAGGCCAAGACAAGCCCAGACAAAGCCGTAAGTCCTGAGGCCTTACAGAGCTCCTGCAGACCCTCTGGGCTGTTTCAAACAACAGCAATGTGTGTTACCATGAGTACAGCAAATACTGAGCTACAGGGCTACACAAAGTATGGTTGCATGGGAGCCTACAAATGCAGTCCATCCTTGAAAAGCTCTGTCACATAGTCACGGTGCCTCAGAGCCAGGAGAAGGGAACTTGGGTCAACCAGCCTCCTCTTTGCAGTCACTTCTGTCTCACTTGGAAGTAATTGACTTCTCCTAACCAACAGCAGTGTGTATGCTGACCTAGCTAACTGGAGACTCTACTGTTTCCTTCCTACCTTGATGAAAGTCAGCCTGCTTTAAAGAAGGAAAGGCTTATAAGATTTCTTTTGCTGGTTACTGGCTTTTCCATGAAATTTAGCCCAGGCAAGAGCATACAGGGAAACGTTTCTTTCTCTGCCCAGAGGAGCAAGACCTGGCTTAATACTGAGCCATAAATGGGACCGTAGACCTAGGAGCCAGTTTAATTGGGTTTTATTCCCAGTTCTTCAGCAGTTCCTTGCATCACCTTGAGGAAGTCACTGGTAATCTGTAACAAGGGCTGATGCTTCTCCTTCTAAATGGAGGCAGTATTGTCCCTTAAGCTGTTATGCCAAAGCAGTTCAACAGCTATAGATAAAATATGACATTTAAATGCATGCTACTATTTTATTATCCACAAAACTCACCTCCAAGCCAATTTTGTCATTTCTGACACAGACTCTTTTAATATGCACTGAAACACTGCATCAGGCCTGAATGCCAGATCCCAGTGAACAGTCACCTGAAGCATGCACTGCATATATGGCTGCAAGAAAGAAGCTGCCCTACCTTCCTTGATCCCATTTTCAACTGCAACACGATCATACTCCAGAAGTGAGCATTGGGATGCTGTGCTTTTCATCAGCATTCTTCTGGGAGAAGCCTAGAACAAAAAAAAACAAGGAAGGAGGGAAAAAAATCATAATATTTCATGCTGTAGCTCCTTTATTTTTCTTCCCTCAGTCCTGTCCTTGCCAGCTTCAAGTCAGCTTCAAAACAGCTCCTGCTGTGCAGCTCCCTATGACACTCTTAGAGCAACTCCCGTGCCTCAGAAACACGTGCTGTTTGTGCTCACTTCACTTACTCTTCATTTTAGACCAGACTAAATAGCATTTGGAGGCCAATAAAATTCAGCTTTAACTGAAGGTTCAAGGTCACAAACATGTCCAATTTAATGAACTTCCAGGCGGTACTTCCTTAAATCCTTGGCTGCCCCTATCCTGACTGATCCCAGGTCCTAATCACACTACCATTTCTATTTTGCCCTAAAACAAAAATGCAGAGATACCTATATTCACAATTACTCTTCACTGTTCCCTATGGTACAAGTTGTCAAAAGATGCTTAGGTTATCTGCCCACTGATACTTGAAAAGCAACTCCTCATTAGGCCTGCAAGTGCAAGTGGAGTCTTGAGTTACCACAGGGAACAAAACACAATAAAAAAACCCTCACAAATTTTTGTTTAACATGGTTAGACTTCCTGCCAGGCTAGTGGAGAGTTATTAACATTGCTATAAGCACTGAGATACTACCCCATCCTGTTTTCTGCAATGTGCCCTGGTGTGACTGCTGAAAAAGCTGTTAGCAGGGAAACCTTCTAACTTTCCCAGGATTTCCATGAGATTTCTCTCCTTCTCTCTTTTCCCAAGCAAAACTATTAGAAACAATTCTTGGAGTTTTTGTAAACTAATTAGTATTATGCAGCTATGTACTTTGTTTTGGATTTTTATGAAGATATTTTGGGATGAATGTTTTGAGGAATTGACCAATGAGTTTGGTGGGTGGCTGGGCTCGAGGTCCAATGGCCACCTGCCGCTTTCTGTAAACATCAAGCAAGCTAAATTCATAAAACCATTCTGTATGTTAATAAATGGTTCATTCGCTTTGCCTTATTCACCCTGGACTCCATGTCATTGTTAATGGAACACTGCAACACCCTGGTGCTTTATGCTACTTCTGATGTGTGTCCTCCTTCAGGTCTGCAGGCAATGTTAAATGTTCGTGAACTTTCATAAATTATAAAGCTCACAGCAATTGCACATTAATTATTTTATATCTCAAATTTACACTGATCTTTGCAAAAGGTAGTATACCTTTAGTAATTCTTTACTATACCATTTAGGAGAGATTATGTCAATAGGTGATTGTTTCTATTAGTGATTATTCTAGAAGCAGAAATTACTGAGGAGTGTAGTTGTTACGTGAGTGGTTTGCACTATAGCTGCAGGCTGAGTCTAAGTCAGAGTTTTCTTAATGAAATTACTATCTAAATATCCTGATGCAATTAATCTTCTCTCACTTCTGAATAATTCTTCATCTTATCTTCTCTTTTTAGGGTATTTGTCATCTCCAGTTGTTCAAGGTAACCAGTTTAACCTACGTGCTCCCAAAAGGGTCTGTCATCTCAGCACAGAGACACTGAAAGCACAAAAAACCCAAACTGCAACTTCCATTCATTTTGCTCAAAACCAAACAATTCCTGAAGGCTGCTCTCAAATGGAAACAGTACCACATGATTCAGACACTGTCATGTGTTTTTCTTTACTAGAGTTTATATAGCTTTTTGTTTCCAGAGCACTTCCACTCCTTTGCTTATGACAGTTAATGAAACCAGGCCTGCACAGGGAGAGAGCATTTAATGTTACAGCACACAGGTTACTCAGCCCAAGTAACCATGCACTCTATGTGCCTGTTCAGCACTGCACATTTCTAGCACTCTCTCCAGTTTATTTCTAAGTACTCCTATTCAAAGGTCTTCTATAATTAGGCCAAATACAATCAATTCATAGAGCACCATTGTTTTCCCATGTTTCAAAGGAGTTGTTCAGGGCTGTTACATACTCTGAATTGATTGAGTATGGGGATTACTTTATCTCCAGGGGAGATGATGATCAGCATTTCCCACCCAGTTCCTGAGCTGTCTTTACTAATTTATCTTAATAACATCTTTGTGTTTTGACTCAGAAGGAAAGAGATCAAAGCAGAGAACACGGCAGGCATACTCTCAGGATTAAAATTGGCCAGAGGCAATCAGCAGAACAAGTAAACAGCTTTTCAGCAGTCTGAAGAAAAGCCTCGATTAAAGTGAATATTTTTGTGCCCCTGCAAGCTTTTGCCAGTTAGCCCCGTCAGCTTGGAAGGTCACATCTACTGCTCACGTTATTTCTTGTCATCATCCTATCCCTATTGTCCTTGTTCACCCTTGAACTTCATTAATGAATAACGTTACATCAGCTCTTGTGGTTCCTTAACAAGACAGTGTTCCTTAAGGAAATGGGCTGATCTTACAATTACACCATGCTTCACTTTAAATCCCCGAGCCCTGGCATGCTGAAGAGGGCTCACATGTCTTTCTGAGGTGAAGGGCTCAGTCTCTTCAGGATACGATTTGGGGCTTAAAGGGTCAGTGTGTTTCAGTGTTTCAACACTATCCCATTTCACTTCGGCAGCAATAGCACACAGGAGGTGGAGGAGCCTATGTTCTATTTGATGCTTGATATATCTCACTTGGTACCTTGCCATTCTGATGGTCCTTCCTCTATGTTCTCATGTCTCAGAGAGATGAAACTGCTTTGCTGTAAGTTGGCTCCACATCACATCTTGAACAGAACAACCTAATCAGAAGGAAAATGAGAGAGATTGCACTCCTTGTCTTTCTGCATGGAAGCCTAGAACATAACTCCTGCTTATTTCTTTGACTTTTTTACTGAGAAGATAGAATTGATGCAAAGGCACACTCCAAAGTGTTCATTTTAGTTTCCACAGGAGCTTGATTTTTAAAGTGGACTTTGTTCCTAGTGAGTTCAGGAGCCACTGCAATCTAGTTTAAAAGTGATTTAACTTTTTTTTTCTTTTTAATCAATGAGCATTAGGCCTATCCTGTGCTCTCATCTTGCTCAAAGCCAGAGGTGGACAGAAGCAGCTCAAATTTAATTGAGAATCAATGCATACAAATACAAGGTCATGTGTCTGGGAACAACAGAGACACACTTGCTGTGGAACAAGGAGTCAGATCTTGCTAAGCAGCACCTCCGAAAAGGACATAGGAAGTCACAGCAGAGCAGTGCCAGAGCAACACCCTGGCATCATCAGCACCACTGCTGCTACCTATGTAAGAGCACACTGAACACAAAGGGATATGCCCTCAGTATTTGGTGGTGAGGAGGCTGTTGCTGACACACTTGAGCCCAGACCTTGGCTTTGAAGTATTGGAGATGTGGGAAAGGCATTTGTAGTTTGTGAGTGCTGCCAGGTTTGCAAGTCCTCTCATCTCTCCTCTCTTGCCCAAGCTTTGTGCATGCTGTGGGTGTCTTCCCTGCTAACAGTCAACCTGTGATGCAGCCCTGTACGGCGGAACAGAAGACTCCAGACATCTTTTAAAAGATGACATTGGGCAGGTGTGGGTGTTCTTCTGCTAAATGTTTGTCTGCAAGGCAGAGACCAATTCAACCAGGCCCTTCATAACTGCTGCTAAGAAAAGAAAAAGGAGGAAAGCCAGCCCTAGCACAAAAGAAGTGGGCAATGCTGTCTCCACAGGACTCCCTGATGAGTGCTGCACCCCAGAGCTCTGCTGTGACACATACCTGGACAGAAATAAGCTAAGCTTAACCTGAGAAGCTTGAAATTATAAACTTATCTTCCTCCTGGGTCACAGCCTTACTAGAGACAAGAATTTGAGGAGTCCTTCATGAAAAGCCTCTCACAGTGCTGGAAGGCAGCTCACAGAGCACAGGTGATGGGGTGATGAATGCAGCCCCCTGGCATGTACAGGCCTGGGGTCAGCTCCATTCCGACAGTACCTGCCATCATGGGTGAGCCCAGCACTGACTCTAATGCTTCTTTTACAAAAAAAAAAAAGTGAGGGGGAAGATATTTTCATTTTTCTTTTACATAGTACTGCTCTGGAAAAGCTAACTTCTGACCCTACAGATTTTATTCCTCACTCACTTCCATCTTTCTTATATTCATTGGTAAAAATAGGCCAGAAAAGTAGAAAACTAATCTTAAAATATTGCCTTCTCAAGACCCATTCTGACAGCTAAGAAAGCAACCAGCATCTGGCCATTGCTTTTCAACCAGCTAAATATCTAGCCATTGTTGGGATTTATTTTTAACCAGCTAAAAGGCCTATCAGCTTTATCACTGTATGCAGGGTTCTGCCATTCATGTCAAATCAAACAGCGACTGGGTTCTTTGGAGCTACTACCAGGCTGACTGGAGCTTCTACAGAACTAGATGATCAGCCCTAATTACAATTTTCCACGACAAAGTAGCTTTAATCTCCGTGCAAAGCATTTGTCAGCCCTATTTAACCATGGGGGAAACTGGGCAGATGAAGTCAGGATAATCAGCTCTTCTTTCTCCCCTTGATATCCCGTTCATGGGAGTATTTGTAGAATATAAAAACCATTAGCAAACTTCTCAAGCCATGCTACTGGCACAAACAGAGAAATTGTGCCCTGCTCATGGCCTTCATATGGGTGATTTCACTCCTTCGATTGTCTCACTTCCTGGCCACACTCAGGCTGGGGGAGGTACATTAACTTCCAGCTACATCACCAAAATTAAAAAAAAAGAAAAACCATAAACCACATAAACTTTTATTTGCACATCTTCCATCATTCCAAAGGGCTGCATAACTTTTGCTCTGTAGATCTTGTACCATAACGTGTCTTTCCTAGATGTTGGGCCATTTTTATGGCACTTCCTTGATATCTCAATAACTTGTGTCACTGTACACAAACATCAACACTGAGGAACATTGTCTTCACCAGTGTCTATACAATGGGAGGGTGACTTCCCTGCCAAAACCAGGCAGTGTGTTTCTGTGGTGTAAAGCTGAAACTCACATTTCAGTTCCAGTGGGCAGGACAATCTGAAGAAGGGGACTCTTCCCAAGCCCTGGCTGGGCTGCTCATTTCCCAAAACATAGTTTCTCATAACATTTTCCTGGGAAATACTGTACTTAACAGGTTTTCTTTCTAGTGTGAAAAGCAGTCAGCCCTTGGAAAGTCATGTACAGTTTTGACTTTTTTTCCCCTATGTTATTAGAGAAAAGCAGAGAAGACAAGGAGAAAAAAAATAAAGTCACTAAACAGGAGGGAAAAAATTATGAAAAAGGCTTGTACTCTGACGAGCAACTAGAAACAATTTACAGCAACAGTTTTGGGTTTAGATTTATTTTTTCATGGAAATCATGTGTTTGGATGTTATAATGACAAATAGAGATGTGCTATGTTGTATAGCTGTACTGGGTAACATCTTTGTAGTATGAACTAATTTACCTGCAGCTTCTCCTTTGTGTCTGTGTGTATGTATAAATTCTCATTCAAGGTTATGTTTTTCCAGTCAGTTTCGAGTGTGTTGTTTGCTTTTCGAGGAAATAAAATGGGAACAATCATCACTCACTCTATAGTATCCCTCCCCTCAACGTTATTAAGGAAAGCAGAACAGCTCTACAAACCCGAGCCATTAACTTTAACGCATTGTGCCAGGTACCAGGTGGTTCTACAGCTTCAGAAGGGATTTTTGGTGGAAACGCCCCACGCGGAAGGGCGCTGCGCCCCGGGCGGCCCCGGCTCCCTCAGGGCAGGGCCGGCGCGGCCCCTCANGCGCCCGCCGCCCCTCACGGCCCGCCGGGGCCGCCTCGGGGGCCGAGCCGCGCTCTGGGCCGCCCCCACCCCTCCCCTTTCCCTTTACTTTCTCCTTTGCCTTGGGAATAAGAGCAGCGCTCCGGCCTGCAGCCGCATGGGCCCGCACCTCCCTGGCCAGCGTCGTCGTCGTGTCCTCGGGCGCGGCGATGTCTGCTGCGGGCAGCAGCCCCCCGAGCCCGCCCCCAGCAAAGCGCTGTTAACAGCCACAGAGCAACCCGAGCTGCTTTTATCCGGGGGTTTGCAGTTTTACCTCAAATGCACCTTTATCACGTGAAGTTGCCCGTCCATACTCTCAACCCACAGCTCACACTTCTTTCTGGGATTTTTCCCCCCTTTCTCCTCCTGAGGCTGGTGCCGTGCCCTTTGTCCGCATCCCCTGGTGCAGTGTCTCCTCACCTTGCTTAAAACCCTGCTGTTCTTCAGGAATCCTCAGCAGCACCAAACCTACTCTAGACTAACATTAGGCTCTTGAAAATTTACCTGAAAGAAATTGCCAAAGTGTCCTTTTCTGAGAGGTTTTTCATTAAAATTCTGCTTAAATTGCATCCCTATATAGGTCCTTGAACACATGAAGCAGATCCCTTGATCATCTATAATCACGAGAGGAACCCAGCCCCAATAAACATTTCTCATTAACTAGAGGTCTAGCTGATGGCTGTCCCCGCATCCCTTCACTCTCCTGTCACCTCAGATTACACCAGAAACCCTTACAGCAGCACTCATCTGCTACTGAACATTTGCCAGTGCCCATCTTGGAGCACAGAAGTGTAAATAATAAATTCCCAGTGGAGGTCTCACCCAAGAGAGTAATGGAGCCCCAATGACAAGTTATTTGGTACAGAACAAAAATGGGGGTGTTGAACACAAACACAATGTGCACACGTGTTGGGAGATGTGTACACAGGGCGTGATCCCTGCAGGGCTCACCTTTGCCAGGGAGCTCTGGCAGGCCATTACCCTTCCAGAAAGCAAGAGAGGCTTTGGCCGGGTTGTGGGCTTGGATCTTTTCTGTTCACTTACCCCATGAGTACTATGAGGTCTGTGCTTATTGCTGAGAGGAATAAGCTGGCTGAAACACCAAAATATTTGGCTGGGAAAGTTGGGGCTGTTCAGCCTGCAGAAGAGAAAGTTGCAAGGAGACCTCAGAGCAACCTTCCAATACCTGAAGGGTCCTACAGGGAAGCTGAAGAGGGACTCTTCATCAGGAACTGCTAGAACAAGGAGTAATTGGTACACACTGAAAGGGGGAATTTAGGTTAGATAATGATGCCTCAGGCATCATTAGGAAGAAATTTTTTACTGTGAGGGTGGCGAGACACTGGACCAGGTTGCGCAGGGAGGCTGTGGATGCCCCAACCCTGGCAGTGTTCAAGGACAGATTGAATAAGGCCTTGGCCAGCCTGGTCAAGTGGGAAGTGTCCCTGCCCATGGCAGGGGAGTTGGGATGGTATGATCTTTAAGGTCCCTTCCAACCCTTAGAATTCTATGATTCTATGATTTAAATTTGTATATATTTGTTTTCATTCCCTCTCTGGATGAAACAACATTTTCACTGGATAATTTTCTTTTATATATGTGGGCACTAGAACTGTATTTGTGACCTGGAAACATGATTTTTCATTTGGAAATCCAGGCTAGTGTAACAGGGATATCACCAAAATGAGTACCATATGTTTTGCGCCATCTATGCTGCCTGAAAGATTAGCTATATTGCTCATTCAGGGGGACAGAAAAATACACCAGAACATAACCTAAAGAAGATGGTTACAACCCAGTATTTCCTTTTCCTCACAGCACTCCCAGGCCCCACTGGTTCCATGAGCAGACACTAATATGTCCAAACTTGCTTGCAGAGCCCAGTTTCATAGATGCACACAAGTTTGTAAAAAATATGCCATTTTAAAAAAAGGTGCTTACAAAGAGTGTACCCTGATCTTCTCATTGCAAACACTATACTAATAATGAAAAAAAATTGCCTACTAACTTTTCCAAACCACCATGGTGTCAGCTATGCCAACTGCCATGGGTTTTACACAGAGCTAATAGCAAATTATAACTTAGGATGGGATAAATAATGTCCACATTAGACTTACCCTGGTTACCTGCTGTTACCCTGGTCTCATTAACACCGACCATTCAAACTGCCTTGTCTCAGGAGGATCTGATTGCTGAGGCCTTTTCTAAAGAAGGAAGTGGACAAATACAAGGCCCACCTTTTTGACTGTTCTGCTGCTGCTAAAAGCAGCAAAGACATTTCTATCTCAATACTATTTAATTCTATTTGTCAGTAGTATATGTATGAGAAAAGAACAAAGATTCCCATTCAGTCAGAAATTAAAATGTGGAGTGGAAGAAGAAAAGAAAAAAAAAGATCTCTATACCAATAGCAATCCCTTTTATTGGAAAAAGGAAATAAAAGATGTGGAGAGGAAAGAAAGGGGAAGTTTCAGGTTCTGTGTAGTTACACACTTTTCTGACACTGCCTTCCCATGCTAGGCGAAGAAGATAAAGAGCCACCAGATTAATATTCTTGGCTGGTCTTTACATTGGTTTGAAGGACTATTCGGCTGTACTAACGATGATTTAGAAACAACAGCTACGAAGAAGAGTTCAGAGGTGTCCAATTACAAACTAATACTGCTCTGCCTAAATTAAATATGGAAAGGAATTAGTCCAGACTCTTTGCTGAGGTAGATTCAGGGGTAGATTCTCATCCTTCACAAAGGCAACAGATATATATCATTTAAATGGTGCCAACAAAGTGCACAGCAAACCAAGGCTGAATTTGAATCCTTGTCCCAAAACGGAAAGGGGGGTGTGGNTGTGCACAAATACAATTTCTAGAGCTCCTTTGTTATCAAGGCTTCCCTGAGCACATCAAAAGATCTTTGTTAACTGCATTCACTGCATAAGAGGCAGTCCAGGGCTGCTGCTCTGCCTGCTACTGAGGGTTGAAACCAGCCAGTCTGAACAAACTCGAGCTAGTTCAGAAAGTAGTGTCAGCCTGTGACACACAGGACAAACAGTGACATGTTCAGCTCTCTGGAAGACAACCCCCATGGCTATCATTTGTGGGCTTCAGTGGGTGCTTTGCCAGCAAGGAAAAAGAGACTTTAAACAATTGAAGGGATGCTAAAAGGAAATGTCTGCACTTCTGAATAGCTGCACGCTGGGAATATCACTTCTGGCACACTGGGAATATCACCTCTTTCATGCTGCCCTGCTTTTTCCCAGCTCCCTCTTGTCATGCAAGACAGGATCTATACTGGATCAGTCAGGGTGACTAACAGGAACAGAAAAAGGAACAGAAAAGGACATGGACAATGTCCGTGGACAATGGATAATGAAGGACCTCTTTTAGAAGCTACGATATGAGGCAGTGAAGTCATGGGCTCATTTTGGAGAGCAGAGAGAGAAGCAAAAGTCCTGGAATACCAGGGAACCACAGTCATTGCTATTTACTGAAGATGAGGATTATCTTTTCGGAGAGAGAAGACAGGCATGTCCTCAAGCAGCTATCTCATCTGGGAAATGACACTGTTCTAGACAGATCATTTTCAAGTTTATTTAACTTACAAAGAGACTGTGAAAAAACACAGAGTATCAGAACAAATTTAAACCATCTGTTTGATCATCTTGAAAACTGTAAACTTTGTCTTTGAGAAAATAATCTCTCTTCAGCATAACAATGTGCATGGATGGATTTGACTAAAATCTGGATAAAGAGAAACTTCCACTAAGTCAGATGGAAATTACCCAGAGCACAAGTCAATATTTACATTATTTTAAGTAATCCTTCTTCTTTCATCAGCTTCTTACAGGAGTATCCAGGCATTTTTGCTGCCTTCAGCTTTCTTCCACACCTCCCTGGGCACTTATTTTACCAAGCAGCATTCAAATTAATTGGCACACCGTTTATCTATTTAAAGCCATTATGCACATACCCTAACTGGCCCTGTATTTCTTTTTTTTCCAAATATATTCTGTAGCACCTACATCTATTCTTTCCTGAAAGTATACAAGTTTTAAATGACTGCACCGCAATCCAACTTATTATCAGATGATCGGATATTTTCTTCTTGTCTGCACATTGTGCTTTTGAACTGTTTATTATGATCCGTAATGCATAGTTCAGAGAGAATGCCTGCCTGTAAAGCAGAGGAAGCAAACCTGCTTTCTTCTCCTAACTCAAAGCCCCTTATCAGCAATGTCACTGGATTAAAATAACAAAGAAAGCAGTTCCTGTTAACGCCCACTGGCCACACTGATAATTCAGCCTTAGCCTTTTCAAACAGCCTATTTGTTGCTCACAACAATATTAACTTCCTAGATTAAAAAAATGATTCACTACATGTAGAGCATCAACATGAATATAAAACAACACTTTGGAAATGGCATCAAACAAAATACATGTTATATTGACAGCCTTGGATTTATGGATACAGAGGTTCAAAACAGTAGCAGAAACTACTTTCAGAATGTGCTCATTTATACCCACACATCACACATCAAACCATGCTAATTAAAATATATAAATCTTGCAGAAGCAGATAATTTTCAGTGCAGTTACAGTGTGGATGGGTTAACTCGGCAGAGACCAGCTGGGGTCTGTGGGCCAGACCCAGGCTGCAGGAGGAGGTTTCTGCCTGGCTCAGAGCTCCTTTCCTCCAGAGGAGATGGGGAACAGCTGCTCAGGCAGTGTTTGCAGCCTGGCACCCCTGCCTGCGCCTGTCCAGAGCCCAACCCAAGGGCGCTCTTGTTCAGGTGAGGAAGGGGCAAGGTGCAGACACATCCTCTTGCACCTCTCCCTTGCTTGGGAGCAACCTTCTGCTGCCATCTCAAGACAGCAGCTGTGAGTGGGACACCCCAGGCTGGCGTGCAGCTCCCCAGATCAGGCCACCATGAGTTGGCTCGTGGGATCCCTCTCACCATAAGCCACAGGGTATCCCAGTGTGAGGGTATTATTCGACCTCAGAGAAACTACCAAAACATTTTGAGCCATTATGACTCTGTCTTTCTGTCACTGATTACAGCATGAACTTTTCAAGCCTCTCAAAGTCTGATGTGCACAACTGTCCCAGTGTAAGCAAGAAAAAAGCCAGGATGACATCATCTTACCCAACAGAATCATGGACACATTCAGGCATTGTTCACAGCAACATGAAATGTGTGTGTGGGAGCATTGGCACCTTTTTCATTGCTGATCACATTCAGCTGCCTCCTAAGTCATTCACACAATCAGGCCTGTTTCTGAAGAACCCTTAGAAATATATATTTACTGAGTAAAAAATAAAATCAAGGCTATGAAGCTCATTCACATTAAATGCCAACACAACATGGAACAGAGAGACAACGAAGTGTAAACAGATGACAGCACCACAGGCTAAGTGAAACACAAGTTAAGGAATCAAATGTTGCAGGGCTGACCATAAATTTTGAAGAAGTCAACCATGAAAAAATCTGCTTGCAACAAGCAATTCGTAAGCACTGGGAACTCCTGCTAACAGAGTGGCACTACCAGTGAGGTCTTTCCTCTTCAGGTGTTACAAGCCTAGACAGCTGGGGTTTTTTGACTGTTTAGTAGCAGACTAACAGTATTGTGGTCTTTCTATATGTGCTGCTAACTAATTACCAGCTACTAAATTCATCAAATACTATACTGGTCATACAACTCAGAAATGTACACCCTTTCCTTAGGTATGAAAACCAAACCACTGTTCCAGTGAATTACAGATTGTTCTTCGACAGTTTTCTCATCCTACTGAAAGCAAAAAATTGTCTTACTGATTTTGGTATGTGCAAAGGGTTGGATTGCAAAACTGGTAATTTTTTAATAGCAGAAAAAAATAGAAAGAAGCAGTTACCTACATAAATTACAGGCTGATAGTCAAGTGGCAAATGCAGCTGTCATGTCATGGCAGACACTTCTCAAGGCCTAAGTAAACTTGGACATGCAACATTTTGTAAGAATTTGCATGTAAGCAAGGTAATAGAGCTACTGAGAAATTTGGGAGTATTTAATAGGTTGAAGGAAGTTAACAAGAATACATGGTAAGGGGATACTGAACAGTTTCAGATGAAGAAATTCTGTCCTGGGTTTGGATAATTAAGTATTGGCTCACCTACTACTTCTGTTACGGGAGGCCAGTGCAGTGTTCATGATCCTAAGCAAGAGGGCTCAGCTGTCCGAGGCAAAGAGCAAAAAAGCATTTAAAGAAAAATAAAGGTTTAAGAAAGTGCTGTCTCTTCTCCTCATGTTTTCTGCCATTTAAGCTTTATTTGGGTAAGGCAAAGGATTGCAATCCCTGCTGGAGGAAATAAATTTCTCCCATAGCTAGGGAGTTTTCTAGATACAGTCTCCACTGACTGTTATCCATCATGGGCAAGGCTTTGACATTTTGGTAGATGCTTTCATTTTAAAACAGCATTCAGTGCCCGAAGAAGGAAACACAGTGGTAGGAATTATAAGAAGAAATCAAGAACTATCACTATACCAAAACTGTGGACGGTGCCGGTCTTCTCATGTTAAAAAACAGCAGAACTGGAAAAGTTTGATTACCCTTGGTGTCATTTTTGAAAGACGTGGAATGGCTTCTTTATAGTCTTCAAAAAAACCCCAAACCAGAGGTAACTGAAGCAGTATTATGAATATCTGAGTATCAGTAAGACTGTAGTCAAGGGCTGACCATTCAGCATGTCCTCCACCACCAGAACCAGGGATGGTTCCTGAAAGCAGCAGGAGCTGGATTCAGAAACACATCATCAGGGGCAGTTCGCACAGTAGCTGCTTGCCAGGGAGCACCCTTCATGTGTAGCTTTTGTGGGCTGAAAGGAAAGCTGGACTTGGAAGAGAGATCCATTGAAAGTTATTAAACAGTTAAACCACAACTAGCTCAGGAAATCCTCTGGACTTAAAATAGCTCACAGCAACAGTGATGTCTGGAGGAGTTACTGTATATTTTTATCCTGTTCTTATTCTCCCCTAGACACCCATTTCTGGCCACTCCTGGAGGCAGTCTGTCTCTCTTGTACAGTACAGCTCCCCAGTAAAGCCACTTTTCCCATTCCATGATCTCAGCCTCTCTTCCCAACAAATTCGAGTCCAGTCGTGAACACCTCTGCTTGACCTGGTTTCGGCTATTCACATTACACACACTGGCATCTCCCACATCCTAAAAGAAACCCTAAGCCATCCTTGCAGGAAGGAAAGTTAAAATCCTTGCCAAAAACGATTACATACATAACACAGGAAAAGGCCCGTTGGGTTTGTTTTGGCTTGTTTTTCCTTCAGTAGGTAAGTTCTATGATGAAGGGACACACAGACTTATCCCTGCAGAATGCCACGTTAATGGAAACAGTCCTGGTTACGGTACTGTATCTGCTTAATAAAACACCCTGTTTACTCATGAATAACTCTTGGGAGTCTCTAGTGCTATAGGAGAGAACTAGGTGACAAAACAAACCATGTGTTAAATAAAACCTTTTTGCAATGAGGTAGAAGCTCTTCCATCACCCCTTTATCTCAAGTTCTTGCCAGCAGAACAGCTCTGCTATCAGGCTCTTTGACTTGTCCAGTTTGGGGGATAAAAGAGCCCACTGGAGAGAATGCAATGTAGTGTTTCTGTTCAAGATGTAGGGGCTAAAATTTTGTCTTTATGTGATAGAAAAGTCAAGGTCCAACCTGCTCTCTCTGCTATAAGCAGCCAGACACATTGCAGTAGCCAAAAACCCTACCATCCCCATTAAAAGAGGAAGAATGTGGCAGATGAGGCATGGCCAAGCTACAGATATCCATAGTCTTTGTGCAATGAGATAAATCATCTAGAGTGTCTTCTGTCAACTGCAGCAGTAACACTCAGCTCTTCAGGGCTTTGCTCCCATGGCTGGTATTTTCATTGCAGTTACCTAGAAGGCAGAGTGTAATACAAAACCACAGTTTGAAGCAGGAAGGAACCTCTAGAGGCTGAAGTACCCCCAGGGACCAGGCTTCAGTTGTCTGAGGTTGTCCACTTCTTGATAAGGCAGTCTGTATCAGACATTCACAACAATCTCACCCTCTGGCCTACCTGCTGATTCTGACCCATAAACCCTCAGCTGGCTCCTCCTCCATCCCACAGAGTGCTTGATGCATCCCCACTGCACTCACGTAAAGGGCAGCTCCCCCTCCTCACCTTCTTGTTCCAACCTCCCTTTGATCCATCCATGGTGGCCCTCCAGTCACATGCGCTACCTCACCAAACCCCTCTGATCTGAACTGGATCACAGCCCTGCAACTGTACGCAGATCTTCAGTTTCTCCTGTCTGCTCCTCATGCTGTGTGTGCCAGTGTATCAGCGCTTCAGAGAGGCATACAGGTGTTTCAGCTTCCCAGAAGAGGCAGCAGACTCTTCCCCATAAAGCTCTGCTTTTCTCAAAATTGGTCCCTTTCAACCCTTTTTTTCCCCCTGATTCCCTTTGTTTGACAACCAAATCAACCTGACAACTTGATGGTGGGTCACTGTTTCCTCCCCTGTCACTCCTAGTCTCCCAGGGTACATTGTTGGTGCCCACAAGGAAAAGCATGATCCAAGACCACAGCAGGCCCCCCTAGATACCAGCCTGGGTGAGCAGATAGTCTCCTACTGCTGCCATGACCTGCTTTCTCCCAGGGCTACCAGCTGAGGCATGGACATGCACTGGAGGGAGTCTCCAGCTCCTGGTTTGCTGCTGGAGTGAATCCCTTCCCTCGGAGCAGATCTGCAGGAGGAGCAGGAGCCATGCTTCTAGGCCCAGGAAGACATCAGCCTTTGTCATAGTGGGAGTGCTGCTTTCCCACCCAACAGACTCTGCCTGTACCTCAAGTGGAGCTTTTGGGGTTTTCAGGCTTTCACACCTTCTCCTTGAGAAGATCTGGTGGATCTTTCTTCTCATCCCTGATGATGCTCAGCCACTTTCATCCTCCCACAGCTCTGCTAAATGGCAACATGGACCCTCCCAGGCACAAAAGCCCACCTCCTCAGCCCGGTAAGAGGTCCCCAGCATTCCTCAGCCCCAGCCCTGCGAAGCTGTACTCAGGCTGAGGCTGTTGATGTCTAAGGGGCCACTGACCCAACACTGCTGGGGTCCGTGCTCTGTGGCACATCCTCACCATGGCAGGGCAGGTGTCTGCTGCTCACAGTGAGGTCCCTGCCTCTGTCCTGCACTGACTGCTGCTATGGGAAGCTGTGTTCTCAGCCAGGCAGTGCTTCTGAAGAGCTGCCCCATACCTGCTAAAAAGGCCCGTGTCTGCTTCGGCCAGGAATCAGCTGAACAGTAGCTCAGAGCCCCCTTTCCTCAGGAACAGGCCAGACCCATTTGAGGTTGCAGCATCCTCACATGCAGCAGCACACTGATGCTCCTCAAACATCTCTGAGAGTCCCCTGACAATCCTAGGAGAAGCTTTCAGAACACCCACAAGATTTCAAAGCACAGTCCAGAAACTGCTGCACCTGTTGGCTGCCCCAACAGATGTGCAATTCCTCAAATGTGTCTCCAGCAACCCAAGTCTGTCTTCAGTGCTGGCAATTGTTCACTGAGGAATATTCATCCTACCATACCAAAAAAATTTTAAATTCTTCAAACAAGCCTGACTATAAAGTAGTTCCTTACTTACCCAGATCAAAAGTCCACCGCAGTATCTTAAGATTTTAATTTAGTACTCAGTGGATTAGGAGAACCATGAATGAAGCCCATGGCCATACAGGGCCTTGAATATACTACATCTTGTACTACTAATAATACTGTATTAGCATAACAATGCATATGTTCCTGGTAGCAGTAACTAGAAATCAGCTAGGAGTGAAAATCTGATTTCAAGCTGCCTGCATGTGTGCAGGCAGGGCAATATATATATATGTACAAATAAATGCATATATATGTCACAAATGTATGAGAAACTATTTTGAACCCACATCTAAAATTTAAGAATAACCAATCTATTAGTTTTGTATTTGTTATCTTCTAGACTATGTTAACACTCACCAGCAGTGATGCTAAATGGCAGGTGGAATAAAAATTGAATGCTATGATAGAGTGACCTAAATTTATCAAGCCAGGGAAACTTGTCCTATTTCATGATTGCCACTTCAAAAGCTATGCTGTTGCAGAAATAGGGTCATTCGATAATTCAAGCTGAAAGGGACCTCAGAAGGTCTGTAGGCCAAAATCGAGTTCAAAGTAGGGTAGGCATGAGGTGAGGCCAAGTTGCTTAGGGCTTTACACAGCTGGTTCTTGAAAATCTGTGAGAGAGACTGTTTTCTCCTTGGGCAACTGTTGCCTTGGTTTTCACAGTTCTTCAATGTTTTTAATTCTGTAGATAGAGTTCTCACGCACTTTCTGTAAACATAAGCCATGTTATGCTAACCAACCTGAGATGTTTTCATTCTTTCTCCTAAGGCGGAGAAGTTTGATGGATTTCTCCTTTGACTTATGTGGTTGAGGGGTGGTAATTTCATCCTCCAATCCATGAGGTTTTCTAAAAGTGTATAAAATAAAGAAGCGGGCCCTTTAGCCCAGGCTTTTCAGGGCTTTTGGCTCTTTGCTCTTTGATCCTGATACTAGCCTCTGTGTGTGTTCCTTTGTGTCCGCGTGCGACAGGCAACTAGATCCCAGGCCTTACTGATCCCATTCTGGTCGGTTTGTCTTTATAAGTTTCCTATTGCATGCAGCCTTATAACCAGGTTCAGTGTCTGACTGTCTGCCCTTTGTCTCACCACATGTTGCTGTGAAAAGCCTGGGCCCATCATCTCAGTACCCGCCCTGTATCAGCAGGCTGCTCTTTGCTCTTCTACCAAAGCTATGCTGAAAGCCCAGCTCCGCCAGCCTCCCCACACAGAGCCTGTGCTCCAGGCCTTACCGTCATGGCGGCTCTCCACTGAACTCATAGGAATTTTTCAGGCTCTTAGGGTGCCAAGCCTGGCACAGAATCTAGACGTGGTCTATTAAATACTGGGTGGAGAGGATAATCACCACCTCCTAATCACCTGCTTGCTTCGCTCATATTAATACATCCCACTGTGATGTATTAAAACCAGCTCCCCTAGCTGATTTGCAACAGATCTGCTGCCCAAACTATTCGGTCCCCAGTCTTGCATCATCGCCAAGGGTTCTTCCTGTGCAGGGGCTGTATTTTCCATGGGTGTTTATTCAACTTCACGAAATGGTCTCATTTCCCCAAGGATTCTAGGTGTCTCTGTATGACGGCATGCTGACTGCCCCCTTCCATGTTCTGTCATCTGGGAACTTCGTAAGCGAGCACTCTGCCATCTCCTCCAGGTCACTGATAAAGACATTAAACACAGCACATCCCAGGACAGATCCCAGACAGGCGTTACCAGCCTTGAGGCAGAGTACCCTTGAACCACTGCTGAGTCCACTCATCCAACCACTGTTTCTACCCCCCTGGCTGACTGATACCTCCTAAGCCAAGAACTATCTACAAGTGTAAGAGAAAAAAAAAACCCATCTTTTGGTATGAGCAACCAGAATATTCATTCCCTGTCTCATCTAATTCAAATACGGCCTGGATTGAGACACTGTATGGATTACCACCTGGACCAGCCCAGGGTGGAGTCTAGCTTGCAGCTTCTTCCCATCCCAGGAATCACATCTTCATCTCACAGCTCCATCTGCCATTGCATATTTAAATCTCTGACTGGCAAAATAATTTTGATCCATGCCTGCTCTGTATCTCTGTGTGTTCCTCCCTTGACCTCTTGCTCTACCTCAGCAGGAAATCATCTAACCTGCATCCTGACTGGCCAAAGGGCTCCCTTGGACACAAGCTCACTAAGTTGAGAGAATTAAGTGATACTCCATTGCCAGAATCTAAACCCATTACCTGTCTTCTTTCAGTAACATGAATTTATACAGCTTCCCTTCAGCAGAGAAAGCATTGTGTGACTCGGTCACCACATGACTGACCATGCAGTGTTCAGTGAAGTTACTCCTCTTTGCAGAGGACTGAAATACTTTTGGTTTTTTATTTATAGAGATACTTTTTCAGTAAGTCACCCAAACACCACCAATATCAAATTCACTGCATTATTTAAAAAGGCCAAAAAGGCCATGTGAATCTCCTTTTTTTTTTTTTTCTGTGATATTCTCATAGGGTTTGAAAAGTGTATTTATTACCTTACTCCATTCCATCATTTTTCATTTATGAGTTTTCCTCTTGCAGAACTCTGGCTCTCAGCCACAGCAGATCTGTGCAAGCAGGTATATGGTTCCAGTGTCGGTGGGAGATGAACCTTCATTCTCGGGGCCTGTTTTTAATCACCGTTGTTCATCAGAGCCTTGTGGGCCCGTGAACATACAGAAAAAAGCAGAATGCACCTGCTTGATGACAAAGCAGGCAGAACTTAAGGAGTTTTAGTCAGTCTTTTTCTTAAGATAAACTTGGTTTTCCTTATTTGTATTTGTGTCATGAGACACGACTAACACAAAGGAAGAATATAAAAGCAGACAGGAACACAGCAGAAACATCAAAAAAAAATTGAAAGGTATAGAAATACAAAAATCCCAAATAGATAACAGGGTATGTGCCAATTATTTTATTTTTTTAGCACATCACACTTTCCTTCTGAGGAGTTTTCCATGGCTACTGCCAATATTTTATTGAACTCAGATGCTGCCTGAGCATCTACACTGTAGTGTAGAGCAACAGTGAACTCCACTCTTCCCGGAGGACTTGAACTTCTCCCTAGTTTGGTAGCTCTCCCCTTCACAGTCACTATTTCCACAGCAGTCTACACCATATGAAGAAAAGTAAGAACCATGGTTCAAATAAGAAAAACAATATACTATGCTTAAGTCTTGAAACCTTGTTTTCAAACCTTTTTCAGCACATTAAAAATGTAAATGTGTAAGAGGAAAAATAAAGAGGCACAACTCAACAAGCACTGAAGTTCTTACAAATAAACATTGCCACAGCTGTGCACAGAAGCCAAGACCATGGAACACCTGCGATTTTCAGCACATACTCCCAACCTGACCTCTCTTACAAATGTACACATGACAAAACTGTTCCATTTCAGTTTCTACTCTGTAGAAAATTAAAATATCAGATGTTTCAGAAAACTAACAGCAGAAATGGCAGAAAGGAAGCAAATACACAGATCTGTTACTTTAATAACAATGGTTCCTACATGGTTGTATTTCTCTCTGGCATGTGAGACAGGAGATTTCCTCTTGCCATACACAAAGCTGCCATGTTCTGGACTCTCATTCCTCTCATACTCAGCATTTCAGCACCTCTCAGCTGCAGGAACGTATCAGCAGTAGATACCAAATGACAGAAAACCCAAGTAGAATGCTTGTGTCTCTCAAAGCTCACCCACTGTGCATACACTAACTTATGCTTTCTTCAAGTGAGTTGGCCTGCACTCCATGAAAATGTTACACCACCTGTAGTGCAGCTGGTAGTTTAGCAGTACTTGGCTACTGTCAGGCACAGAAGGTTCTCAAAAAAACCCATCATGCTGTGTCACATCAGTGGGCCAGATGACCCCCATCAGCTCTCATGATGGAATTTGTGTGGTGAAATCCAGGTTTGCAAGAGCACGGATGAGGCTGCACACAGGTGCACAGGGGATAACCAGAATATAGCAGATCTTCAAGCACTACTCCAGAAGTCACCTGAATCCTGGCAGAACCCACTCTGAGCACTGACCTCCTACAAGTATTTCCCAGAAGGCCTGGACACAGACTACTATCCTGCTGCGCAGTCATTGGCTAGAAATAGCAGTACACCTACACAGAATGCCTGCAGGGGAGCTGAACAGCTTAACATGTCCAAAGGTCTAAACTGATGTGGCTAAAACCCAAAACAACAAAACATTGAAATGCCTTTTGATATCAAGACCATGACAGACAAATTATACATAAAAGCAAAAGGCTTACAGGAAAAAGATTTAAAGATTTGAAGTAATTTCCTGGCAGAAATGAAACTCCCACTCCTTTTGAAATTAACACAACAGAGTAATGGAAAAATGTGGCTGCAAGACTACAGGAAAGGATGTGAGGTTTAATATCTCCCTATGTCTAGCAGAGGTAATGGCTATCAGGAACATCACACTTCATTAACAGGAACATGGAATCCAGAGATTCAAACAGGATCCACCATGAGAAGCCCTCCAGTTGTCTCAGTCATTCACCCCAGAAATTTTAACTGAGGAACACTTTGGCTATTTTTTGCCTTTATAACAAAATGGGACAACCCAGCTACTTAAACAACTATTTAGAAGTCCTCGTCAGTCTTGAATTAAGTAGGATGGTGGGTCCTGAGCAGGGACAGCTACAGTACTAAGGACTTCTTTTTCTTGCATAAACAGAAAAGAACACAAAATAAAACAATGTTCCAAATTCAATATCAAATAGTAGCACAGAAACTAAGATGACAAAGGCACAAATTTTGAACATATTAATGAATTAAGTATGGATTTAAAGTGTTCTCATGTTATCATAAAATATTTTATAAAAAGTAAATGATAGCACTAAATGACAGCAATTCTGTGTCATGGCCATCTCTCACTTCCATATTTTGTTTAAATGCAAAAGTTGAAAACAGGCAATGGATGCTGACCAGATATTAAATAACAGTGATGATACACAATAAAAGTAGCAGAACAGCTTAAGATGAAAACAAAATTAATTTTTAGATCCTTACAGAGATTAAATACTATCCCATGGAGAATTAGTGTAATATCCCATTACACATATTTTAGTGTGACACCCAAGTACATAGCACCCAAGTACATAATCGTTAAATGTTGCTGAAGTGATTTATAGTTAATGAGTAACTTTTCCTGTTCTTTCCATGACTACAAAAAATGGTTTGGCAAAACTTGATCTTCCCTACTGCACTAGTCTCCATTTTCTTTCACATTCCTACCAAAGACTTGTTTCTTCCCTAATACCAGGAGCAAGAAAGAGTGAATGGAAATTTCTGCCTAAATCTCTCCCTATCATTCCTCCTTTTGACTCACAAAACAAAGTGTATTTGGGAACACACAGTCGGCTACTTCTGTTTCAGGGGAGTCCTTAGTTGCCATTTCACTGGATAATATAGGCCAGATACTAGAAGACACCTTCATAATTTTAGAGAAGTACTATAACCTGTAACCTTGGAAGGAGCTTGGTTCACTAATGTTGGGAAAATGAGGTATAAAAATGTAGCAGCAGTTCAACTACTGCTTCTCTTGTGAATTACCAAACCTGTCCACACGTTTTTCAATACGCCCTGCTGTCCAAGGACTGCTTTTGCTCTACAGCTCAATGGCTGTGAAACAAGCAGCACTACAGCTGCGTTTAGAAACACAGGTTATCTCGAGTCAGAAAGAAACCATAAGGATCATCAGGTCCAACTCCCTGCTCCCCACAGGACTACCTAAAAATAAACTTAATGACCAAGAGTGTCATTCAGACACTCCTGAACTGTCAGGCTTGTTGCTGTGAAAGCTTCCCTGAGGAGGCCATTCAGTGACTAAGCACCCTCTCAACAAAGAGCCCATGTCGAGAAAACAGAAAGATTCAGAAACCTGGCTGTCTGGGGCCCTCTGAAATGACTGAAAAGCAGCAATGACTGGGCATAGGACTCACACTGTCCTGTAGAAGAGGACATCCATATGTAAAGGAAGGAGAGGATCATCCCAGGCCGCTAAGAAAGTATACTGAAATTAGTAAGGAAGACCAGATAATCAGGGTTTCACAAAATGCTGCTAAGAAAAGAGGTCACATTGAAAGATTTAATGAGAGGCACTGTAGGAAACATCATTGCAATGGTTAAATGCTGCTAACTGCAATGTGGACCTGTGCAGGCTGCTGCTATTAGGCAGCTTTGAAAGCTCGTTTCCCGATGGCTTAAGCTGTGACCTCTTTTGCCCCAATTTTAGTGTAGCACATAAATGAATGCTGCCCTACTTCCTACCTATGGAAGTTAGAATACTCTTTTGCCAAACTATTCCAAATTCCTTACTAATGACATTTTCCCTCAGCAGTAGCCATCACCCTCTTTCCACAAACACTCTGGGCATTATTCTCAATTCAATGCATGTTCTTACACATTTTCCTCCAAATCAAAGAAACCAACATATCCTCAGTTCTCCTCTCTTAAATAAATAATAAATGATAACATCATCATCACCAACTTAGTTTTCCCCATCTTGGCTTTCATCTTGAGTGGAACACTCCTATCACAGGGCATCTGGTATCAAGAAACTGCATTCCTACCTCATTTATCTGCTGATTCCCTACTTTTTACTCATCTCTCCAGCACCTTTCAAATCAGTATCTCATCTCTAATACCCCACTTTTCACCCAACCACACACCTGAGCACACTTCTTTTTTCATCACCTAAACCATACAGATTATAGCAGAAGATAAATAAAACTGTAATTTTTTCTCTCCCTTCTCCAGTTATTCATCTTTTGAAATGGTTATTGAAGGATAAGAGTAAATGCCTTCTGGGGAAAACACAAAGGCAGTTTCTACTGCCTTTCAGTGCGTTGCAGGTCAAAGATCCCAGAAAAATGGTGATGCACATCACACGCACGTTACATGTTACTGAATCTATAGGTATGGCTATAAAAAATACCCAACAAAAGCCAACCCCCAGAAACCTCTCTGCTTAAAATGAACACCTTATCATTTTATTAAATAAGGATTAAAAACTATTCTTTTCTTCAAAATATCTTTAGTTTACAAGAATTTAATTTTGCTGAATAGAAATATACTACAAGGAACACAGGAACCAAAAAAGCCAGCTGTTCCAAACCAGACTATTTCAAGGTGCTGTGATCAAGAAGAAAGCTGGTTTACATTATCAGCTTGTCTTCCCAACATAGTAAAGAAAAAGCTTTTTAGGGTAAGATTGTTTCATTCTAACACAATCTTTTATATTCTAACACCAACTGAAGTTACCACTATTAATATTGCTACTAAGTTCACATGTTCTCTTACACTGCATGTCGTAACTTGTGCAATTGTCTTCTACCTATAGAAAATTAATGAAAACCAACAATACTGAAACAGTATTACAGAACATTATCTGAAGCCATCAGTGCACAGAATCTGTTCAGAACCACTAACAAATTTGTGGCCTGCATTTTTTTTTTAATAACAAAATTACTTCCAAGTAAGCAGGGACCGTGTTCAGTAATACCGCTTTGATTTATGAAATACTGCATTCCTTTGTGTCTACATACGTGAGGTAGGATACAAGCACGGGAAACACAGCTAGCCAAATCAAACACCTTATAAGATGTTACCCATCCTTCAAAGGACCTGTATGTTAAATAATTCCAACATACTACATGAGTACTGAAATACTTGTTTAGAGGCTTTCTTCCTTCTTACAAAGATATGGTGCTGCTATTTCAAAAGAATATACAATATACATCTTCATTACAGAAATGAAAGTGCTACTAAAAACTGCATCATGACTGTGAGGCACTGAAAAAAATGCAAGTATGAAACCTCTTCATTACTGTACACACTGTACAAGACCATGTCATGTTTATCCTGCCCAGACAAATACAATGGCACTTGGGGACCACTGTGAAGAGACTGGCTCTTTTAGACAGCAGAATTTGAAGAACTTTAAAGCAAATTGGGTGGAGGTTTTTTCCTGTATTTCTATGCCAGTTGCCAACATTCAGCTTCTTACTTTTTCATGAACACCAAAACAGCAGAAGCTGTACTGTACACAATGAAGAGGGCATCCTAAGGATGTTGGGCAAACCTACTGACACGTCAGGAAGTTTGCTTGTCTGTGGAATAGAAGTCACTTCTGCCAGCGCTAGGATATTGCACCTAAATTAGTACACTACTTTTGTAAAGGCAACATCCAACAAAGATGCAAAGACTGGAATGGCAATCTGTAAGCACAACAGGAAAAAAGAATGCATTCAGATTCTTCTACTCCTCCTGATGGATGGCTGGTCTTGGTCAAGTGAATTTTATCATTTTGGTCATTATAGAACCATCAGAGTAGCAGGACGGCCATCTAGAACTCATCTTAGTCCAGTGGCATGTGTCTCTTTAAAAAAGTATTTGTAAAATATGTCCTGCACCTACTTGGATGAAATAAAGACGTATCAATCTCTACCCTATATATATTTAAATACAAGTAAGTTTGTAAAATTATTCCATCCACAAACTCAGAATTTAGTTTATCGCTGGTATCCTGTTTTAAGATCCTTGTATACTCTGTGTGCACAACTGTGCGAATATTCAAACAATGTTCTTGGGTTTGTACTCATATTTTGCACAGGATGAATTCATTTAAGAATTAACCCCAGAGAGTGATAGGGATAAGTATGAATGATAAGTAAACTTGCAGGATCCAAAACCTACCGTGTGCATTCACAAAAGCAGACTTGGACAATCTGTCAAAACCTACGCAGGCAAATAAAAGCAGCAAGAAAACTGCACTCACACCTCTCAGGTTTGGTGGTGCCTTTTCTAAAGTATCAGATGACAAATGCTATGCCAGAATAAAGTACTTAGTATTCAAGTCTTAAGTTTTTTGCAAGTTACTCACAAACTGAGAATATTCATTTTTGGTGAGAACGTCTTTAATATTAGTATCTTTTTGTAAACTAATGTTTTTGTTCACAGAGATTGAAATGTCAAAATAGTAAGTGTCAAAATATTTGAAAAAGGGTTCAATTTTCCTAGAAAATAAAGTCAATTGACAGAGTCAAGTATAGTTAATACAGGATTCTAATTATCTGAGTTGGAACAGGTATAGTCACATTAGAACTTTCAAACACTTTCATGTTTCCTTTCTATTAGAAGGTTAGCTAGCCCTAAATATTCATTATCTCAGTTGGTGACAAGTAAAAAACCAGCTTCTGGAATCAGTGAATTATTTTTAAGTAAGTATCAAGATTACAATCCCTGTTTGGATTTTGCACATGAACTACGGATCACTGAAAGTTTCCTGTTGCACTGCAGCAAGAAATGGAAATGTAACAAAAGCTTTATTTGCTGCAAAGTACAGCAAGATACTTCGGTAATCTCACAAAAATGTCATACTGGAACTTGTTACAGTGAGTTCAATTTGATCTTTTAATGTAATACAGTACATCTTTATAAACTTAACATTATCATTGCAGAAGAGCATGCTAACTGAATGTTAGCAATTTATCTTTTATACATAATTATAATCTACTGCAGCTACTGTATGCAGATCTCAAAATGTTAGTACATAAAATATTCATTTTCTTTATATGAGATGAGAATGAACTTAGAAGAGGTTTGAATAGAAGAATGAAATATTTGCTGTGCCTGTTTCTCAAGAAATAATGAATTACACATTATTACCCAAGAAATCAACATTTAAATTGCAAAACTATAGTTTAAATTTACAATAAACATTATGATCAGTAATGGTGCATCAATATTCCATGAAGTTTAACCTAATCATGTTTATGCACATAAAGCCTCAAGAGTCTGCAGCAGTTTCAGCATTAATTTTTCATATTTTTGTATAAAATTGACTTAAAGGTACATCTCCCATAAATGTTTTCAGTGCAATTCTGTCAAAGAGGAAAATATAAAGCTAGCTTTCAATCATTTTATACCACAAAAAACCCTCAACAACTTGCATTTGCACTGCTGAAGCATAAGTAAGCCAGTTCCATTATGCCAACTATTTCAAAGTCAGTTCACATCAACCATAATTGCCTTTCTAGGCAGCATTTCCCCCATAACTATAGGTATAAATGTTGAAAAGCTGAATACTGGAAGAGGGGGAAAGTTAAGATGAGGCAGAATAATCTAATTGTTGATAATACTTTTTCCTAGTGGTACCAAAAGAAATGCATAATGAAAAAATTCTAAGGGTTGCTTGCTTTATTAGCGATCTTATAGTTTGGAGATCAGTAAATCTGTTTAGTATTGTCCTTTCCTATCATCTTTACAGGCAACCTTGCAACAATAACTTATTTCTTGACAGATTGTATGAAAATGCTCCATTATTCAATGAAATAAAATTTTCTTAGGTTAGAAATCGATTTTTCATGTGTTGTCAACTGCAGGGAACCAGAGGGAGAACAGCACCTGAAATTATGATGTGTGCTTGGCTAAGCAGAGTATAGTAACTGATATATTTTGGTTCAAAGACAGTTTGTAAACTGTTAAACTGCATACAGGATACTGCTCTATTATTTTGTTTCTTTTGTCTTTTTTGCAGATTATAATGAAAAAAAGAACCCAAAACAACAAAAAACCCAACACAAACCAACCTCTCTGTTGTAGCACAAAATAAAAATGGAGCTTCATTCAAATCTTGAATACCTTGACTGTAATAATTGACAGCTGGTTATTCAACAAAAACTTAGCTATTCATACCAAAAAAATTTGGCTCAAAAAACAAAAACAAAACAGAAAGGGACAATAAACTCTCAATAAAAGGATCTCTCATGAGGCAACCTACAATATACTACTGCTAGATACGAGTTTCAAAAAAAACATTACATCCCATTTTCAGCACATTTTTCATAAACATGCAACTTCACTATAAAATACAAAACACTTGGCTCTCAAGAACAGCTTTATAAAGACACACTGCATCAATAAAATTTCTCTTTGTGATTAACTTTACATTGTAATAAGAACTGTATTTTCACTAATGTTTATATATCAGATTTCATATTATAATGTAGTAATAATTTGCTCTTTGTGAACATCATGTTCAGAAGGAAATATCTATACACATTAACATACTAGACTATTAAAAACTCAGTTACAGAATTTTATTGATACAGTAGATTAATAAAAACTGATAGGGGAAGATAAAATGGGTAGGGTATTCAGTACATTATTTAATAACACACTTTTAAAATTAAAATATTTTAAATCCTTTTTGAATTTTCAATGCCACTACAAGTCCAGAAAAGCCTGGCATCAATACTGAGGTGTAAAACAAAACTTCTTTCCCAATTTGCATCTCTTGTATTATTCTTTTCAATATTGTTCAACTGTAAAAGAAATTTGGCACCTCTGATGGTAAGCAGGTGCCTGAAGGTAAACATTAGGTTATATTCATGAAGGAAACAAAGACATTTTTTTTCTTCCTCTTCTTCTCCTCGACAAATAGTGGCAAAAGAAAGTGGCACTATTTGTTCAACTGACTTGTTTTTCACAGTTAAATGTCAACAAGAGTACAAATACGAACACTGACAGATATTGCTTGAGATCAATTTTCAACAAACTTGTCTTTTTTTAAATCAATCGATCCAATAAACAGTGGGGTACTGTCAGTTTAAAGCCGCAGATAAAAGCTATACAAGCACTTTATAAGTCAGAAACATTAAAAAAAGAACTATTTACAGTTTTCTTCTTTAGTTCGTATGTCTACAAAGCCAGCGCACATTACACTTCACAAAAATCCACAGTTAATGATATCAACATGTGTGTGGCTAAAGCTTGTGACCTAGGGACTGCAAATGCAGGGGCAGTAAAACAGGTTTTTTCTTTTCTTCAGCAACCCCATTTGTGCACTAACAGCTTCATTCAGTCTCAAGCTTTATATTAAAAGCATTCTTCAAAGCTTTCACCTGGAAGGCTGGTAACTACATGCTCACTCATCGTCTTTCCCTTTTGGAAGTTCTGCGACGGACCTATTTGGAGAAAAGATATTTTAATTGTTTTTACAGAAAAATTCGAGAACAAATACATTTTATAAGGGAAAAAATGCTCAAGCTCGCTCAATAATGTTGGAGTAACCGTATAGAGTGGCAGTCATTACTCATTTTGTCACAAGTACAAGTTTCAGTCAATGACCAGGACCTAACTTCATTTGATGTTACTGAGCCTGCACCCTTAATGAAATTCAAAACAATCCCATTTCCTTTCTCAGAGTTTTCATACACTCAGACACTCCAACCATCAGATGCATCCAAAAGTGTGAAGGCATTCTCAGTTTAATTTTTAGGATGACTACTAACATTGCCAATGTATTTGTATAAATATAAAATTGAACTCCTTTTAACATATGCTGGTAAGAGGAAGAAATCAATTTAGGATTCTGTTCCAAGACTCCATGGTTGTTTTCCAGTACTATTAATTTTGTGTGTCTGTTTTGTATAAAGAAGCTTTATTCACTATTACAATCTAGATGAGAAGAATGGGCAGGAGTAAAATAATTCCCATTAGATGCCACACAATTCTGGCATACAGATAAGAAAGACTACACAGGACAGAAACTTCAAGATACTTGACAAAAAGTGGTATTTTCTAAGAAATGCAGCTTCTCTGGGAAACTACAGCGCAGCTCCACTACACAACAGTAGCAGCTGACAACCACTCCATTCATTTTAAAGGAGGAAGGTTAAGTTCTAAAAACAGAAGTCATTCTAAGAACAGAGGTCATTCTCTGATCATCAGTGCAGAGAGGACACCACAAAGACTGACAAAGAAAAGCTCAGGCATTTCTCTTACATTGATTGTGGCAACTTCCTCTTCTTCCATTACTTCTTCCTGGGGAATGTCATCACTGACTGGTGAACCACTCTGAAACACGTCCATCTCTTCACTGGATTCATTCTCTTTACTGGCTGCTTGTTTGGAACGTCCCGCACGGCTACAGTGAGAAGAAAAATAAAGATCAGCTTCACAGCACGTGTACATCTGCAATATGTATAAACTGTATGAGCAAACATTCTAGTTCATGTTTCATGTTATACAATGCTGCTGCCTTTTACACCTATCTAGTTCATCCATGCACAGAACTGAAGAGAAACTAGGAGACTGGACAGTACCATTTGAAAACAAAATTGTTCTGTAACAGAGGGCCAGGAGCACAAAGTTGAACAATTTTGCTTCTATAGACATGGCAGATTTTTCTCTTCAGTGCCACAATACAGGCAAAAAAAGGTTGACACAACACTAACCAGTGAACAGGAAAAGCCAAACATCCAGAGACTGAATACTGTTGTTTGTTCTCTCTATTCAGTTCCATGAACAGATGCACTCTACTTCTCCAGGACTTTATACACAACAAAATTTGAATAACTGTATCTATGTTTTTTCAGACCTAGAAGAACCTATATTGCTACTCATGAAATTAACACTATAACGAACCTAAATGCAAATCTTCCAAGCCAGCTTGGGGATAAGCACGATAGCAATACCTTAACCAGGATAATCAAGAACAATCAGTCAACAATATCTTAAACTGTTTGTGTTGGTTATGGGAGTTGTGCCACAAGCAAAAAGCACCTATTTGCTTAAAATTAGAATTAGCCAACACCCCTCACCTTTAACAAAAAGCCAACTACAGAAGTATCCAAAACTCCACAGCTGCACCCACATTACAGTAGCACAGTTCAGAATAAATCACTGAATCATCCTCTTTACTGCAGGTGCAGTCTTGGTGCACCCAAACTTGGTGATGTTTTGGTTGAAATGAAACTGGAAACTCAGTTCCGGGCACACAAGACTTCAATCTCCAGTGGGGGCACAGATCCAAAACAACTGCACTGTGATAACATCATATCACGGAAGTGGTAGGAATTTTCAATCCTGAGAACCACTAAAATTCAGACAAAATAAAATTTCTCAACTGCATAGCAACTATAGTATTTCCAAACGAACACAACATGCCATCCCTTAACACAAATTAGCCCAGCTCAAGTCTTCCAAGACCAACAGAAGCAACAGAATTGAAAAGGAAGCAGAAGAATTATTCACAAGCTAGGTTCTTCTTCTCACACACCACAAAAATAAGCCTGTTCATATGTGCTAACTGGTAACCCAGTTTGCTAACAGAAATAGGTTATACACTATCACCCACAGGACACATTATCACCTCATAGGCAAAATCCCAAATTCTTGTGCCAAATCCATTCCCAAGGTGCCCAGAAAGCTTTATGCATTGGGTTTATATATATATTTATCTTGCAGTACACAGTGCTGGCTCAGTCTATCAACTTTCTTCAGTTAAAACTGCTGTAGCTATGGATGTTGGAGAGGGAGAAAGGCTTGACTACAATGCACTTTGAAGACTGAGAAATTACTACTGTCTCACCTTTTTCTTGAAGATTTGGAAAAAGAACAGTCAAAATGTGGGTGGTCTGATAAAACAAACAAACAAAAACAACCCACAATTTTTTTTAATGAAATCTAGAATAGATCCAACAACTTTGAACCCTGAAACAACTTACTTGGGCTTCAACACACATACACATGAATGAGAGCTGTGCTTGTTGCTGATCGTGGGCAGTGATGTAGTTTACTGTCAGCTTAAAATGGAGTAAAGAAACACACCAACTTCACTAAGAAAAGCTATTTAAATATTTAGTAAAGGGTATCTTTGACAAACACCACATAGCACATCACCCAACAATAACTTGTTGGTGTGTCTTCCCTGCACGGCAGTAGCAGTTTCCAACTCTTGTTCTACTGCACGTGTAGCAGTGACTTCTGGAGCTACCAAGACAGTGTTGTGTCCTGTGTTTCTCGTTACAGAGTAAAGGAGCAGCAGAGGTCTGACCTGAGGCAGGGAAACACAACACTGGAAAGGTCGGGATGTTTTGCGTGCAAAATGCCAGATCATATGACCCAGAGTGAGACCACAATTTGAAATGAGGGTACAAGCTTGTTCAGGCAAGGTTCCCTGCCGGGAAAGATCATTGGCGTAAGGCAAGTCAGTACATTACTCTGCCAGAGGAAGAGCAGTGTGATGCTAACCAAGCCCAGAAGCCAGAAAAACTACAGAGATATACAACAGTGTCAGACAGCAGATGTCCCCAAGTAGTGCCCCAAGGAATTTATATCAGGTTCTGGAAAAGTAAATATTCTCCATGAGCTGTAGTTTGATACAAGTAGGCACATAACCACTTGTACACATCTGCTTACATGTATTATCTATATATGTACAGAAAAGGTAGAGATACCTGTACTTTCCTACAGCAGGCACAAGAAATGAAGCTAGCCAACGACAGAGTTGACCTTCATTTTGGAACTTAATGCACTTCAGAATTTTCAGACATTACTACCCTTCACTGGTCACAAAACATTTTATTCACATGAAATGATTCAAGTGAATAGTAACAAGGCCACAAATTAGAAAGTGAACGCTAACGAAAGGAGAATCAGAGTAAACGTAATTCTCCACAATTCTTTTTCACCACAGTAACAATTTGACTGTTACCTGCTATCCAAAACAAACAGTACCACTTTCCTCTCCTTTAAGTCCTAACAGAGCCCTATCTTCAAGGCCCTTGTATGCTTTATTGACTTTTCTCCTAGAAAAGCAAAGCTACGTACATGCTACCTGAGCACATTAAAATTACTTGCAGCCTCTTACTCTGTTGTGAGATGCCCTAGAAGAAGCAGCTAGGGAAAACATTTTAGAAATAACAATAGCAATTTATTTTCTTAACTGTCAACTACAGTATTCTGAAATATTTTCAGTAAAGGTTTGCTTGAGGGCACAGAGGCATTATTTAATTTTGACTAAACACAGATTTAGAACACTTACACTTTTTTTTGCTGTGCTGGTGGTGTTTGTGATGACCTTCCTCGTCTTTTCTGTGGCGTAGACTGTGCTGATTCAACTGTACTAGTTTCAGATGGTTCTGCTCTGTTTTGAGGAAGACCCAAATTGCAAAGCATCAAATTATAACTAATGTCCAAAGATAAAAAATGTGCAGCTTAAAAGAAGATGGACTTACCTCTGCTGTGTTCTTTTTGATGTCCTATTTTGCCTGCCTTTTGGTTTTTGTTCAATGTTTTCAGTTTGCCTTTCTTCCTCCTCCTCCTCTTCTTCCACTGCAGCTGCTGGTGGTTGTTTTTTTTTGCTCCTTTTTGATGACTTTGCCACTGGTTCTTCCTTTGGTGTTGCCCCATTATTTGTTCTGGTAGGGCGTCCTCTTCTCCCTTTCTTTGGTGGACTGTTTTGTTCATCCTCACTTTCTATCACATCTTCTTTTAGCCTTTTTTCCTCTTGCCATTGTGTTTCATCAGCTTCTGATACGACTGCAGGTCTCTTCCTTCCCCGTTGACTACCTCTAAGCTTCTGCTCTTGACCCAGTTTATTCAGGTCATCTATGCCTAGTTTCTCTTCTGAATCTGTGATAGCTGCTTTCTTCCTTCCTCTAGGCTTCTCCATCTCTGACTGAAAAGGTAAGATTGCACTATTAAATTAAAAATTAAACTGCCATTATAAAGAGTTACATGTAGAAATCTCCTCCAACAAGACAAGAGTCTTCAAATTACACAAGTTGTCTCAGATGGTTTACCATATCCATTTCAAAAACATTTGCAAAAATATAAACACACACCTACATATAAAATACCAGACAAGGGGGAAGGATTCAACAGAGGTAGAACCCTTCCTGAATCATAAGGTTTGAAAACAGAAACTATTCATTTACCTCTCCATGCTCTAGTTCTCTAATGAGCACAGTAAAGAGCCATAAACAGTGCAAACATTTCAATAAGCAGCTACTAGGGCCATATCACTCCAACCAACCCTTAACCCTCAGAGAAATAAGTAGAAAACATTACCTAACCACCATTTCATGGGTACCATGACTCTTTCATTTCATATCATGAAATTGTCCAAAAGTCCAAATATTTACAGTATTTCTGTTTCATACCAACACTACTGTATTTCAACATATTTATTAGTATTTGCCACACTGAAACTTCATCTACGTAATCAGTTACATCATTTAAAACATGAATTTCTCTTTGCATCTGCCTTGTGACATAAAATAGAGGTTAACTTACATATCCATGTCTCTACTTTAACCAAAAACCTTTTTCAAGAAAAGCAGAAAGATGATCTAGGAAGGATATGAGGGTGAAAAGGAAAAGAAATGGAAGGACAAAGAATTACACTAGAAGAAAATAAGAGAAGTGTTTGAACAATGATGACATCTCCTGTCAGTTCATGTCTTCAGTGACATCCTCATTATTCCCCACTGTATTTGCTTTTGCAGTCATCATGCACATCTGTCACTGCAGCTCCTTTTAGCCGCTAAGTAACTGCAGCCCATTTTCAAAGTAAAGTTTCTCCCTGAGGCTAAACAGTGTCTCACAATCTTAGAGCTAAGGTGTTACTCTACAATTTAATCTGGACAAATATCCTGAAGAGTGATACCTTTAAAACATGGACCTTCTGCTACCCAGTTAAAATCCTGCTTCTCAGTTAATGCTTGATGTAATCTGCTCCCCATCTCCAAAAAACCAAAAATGAGTTCTGAATCCACGACCTTGAGCAAGTCACTTACAGATTCGAAGTAGAATGATGCTCTCAAAAGTACTCAAAACACTGACCTGTATTTGCTTCATCACTGAGCTTTCTCAGTTACCAGTTCAAGCTAATGCTTCTAAACACGAATTGCATGCCAGGAGCTGTCTGGACTCTCAGATTTTAAGGTTTACAGAAGTATTATTTTTTTATTACAAGAGATTCCAGATTGTTCTGATTTAGTTATAAACTGGTTTGCTTTTCCCACAGTGTAAGATAGTTATTTATACTTCAAGACAAGCAAATGTCAGGAATTTTTACTAGTCAGTAGCTTATGTCCCAAACAACCTAGAAAAGTGCACCAGAATGACATAATGAGGGAAAAGAAAAATGTCAAGAGACCGTAAAAAGAAATAAAGCAGCGGTGACATCAGATACAGGACATCCTTAAGGCAGCCTAGAAAATCCAATTCTAACAAATGTGATCTTATTACTTTTTCATGCGTATCTCAAATAGTACAAAATTTACAGACTGTCAACTGCTATTAAGGCACAAAGAAGTGAAATTTATTAGTGGTATGGGAAATTCTTATTATTTTATTTGGCCTGCTTTTAGAATTACAATACAATTATAATTTTCTTTGGTGTTTTATTTTTCTCTATTCTGATACAGGTATAAATACTGCTTAAGATAATATTTAGCCTGCTTATAACTTCTTTTACATATTAAAGCACTACATCTGAGTGAGAGCACAAGTAATGTTTTACATCCTCATGAGGACCCTTTCTTATTACTGAGCTACATATACAAATACATATATATATATTTCTATAAATCCACTGGTAAGAATTCGTAAGGATACTACCACTCTCCAAAGCCAAAGTAACCTTAGGGACATGATGTCATGGTGGACTTCGCTGTGCTGAGTTAATGGCTGGACTTGATGACCCTTAAAGGTCTTTTCCAACCTATATGATTCTAAGAGAAACAGAACCTTTTTTTTCCACTGTATTTTCATACCCAACTCTTAACACATTTTCCGGTAGTTTAAAATATCAGCTCAGTTTCATGTTTCAGCACATTTTTTTGAATGATCTCAAACATCATCACATTAACTTTTAACAGCTCACCCTTACAAGATCAGAGTCGTCCCTTTTGTCAGTTTTCTTTCCTGGTAAGGGTGAAGCCAGTGTGAATTCTTCATTTTCACTGTGGTCCATTTCAGTACTGTCAAGCCTAGAATGAAAAAACATATTATTTCCCTCATTATTATAATACATTGGGCAATCATTAAAAAATACTAAGAACAATAATCTTCATAAAAAAATCTGTTATTAGACCATGAACAATCTGGCAGAAGGAACCTTTCACTGTAGGTACTATAGATACCAAGTACCACAAGCCACATCATCTAAGTCTCAAGACAAATGTTTAGATCATAAACCACGTTACATTTTATTTTTTCACTGGGAAAGATAAGCAGCTTTTTAAAACAGAAGAGTCTGAGTTGCAAGAGATGTATTTGTATACGCTTTCCTACAGCCATCAAAGATCCCCACAGACTGACCAGCCAAAGCATGCACTCCTTCCTATGGTGAGGTTTAGGCAATAAAACACCAATTTAAATTTCTGTCTTTTTTGCTGATTTTTACAGCAGAAATTTCATTTTTATTTCAGTTTCTACAAACATAAATGTGGACAATAATGCCTCCTGTATATGTAAAACACCGAGACCACAGATAAAAGATAATGCACAAAAGCCAATAAACGAGTCATTTCAATTCATCTGCAGAAGCAACATTTTTAAATACTGGTGCATGCTTTTTAATGAAAAGAAATATGCTATGTGTCAAAATGAAAAGTGGTATTCAAACACACAAACTCAATTCCCTGGCCTGAGCACTGCATAGAGAGTGAAAGATGTTCTCACTCCTACAGGTGTAAAACTGTAATAACTGGGATTTAATCAGAAGCTTAAGTTTTATACATCCTCTCAAAAGATGCAAATCTGCCTGTACATATTCAGACAGACTGAAGTGGAAATATCATGCATCCTAAATCATTCCCATCACTTCTCTTCATCTTTGGAATCTCCACCCAAAACACTAATCCCTTTAAGTGAACTGGAGAAATCATGAAGATGATGGAACATGTTAGGCTGTGAGTGCAGCATTTTTTAAATTTTGATCTCAGACTCATTTTGCTGGATATAGAGAAGAATCTGGAGTCCACCTCTAATTAGCCACTAATGTGAGCCTGCATGACTTGTAAGAAATGGGCCTTTCTGCAGACATTCTAGTGGAGAAATATTTCTTGTAAAACACTGCACTACATTTAAAATTAATATCATACATTAAATTGTCACAGAAGTACCAAATGAGAAGTCCTATATTCCAACATAACATTTCCTAACAGTCTTGAAAGAATGCAAAAAAGCAGAAAAAATACGAATAGCTGAGGCTATACAATCTCTCACTGTCTGTAAAAAAAAAATTAATGACAATGTGACTTTCAGTTTAAAGAAATGAACATAAGCTACAGGAACTGCTGAATAACCTACAAAACTGACACAAAATAAGGTATAATTTCAAAGATAGATAACTAGAAGATGACTTATGTAGCATTACAGTAACACTCACCTCTTCATCACAAAACTAATCTAAAATCCAAAAATATTTGCCTGCGAAGTCCAGCACAGTGAAGTCATGCAGGACCACCACAGTGGCCTACCAGTTCTCCCTGGCTGGGATGTGTTTGTAGCATCACAGCCAGGTTCCCAGGGACTACAGCTGTGTGTATACACACACACGTACATCTATACATGGCGGGGGGGATATATATCAAACACATGAGCTCTCCTTTCCTCCTTCAACCAAATCTGTATGTAATTTGAGTCTGGTTTTTGGGGATTTTTTTTTTAAAGAAAATTTATTTCTGGAGTTAGAAAGCCAAATTCATGGTTTCAGTTATACCAGTGTGGTACTGTAACTTTACTTCAATGTAAGATAAAAGAATTCTGTCTTTTACTTAGAAAACATTACAGAAATATTCAAAGTTTCCATTACAAATATTTGAAATATCAAAGTTCCTTTGTTGTCTACCAACCTCCCTTTGATCCTTCCTGGAGAGCTTGGATTTGAGCTGCTGCTGGCATTGCTTACAGTTTCCATTCGTGAAGATTTGGATTGAGACTGCTTGCCTGCTGACGAAAGAGGCTTATTAACTGCTCCAAGAACATTGGCTGCTTTGGGCTGAAACCAAAAATATATTTCCTTTATTTTAAGCTACACATTCAGATATTGTTAACATATACCATGCTTAAAATATTCACAGATTTCACTTTCTGCAATCATTATCTTAATTTTAAGACAAAGTGATAAACATTTTCATATGAAAGCTACAACAGACACCAGATGGAAGCTGAGGGAGCTGCAATCAAATAAGTAGGTGCCACCAAAGCTGGTATTCTTCTCTACCCTTAGATTCTGTCCTCTTCTCATTGGTAGAATGTGTGCTCACCCGACCGTGCAGGCAGCCCCTGCATCACTTTGTGTGCTGTTTGCTTTCTGCTGATTTATCTACCTGAACCAGCTCCCCATCTGGATCAGATAAGCACCTGGCCTAGCAAAGCAGAAACAGCAGTAGGACGGCCCTTTCTGCAAAGGAGACATTAAACTGGCAACCACATCAGTTTCAACTGGGAACAAACGAGAACCTCAAAAGCCAAATACTGTGGAGAAGATTCTGGAACTTTTTGCACGGATTTAAAGATGTTAGGCTTTTAATAAGTGCCACAACATCCAGACATTGGTGAGCTTCAGGTTATTAATTTAACTGGATTATCTTTCAGACCTGCCGAATGCCTCCAGCTCATACTAACTTTTGAGAGAGTTGAAAGAGTTCAATTACTCCTAAAGAGAATGCCAAACATGCATGTACAAAAATGTTGAATTGAAGACCATTCCCTACATTTCTCATTATCCATCTTCTCTTTTAATATTATATTCTAGCTATGTCTGCAGTTAGTGACAGCTACAAAAAGTTCAACATACATATATGAGCCTGGAGTGTTTCTTTTTCAGAGCTACAGACCATGGAAGTTCTGGTTATACTTTTATAGCCAGAGGGAATTTTACACTTACAAAGATTCATTCTGCACTAAGCACAAAAAAAATAGCATATGCTTTCCAAAAATAAACCTTGGAGAACTAAATTCAGCTTAACAATTTACATCTATTAGTTTAGAACTAAATCTTAATCAGTAAGTGTATGCTGAAAGCGTTTGAAAGCAAAGAGATTTTCAAATTCACACTGAACTGACTTCCTACTAAGGAGAGACTAACAGGGCCTGCACTAACAGCTCCTCCCTTACCACAGAACCTGCACTCAAAGCCTTCCTGCCCTCGGTGTTCCCTGCTTATATCCACTGTACTAACATCCACCCAAGCCAGTCTTCCATTCGCAAAAGTGAGACTCCCCAGACCAACTTTCATTTTGTGTTCCTCTCATGATAGTGAAGAAACTGAAAATTCTGGTGGTCAAATACACCTCTCCTGCTTATTACAATGTTTCAAAACAACACAAGAAGAGCTAAAGTACTTGGCACTAGAAATTTAAAAGAATATAAAAGTTAACTTAGGATTTAAAAGAATTTCAATGATGATCTATTCCAGTCCATAAATGGTTACTTTCAATTTCTCAAAGAGAAATCTGCTTCTTTCCTAGCTTGCTTTCCTTCTTTATTAGTAAGTTACTAGCTGACAGCTAATGCTTCATTAGCAAAGTCAAGGGTAATGAAGATGCTGCAATTTCTTTCTTTCACAAGGTAACAAATTAATGTTCTTTGTCATCTAGAACAGGACGCATTAATCCAGATGAAAACCACAATTTGTCACTTCCTTTACCAGATTTTAATTTTATTCTAAAGAGTACCTAAATCCTCTAAAGAGGGTTTAGTTTTAGTGAAGAAAGAACATTGCCATTCAAGACAATATATATTCTGAAAGAACAAATTAACAAAACTGTAGAACAGTCAGTTATCTTGTAAGATACTGTAAAATGGTATTCAGCTTGGCAAAGATTAATTATGTGATTTTAAAAAACATTTCTGTTAAGAGTTTTCCACAGCTATCACTTTGTATGCAATACTGTAGTCTTCTGCAGTCAAGAAAGGTTAACCATTTTGTAAACTTGACAATTATTATGGGTTGTATTGGGGTTTTTTTGGACTCTCTCCTTTTAAAGACAATGGGCTTTGCCTACTGTCGCCACAACTAAAGCATAGACAGGAGCAGTTTTCTCTTCTACCCATCTCTTTCTCTACACCTAGAAACAATCTGTTCTCTTAAACAGCGTTTCATTAATTACATGCTAGTTTTCTTTAAAAAACGAAACAACAAAAAAACACAAAGAAAACAAACAAACAAAACTATCATTCTAAAAAAAAAGACAAACCAGAATGCAAACACAGCACCAAAACCCAACCCCCCCACACCATACCTACCTTTCCAGGGGTGAAAAATGACTTCATTTCCGGAGGAAGATAATTTTTGGTGTTACTAAAATTCTGTAAAAAAAGGGAGTGGGGCAATTACAGCAATAATCAGGGAGCGAGAGATAGATACAGATACACATATTCTGGAGATTGCACTGAAAGATTTTATTTACATCATTTATGCTTTTGAATTTTTAAACCAGAACAGTAATATGGGGGAAGAGGGAATAGGGGGAGAAGAGAAACTGGTGTGTGCACACATATAATATATTTAAGAAAACATACACATACGTACATTTCCAACTACAATGTAAGAGGGAAAAGTCTGAAGTTACAAGAAATATTTAAGAAAAACAACCCTGAATTACAACTACCAAATATTTAAACAGACTTATCTCAAGAAAAATTAAATGCCAAGGTATACCTTGTCAGGTTGAGTAAAATATCTGGCTGGAAGTACAGGGTCTTTAGGGGATTCCAAACTGTATGTTGTACTCTTTGACATAATGATATTCATTGCTACATCACAGACTGTATATAGTTTCTGTAAATAATAGAATTTTAAAAAACAAGTAACACTTTAGAAGTTCATTGCAAATCTTGACAAAAGACAGTGTATCTTTTGTGCACACGACTACAAGAAATCACAGTTTAAAAGCAATCATCTTAAACATTTAACACTAGCCTGCATCTTAGGCAGTGTCTCTCAGGATACTGAATTACAGTAAAGGCAAGTAAAGGCAAAAGCATTGTAAGTCTAACAGTTGAAGACAGCTGGTTTTCATGGTCTTTCTACACTTAAGAATAGTGCTTGCCATAATTTCTAAGACAAAGTTAATCGAATGAGCACACATATCCCACCCACCACCCAAAATCATCTCTGGGAAAAGCAGAAAAGTGACAAATCGGGACATTATGTGATGCTAAAACCACAAAAAAAAAGGTTTGGTACATGCACTACACAACACGCACCAGAGATTTCCAATGTATTTTTCTTCCTCTATTAAGCTTACTCTTGCACTTCAGAAATAAAATACTAAAAAGCATTTTAGTAGATGATTTAAACACTAAATTTTATCGTTTTTATCTATTTAAAGTTAGTGTGCAGTAATCTTATTGAGACAGAAACAGAAGAACTGAAAACTATTACGGCTCCCTTGCAAATGTGCGAGAATTACTGAAGCACAGGAAAATAAATGCCATCTAAACTAAAATAAATATGATCAATACAGTATATAAAATATCATTTCATACATACAATTCTATTGAAAGACATTTTGAAGTTGGTGTATAAACAAAAAGCAACTCCTTTCCATTAGCAGGCCAGAATTAAATGCAATTTCCAATAAAAAGTATCACCTACTTCATTCATTTTTTGATCATCTGGTCCTTGAGCATCCTTAGTCTGTTTGATATTTTCTACCATTTTTCTGATAAATGCATGACTGTTGTTTTCATTTTTAGTCATTAATATTTCCAGTATGAACCACAGGCACCTAAAGGAGAAATGCAGTATCCCGCATGAATCAAAGTACAAAAGAAACTCCTTAAAAAAGCACATTTGAGAAAGTGATTTAGTCCGGGTTTTACTAGTATTATTGAATTTGAACCAGTCTAACTCTGGGAATTCGTTTGGAAAAATGAAATGAAGATGAGCAGAAGGTAAAGGGTTCCTCTACAAAATATCACAGAGTACTAAAAAAGCATCTGTACTATTTCTCTCAATATTTTACAGAAGTAACTGGCATTATTATGCACACTGGACTGTGTAACAGGGTACCACACTGAATAAAAATTCCACTTAGAATAAAGTTAGAAATAACACTGTTAAAAGTGGTCTTACTCTTTAATGTCCTTGAGCTGTTCAATGTCCTGGACTTTGACATAATCTGGGTCATGAGCTAGAAGATGGATAGTATAAGGAACAACATACTCTGGTAGAAGTGACAACAGTTTCTCTGAAAAGCAGAAGAAAGATGCATCAAAAAACTACATACCAAGAAGTATGCTTTTCTGCCAAAGGGGAGAGGGCAAATTTTGAGGACAACAGGCATTAAAGTATAAACACATGTGGGCCTATCATTTCTCTATGATGTTCCATTTCATGGCTGACGTGCACATGTTTTGTGCATGCAAGAATTAAGATTTTAAGTATCTCTCACTCAGGGCTGCATGTTTTCTAGCCATCTTGAGATACAGCTACAGTCACCTCCTACTCCCCATCCTTTCCTCAGTTCAAAGACTGTATTCTAAAGGACTTTGAAAAGCAGAAGTGAGGATGGATCACAAAATCCATACTAACTGCAAGACGTGAGATGAGCACAACAATAAGCTGCTACCATTTCACTGGACATTGCGGTGTACAGCCTTGCTGTCAAGAGAACAAACAAAGGCTTTCTGCAGGGGCTTTGCAGTCAAATTGCCACAATATCTCTTTCAAGAGGAGTGGGAGGTCACATGAAAGCTGTACCATAGTAGTGCACTGAGTTTGAAAGGCTCAATCCCACCTAAACAGAGCAGCACAACTGTACTGTGACATTCAAAACATTCAAAAATTTTTCTAGCATCGTCTGAGACTTTCAAGTAATCCTAAGCAAGGACTGCAAGAAAGTCTTTTCTCCATCATGACAGCCCGAAGGCCTATTCCCCTTGGGGATTCAAAAAGTAAGGGTTGTTGCCAATGGCCCTCTCAGAGTTACGATCACAAAATACACATTCCGTAAGGTAACAGGTTCCCTGACCCAACCAACACCATGAGCGTGAACTCCAGCACCTCAAAGATCATCTCCCAAGGAGCAAGGACAATAGAAGGACATTTTCCAGCAAACATCCACACTGCTTTCTTTAGTCTAATGCCGAGAGAAATCAGCACACCTAAGTTATTAAACCTGTGCAACAGGCAAGACAATGGGCAAAGGAAGGCATCCTGGTATTCCTATATGTTTATTGCTATGGCACAAGCACCTGATCTTTAGAGCTTGAGGCAAATGCGATACCATAGTATTGACACGACTTCAACGTACACGTGAAGCGAAGAGGGAAATTCCTAGCTCTGCTTTTGAAAAACCACATTTTGCGATAGTAAGTGCATGACCAAATCTGCATAAATAAGGGTAATGCACAGTCTACATAAAATATATATAATATATAAAATCACCCAATGTCTTGCTATTTCAAGCTGTATTTATGTAATTGAAATCCAGTGTACTTTGCAGAGCAGTTTTTAGTGTGATTCAGTTGACACTGCACTATTAACTTTAAAAACATCCTTTGTTTCTTCAAGCACTGTCCTGCATTTTAGCCAGCAGCTGTACACATTACTAAAAAAAATCATAAAGATGTGTCAGGGAAGGAAAAGAACATAATTACGACTTCAGAGCACTAGCAAAATTGGCTTGCCTTAGACATGCCCCAGACAAACCAACCCACTATTATTTGTACTAATCAGCAACTTCAATAGAATACTCATCAAGAGCTCATAAACCCAGTTTTTCAGTAACTTTCTGTCTTGGACAACTTCTCATATAACTATAACAATAATTCCAACTGGGTCCAGAAAATAAAATTAACTAGTTCCAGACAAAACAGGAAAATAATAAATATTGATACATATTATATTTAATCCCTGTCACAACAAAAAACAGTAGAAAAAAATACAGAAAAATAGAACTTTTATCTCTAATGAAAGAAGACACTACTTGAAAGGTAGGGTGGCTTTCCTACCAGCACATAAAACTACATGCGCCAAAACCCTTCACAAGAGTCCTTCATGAGCTTTTAGGAAGAAAACTTGTTAAAAAAAAAATTAATCTTTACTCTAGTAATTTTTCTGCTTACTGACTTTCAAGTAAAAGCCTATCATGAGAACACAAAAATTCCAGTGCAAGACAAGTCTCTACCCAGATGAAACTACTAACAGATACACAATCAAAATAAGTCTTTTCTTGAGTGGCTCCCACTCTGAATAGCGTTTAGAGAATTTAAGAGGGCTGAGAATAACTCCTGCCAGCCTATAAAAGGCCAGTGTAGAAGAAAGAGTCACATATCCAGTACCAGCCTTTAAGAAGTTTTCCTCAGGCAGGGTGTATTTACCATATTTTCAACAAATGCTGAAATCCCCCCCCAAAATATCGAAGAGATACCCTCCTCACCTGTATCAAGTTTTCAAGACAAAATGTGTAACAAAATCACACATTTATAGATTCAGATAAATGGCTGCAATAATCAAGGATGCAGATTTCCAATGGAAGTACTGCCATCATTACCACCCTGCATGGCCAGCAGGGAGAGTGGCAGAGAGAGACACACATTTAAATACCATGTTATTTCCAGAACTGAGCTTTGGCTGACCTGCTGCAATATGGATATTTTAGGATACAAACAGTTCAAGACATTTTATTTGCTGAAAGCTCAGACTGGTAAATCTGAATGGCACAAAGTTAACATTGTAATCCTCAAAAAAATCCTGCAATCTATATTTAATCCAGACTCCCCATGCATTATAGCACATGTCAAATCAATGGCATCACTCAATTATTTCAGCAAGAAAAGAATTTATCAGGCGCACTTTGAGGTCCTACTGGATAAAGAAAATCTCACACACCTAGGTTCCTTTTAATCTCTTCCACAGATTTTTGACAGCAATTTTGCAGCATCTGTTTTAAACATATGTGAATTCTTATACTTTCTGTCTACATAACTAAAGAGTTTTCAACTTTCAAGAGGAATAGTCTTAAAATGACTTAGAGGTGTTCAATTTATTTTTCTTTTTTACATGTTATTGAGTGGGAGAAAAGTACCACTCTTTTTTCTTTAACTCTAATTAACAATACACAAAAGGATTTGTCTGCAGACTTATTCTCTGATCAAAGTCTAAAGGGACTAAGACTGACTGACATAGCTAATATAAAGTGATTCATAAACAGAAGGAAATCAGTTATCTGACAGCATCTCTGAGATCAGATTCACATAACAGGTCTGGTTTAGGCTAAAACCATGAAAAAAATCCCCTTCACTTCACCAAGGTCAAACCACCAGTAATCTTTCAAAGAAATAAAACTTTCAAACCCCCTTATTCAAAAATGCTATAGCCCTTCATAAAGGTCTACTTTTTCCTATGACCATGTACCAGTGTTGTAATACTGTATGTGTGTAGCTTTAAGTCAAAAGGACTGATTTAATAAAAGAAAAATAGCTGACATGAGTCCATAATAACTTCCAAAGCATTCCCACGATCAGACTGCTGGCACTGAAAAGAAAGAATTGCATAAACTCATCCTGAAGTGCCTACAAATATATCCCTTTGCCAGCATAACACAAGATGCTACGCAATACAGCAGTGCAAGGACAGTCTATTTAGTACAGCATTTATGTATTAAAATGATGTATTAGTAATTGCTGAAGTAAAATTAAACATTGTCACTTCACTAAGAACGTTATTAACATTATTAAGTTCAAACAGTACACATAACTGCCTTGGAAAATTACTTCACTTCCAATATATTTTGGCATAAGCATTTGCACAGTTTTTAACAAAACTCAAAGACCTCAGCAGTGCCTGTTTAAAAAAAAAAAAAAATCAAAAGAAAATCTGGACAAAAGAAAATCAGAAAACCTGAAAATTTTCAGTTTTCATTAGATACCTCCAAATCAGATTTACAGTGGTTCTGTGTATAAAAACAGACGACCATCAATGTTTTCAGTCTACTCACATTTACATTTGAACTACAGCACTTGTACCAAAGAGTGACTTCTATTCTCTTACCACTAACTGCTGCATGTTGCTTCAGATATTCCCTTCTGACATTTATGTTCTTCACAAGGCACTGCCTAGCATGAGCTCTTCTCTCTTTCACGGGATCTTTTGCACACAGTGCACAAATAGCCATATATTCTAGTGGCAGCCGTAGTCTAGAAAGGCCTTTGTGAAGTTTCTGAGCAAATATTTGTCTCACTTGGTAACATTCATCCTATTAAAAAAAAAAAAAAAAAAAAGCAAAACCAAAAAAGATAACAGTAAACTTTTCTGAAAGCAATATAGACTGTAAAATAAAGCATGGAAGCTCAGGTAAATACACCAAAATCAATTAGACCTTGAAGCCACTGAAACATAGGAATTGCAAGTTTGTGTTTTAATGCCAATTCAGAGCAATTTAATTGAACTAATCAGTTGAAGCTTCCTTTATCCTCAGAAGAAGAGCTAAGAAATTGTGCAGGAAGATGTCGCACTCAGGACCCAAGGCCTAATTTGGCATCGTACTAAGGCAAGGAGCTACTGGAATTGTTTACAGTTGGGTCACTTGCTTTGTAAAGCCAAAGACACGAAAGTATTTTAGCCACCAGTAACCACCACCATGTTGATTTTACTGCTACAATTTCACATATTTTCATCAAGATATTAATATTAAAAATGGAATAAAATTCAACAGAATTACCAGGTAAGATGAAACACTGAAGTGAGTACCAAGCATTTCCATTATACTGTGGAAATCTGTGCACTACAGCTGACGATGGAAGAGAATTACCTGTGTCTAACAGCTGCCAAACAACACAAAGTAAAATAATATGAAGGCAGCGATTGTAGTTCTACAGTTTATTAAGCAATGTATTCCCAGAAAAGGCATGAACTTTAATTTTATTTTGTATGTACACACACCATTTAATATACCACAAACCATTTATTAACACAGGACAAGGAAGCTTAACAAACACATGCAGAAAACAGTTTGAAGAAAACATACAGAAAAGCTTAAGGTAAACAAGGTCACTGAAACAGCTTGGCACATTTAACTGGCCAAAAAGAGGTCAAGAGGAAAGATTTATCTCTAAATATGAAGAAAAAATCTTTAACAGGAGTTAGCAGCTATTTTAGTCAAATGAGAGTTTTGAAGTCAGAAAGTATTGAAGAGGGTTTCCAGCTATCAGTCAACTGGAAGTGCAGAGCCAAAACCTAACCACTGGCTCTGCTGAATTTGCAAATGGCATCAAAAGAGATCATGTAGTAGATAAAACAAGCCTTCCTCTTCCCCCACCTAAAATGAAATCCAGAAAACACTTTTTTTAATCAAGCCCCATCTTCTCCTTTCTGTGCTTCAAGCAATATTCCCCCTCTACGGACTGAAACACCTGCTGCAGCCAGAGCTGAAGCAACCCAATCCCACAAACCCAAACCATGAGATCTGCTCAACATCTCTTGTCTCCTTACAGCAAATCCACCTGCTGCAGGAGGCTACAATAGAGCCCTCTTTTCCTCCTCAGTATCACTTAAATCTAATGCCTTTAGGAAGCTTAGAAGAGACTGATGCCTAGTTGGTGTTTCAGCAGGGAAACATCCCCTCTTTGCCTCAGAGGACAAGGGAGGTACAGTTTGTTGTTACTGATGGCACTGTGTGGCCAATTGGAACGATTATAATTTCTTTATCTTTTAATATTGGGAATAACATCAAATTCGACTCAGTTACACTAGTTCACTAAGAAGAAGGGGGACAAAACTCAACCAAGGTATGCTATTTTTAACAGCATACACAAACTCCATAAATTAATCCCATTTTATATACCTATGTCTCTGAATTTAATGCCAATTCATCAGAAGTTCACCATTTAAAAGTATTAAAAAAATACATACTTGCAAAGCATCAGGTATCACTCAGACACAGCTCTGATTCATCAGTTACACCACCTTGCATTAACAAAGAAAACTGAGAAAGCTCTGGGATTTTTTTAAACAAATGAAACTTCAGCAATCTACAAGATTTACTCTAAATACAATTAAGCTTTGCTGTTGAAAATGCAATTTATCAGATCTTAAATCTGATCTTAAAGCCTGTTAAACACTGAAGTACTAGCCTCAATTTTTCACTCTCAATATGAAGCTCTGCTGACATCAAAATTTGTTCTGGAGATCAAAGAAGTCAACTGCTGCTAAGTTTATAAGACTGGCCAAACACATATGCAACTTATTTTAAAATAACTGAAACTACATGCATTTCATCATCTTAAAGCCCCTGTTTAGCAGTGCCACTTTCATACAGCAATTAGTGACAAAATTTAATTATGAGTTCTGCACTCCAATCATTACACAATACTAAATGGCAGCACCAGAGGAAAAAAAAAGTGCCAGCACAGAACCACAGCAGGACCTGTGCAACCATCGCAGGCCTTAAAAAGTAAGCTCTCTCCTTTTGTTTAATCTGTTTTCTGATCTGCCCACTTAAAGAACCTTTGCTGTGAATTAAATAACACAAAACTAGAGCTGGCCTTGATGTCACCTGATTTGTGGCTAGACTTGAAAGTGTTAAGAACAAATAAATTTTAAGAGTAATCAGTATCTACCATCAAGAAACAGATTCTAATACTAACCACTCTAAGCACAAACATACATGTGTGCACATGTCACATCTCAAAAAAAAAAAAAAATGAATACAATACCCCTTTTAAGTGAAAAAGTCATTAAAGCCATTACAGCTACTCTGCATCTGAGCATCTCCACTGAGAGCGAGAAAGAAAATTGGAGAAGACCTCAAAAACATCTAGAAAAGTTATTTGTAAGTATTCAAAATCCATTAGGAGCTGCAGTGAAAATAAAAGGCAGAATTCCTGACCTGACAGAGCTTACAACCTAAATTCTAGAAAACAACTTAGAAAGTCACAAAAGGCAAAGAAATATCAATAAATGAAGAGGGCAAAGTGACAGAAACGATACTACAGAGGAACAGCTTCTCCTGGAAGCGATGCCAAAGCATATGGATATCCACAGGGAGGGGATTACAGACACCAAACATGGCTCTACAAAGGACAAATCATGCTGATGTCACCTGCCTGGATTTCTATAAGGGCTTTGACACAGTCATACACAACATTGTTGTCTCTAAATTGGAGAGATATGGGTTTCAGAGATGGACTACTCAACTGATAAGAAAATGGCTGGATGGCCATGTCCAAGGGATTGTAGTCCAAAAAAAAAAAAATAGATGCCCAAATGGAGATCAGTAACAAGTGGTACACTCAGGGGAGAATACTGGGACTGGCATTGTTCATCTTTGTTAATTACACAGATAGGAGGGTTGAGAACATCCCTCAGCAAGACCGCGGATGACATCGAGCCAAGTGGTGCAGTTGACACACTGGAGGGAAGGGATGCCATCCAGAGGAACATTGACCGGCCTGAGGACTGGGCCCAGGGGAACATCAAGAGGTTCAAGAGCTCCAAGTGCAAGGTCCTGCACCTGGCTCCAGGCAATCCTCAGTATCCCTACAGGCTGAGGGATGAAGGGTTTGAGAGCAGCCCTGCAGAGAAGGACTGGGGTCACTCGTGGATGAAAAACTGGACATGAGCTTGCAGCCCAGAAAGCCAACTGTGTCCTGGGCTGTATCAGAAGGAGAGTGGCCAACGAGGCCAGGGAGGGGATTCTCAGCATCTACTCTGCTCTCACGGGACCCCCATCTGGAGTGCTGCGTCCAGCTCTGGAGCAACGGTTTTAAACTGAAAGAGGTGAGGTTTAGACTGGACATAAGGAAGAGATTTTTTACAGTGTGGGTGGTGGGACACTGGAACAGGTTGCCCAGAGAACTTGTGGATGCCCCATCATTGGAGATGTTCAGGGCCAGGTTGGATGGGGCTTTAAGCAATCTGGTGTAGTGGAAGGTGTCCCTGAGCACAGCAGGGAAGTCTAATGAGATTACTTTTATGGGTTCCTTCCGATTCAAAGTATGCTATAATGCTATAGTAAACTGTGATACTAACTGGTTTATAAATGTTGATAACCTTATTGTGTTCTAATTTGAATCCTATCTCTCAAAATTCCCTTTAGAAAATTCAGGGAAAGTAAGCATTAGACACAAAAAAGGTGACAACACATCTGTTAGAATATCCACAAACAGTTAAGACTGTTATAGCTGGAAAATAAGTGATAAAAGTGAGAGACACTGATGAAATGGAGGGCAAAGAGCCTGCACCTAACATACTGAAATGAGTATCAAAACAGTGAAGCAAAATTCTGATAGGAACTACAAGGTTAACATTTGCAATAAAGAAAGATTTGCCACAGGAGGGAAACGACTGAAGAAATGAACAGATCTTGATCACTGGGTTCACAAGAACACAAAACATGCAAATACTACATTGACAAGGCCAGTTTGGCGTGACATTATCCAGCTCGAGTATCCTCTCCGGAGCAGAGACAGAACTTATTTGTCATTACATTAAGTGCCTATTTTTCTCTCGACTAATTTTGTTCTGAACTGTAAAAATCTTTAAAACTCATTTTGAGACAAGACTAACATTTCCATTCAGTTTTGGAAGAGGAAAACTGAAAAGTATTAGACTTTGCCTTGGGTGTAAAGACCTTCAGTTATTACCACTGAATTCCTGCTGCATTTTTGCTAGATTTCATCTGCTTAAGTAGTTTAAAGCTTTGTTCCATTTCTCTTGTTTTTCATAACATTTGGGAACTGAATAAGGGCTCCTTTCCATAGGAATACAGAAGCTTAAAATCCACATAAACATAGTTAAAGCAATATACAAGCCTAATACAGACTGTCTTACTCTGGTACAGGAATGATTTTTCTAGCCTAACTGTAACCAACTCCAAGCAACTTAAGAAACTAAAAAAGATACTCTGCATGAAAGTAAACAATATTCACACAGGAGCCATACCCTGTATTTTTAAACATTAAATGCCAGTTTGAAGTTTTCTGACATTTACAATGGGTTGCAGCTTCTACAGCTTTAGCCAGACACAGGAATTAAGGTCTAGAATGGAATATCATTAATACTGCAGATATCTTTTGGACAGGATTCCTTCCAGAGGATTTCTTCTCTTCTGAAAAGCCAGGAGAACATCAGCAGTTACACAAGTAACACCCACAGAAGTCCCTTCATGACCACTTTACTCTTGGAGTATGAATCAATTTCTGTACAATTTGCTAAGTCTACAAGCCAGAAATAAAGAGGATCCCTGTATCTCTACTTACAATTTGAAAGTTATTTTCTTACTATAGGCCCAGGTAGAAGTCAAGGATGAAAATTCCAGCATCTAATAAGGAATCTCTCCCTATTTCTTCTCATATTTGAAGTATGCTAATTATCTCTGCAGACTTCTGCATTCCAAATATATTCTACCCAAGAAATTTTATTGAGAAACCAAGGTCACTGTTGTCACCACAGTTAACATACTTTACATCATCTCATTTAGCTTCTAGTAACGTCATAATGCAGCTGCGGAATTACGTAAATACATACTGCATTTCTTTGTTTATCAATATTCTAACATTTGACTACTCTAAGTTAGTACTCCCCCAATGGACAGCCAAGTACTATAGATCTAATTCTCATCCAAAATGAGTTTACAGGATTATGTAGTGGAAAAATAATTTCATGCCAAGGCTGAATGTTTTGCATAAAACCAGATTTGCAGAAATATACATAACATACAGAATAAACAACTATATACTCGTACATCTGCTGATAACCCACAACTCCCAACACATTTCCTTACATTTATGGCTAGTGCACACAGCTGGTATTGTTCTAAGGTGATGATTTCATGGTAACAAGGTTCTTGCGCCAACTTCACAATAGCATTCCCTGCAGCCAGCCTCAAGCGTGACATATCAGGTTTACTGAAAAACAAGCACATGGATTGTGAAGGTTAATTAGTAAAAAAATTATGTAATTATTTGACTGAATGAAGTCAATAAGTTTGCATCACTGAAAAACAAGTACTTAAAAAGAAAGAAGTTTCTGTGAACTTAGCCACCCCCATGCCAGCAGAAGCAATTTCAAACCCAAAGTAATTTTCATGGCACCACATTTTACCTGGTCCCAACTTGGCAATAAAACTTTTCCTTCAAACTTCCTAAAAGTTCCCCATGGGTGTGAAACAGTTCTAGCTGTGCATTGAGCCAGGACAGTCCACACTGCCCCTCAGAGACCACATCTAGCAGTAAGATACTTCTGTTCAGCTTGCTGGTCCTCCTTCAGCAGTGCAGTCCTGCCAAAGAAATAGCCAGCCCATTTCTAGTCCCCAAAGTTGCCAAACTTTTCTAGCTCAAAATCCATGCTTCAGGCCAACATAAATTAAGATTAATTAGACACTGTAATACATGACTGAGTGAATTTTATTTTAAGACAATAGTAAAGTGTCTTTGGAATGCAACCACTGAAAATGTATATCAGATGTGCAGCAAATTTTCTATAGCACAGAACTACGACGTTCTAAACTCCAAAAGCTTTCTAGTAATTTTTCTCTTGGTGAGCTTTAGTTTAAGAAAAAAATGCAGATCATATCTAATATCAATACTTTCAGCAACTGCCAGCGTCCTCTGATACTGGAACACTTATTTTATGCTTAGCATAGACTAAAATCAAAATCCTACTACAAAGACAGGCAGGATTCAGCCTAGTTGATCTACCTAACCAAAGGTAAAAAAAAAATTAGTATAATCTTGAATTTCGTAGGACTGTTTATGAGTTATAAAATTAAAAAGAAAGACCTGGAAAGGACAGTTCAGATACTGTTTATTGATAAAATTCAATATTAAAAAAAATACAAGACTGGTGAATTTAACCTACACATGGTAACATCTCAAAGAAATCAGTTGTTGATTTAAAAGCAATTCAACAAAGTTATCAATCCTACTACTTCAAAGTGCAAAGGATGAACAAGAGAAGGGATTTGTTTTCAAGTGGGACCTTGCCTTCACCTGACACTCCAGGCTGAACCATGCTTTGAAATAAAAAACCAAGAAATTCCTTACACTGTCACTGAAAGGCAGAGTTGTGTAGATTTCAAGAGGCATTTATAGCTGATAAGGGCAATAACATCAAGATGATCACAACATGACTAATGGCCTCAACAGCATCAAATGGCTCCTGAGCCCTGCCACTTTCACTTAATTCAATTATCTTCAGCAAATTATTAAACATTGTTTAAAAGACAAATGCAAGCCATGAACACTAAAATTGACTCACACAGAATGACCTCATATCAAGTACAGTCTAAAAGATTATGTTCTGTACTGAATGGACAATTTTTCTCTTTTCAAAGCCTACTCTAAGTTGGAAGGAGCAGTATCAGGTTTGCACAGAAAGGACACAGTAAGCATTGCCAGAAAGAAGATATCCTTATTGCACTCAGTGGGTGAAGAACAAAGGTCAGGAAGTGTCAGCAAGTTCCATGCAGAACTAACAGGCCTGAAAGATCATCTCCTCTGCTTCAGGTTTTAGAGTAATTGTTAGTGTAGGCAGTATAGTTCACGCAGAGACAATGGACTGGCCACTCTACCAGCTTGGAGCTTTCCTGAAAAGCAATAGTGGGAATCACAAAATAATTAATACATGTCTTGTCAACAGGGCTCTTGCCTCATTCAGCAGTGGGTGCACATTTTCCCTACTCTTGCTTTCATCACCTATTTACTTAAAGAAGCCCTTCTGGTTGCATTTGTCACTTCTCACTAGATTTTATCCCAGTTGGGATTTGGCTTTCCTAACTGTATCTCAGATGGTATTCTCTGTATTCCTGACAGGTTCTCTCTACTTCCTCCTTCTGTATACCTCATACAACCATGGAATAGCTGGGGCTGGAAGGGACTGTTAAAGATCATCTAGTCCATACCCCTGCAATAAGCAGGTACTTGGAGGCCTGTCCAACCTGACCTTGAATGTTTCCAGGGATGGGGCAGCTATCACCTCCCTGGGCATCCTGTTTCAGTGTTTCATCACCCTCACCACAAAAAAATTTCTTCTTTCTATCTACAGGCTCCCTGTAAGTACTGACAGGTCACAATAAGGTCTCCCCAGACCCTTCTCCAGGCTGAACAACTCCAGTTCACTCAGCCTTTCCTCATAGCTCCAGCCTTCTGATCATTTTTGTGACCCTTCCCTGAACATGCTTCACCAGGTCCATGTTTCCTGTGCTGAGAACCCCAGAGCTGGATGCAGTACTTTGGGTAGGGTCTCACCAGAGTGGGCTAAAGAGGCAGAATCAAATCCCTCGACCTGCTGGCCACACTTCTTTTGATGCGGCCCAGGACGCAGCTGGCTTTCTGGGATGTAAGCACACACGGCTGGCTCATGTCCACCTTTTCATCCACCAGTGTCCTCAAGTGCTACTCCACAGGGCTGCTCTCAATCCCTCCTTTTGTGTTTGAATTTTGCCTGGAGCATCTTGCTCATCCAGGTAAGGTTTGCTGAAATATCTGCCTGACCTGCTGTGACCACTCTTGAGCACTGAGCGGTGATTTTTGAATACTAGGTAACTGGCTTTTGTGGGACCCTCTTCCCTCCAGGCCTTATCCAACAGGATCCTACAAGCACATTCTTGTAGAGACCCAAGACTGCTCTCCTGAAGTCCAGTACTGATCTTGCTTTCTGACCTCCTTCTTGCCCTCAGTATTTTGAACCCCACCATCTTAGGGTCATTATAGCCAAGGCTGCCTTCAACCTTCACATGCCCAGTAAGCCTCTCCTTGTTGGCATGTATGAGGCCCAGCAGAGAGCCTCTCCTCCTTAGGCCCTCTATCAGTTGTGTCAAAAAGATGTCATTGATGCTGCCCTGGATTGTTATGCCCTGCTGTGTTGATCTTCCAGCAGATATCGGAGTGGTTGAATTTCCCCATGAGGGCCAAAGACTGCATACATGAAGTTGTTTCCAGCTGTTTAAAGGGCTCATCCACTTCCTCTTCCTGGTCAGGGGTCCCACAGCAGACACTCACCACAGTGTCATCCAGAGCAGTTTGCTCTTCAATCCTAACCCATAAGCTCTTTTTTGGCTCGTCATCCATCCCCAGGCAGAGCTCCAAGCTCTGGGGCTGAAGAGTTATCTCCACAGCAACATCACGTCTCTGCAGCTTTCTCCCTAGCCCTCCATTAACTTGATTTAAAAAGAGAGAACTGACCACATCATTATATAAAGTTTCTACTATTACTTTTGAGTACAAAAGGAGTGGAAAATTTAAATTTCTAAAACACACAGTAAGGAATCATCATTCCAAGCATGAAAACACACAGGGTCTACAGAACTGACATATTCACAAACAACTGCATAAGCCAACCATGAGCGCCAAGTAGTCATGCTGAAAAGCTAAATTACTGCCACTCAACTCCCTGGCAACTGCCACAAATGGTCATATTACAGAATATAAAACTATGAAACAATTATTTACAAAGAAGTTTAGGACAGACAATACAGTTGCTACAAAGATAACATACTAGACATTTCTCAGGTTTGCAATTTTGTAAAGTATGGGTTCTATCTACATAACTACTGTGTAACATTAACTCTACCCAAAAATTAGCACCTTTTTACACATACTGGTACAATTCACCCACACCCTTAATGGCTTTTGTAGAAATAAATTTTCAATGTTTGGCAAGCAATAGTAGCTGACAACTTGTCACTTTACCTACCACAGAGGATTAAGAAGATACCCAGAAAAACAAGTTGTCTAACAGTCACCTAAAAGGTAAATTATTTATTGAGACTTAATCCTGTTTACACATTTCCTTCTTGCTTTTACTTTCAGAGACCTCAAGAGATTAGCCTGCCTCCAAGCAGAAGTGTCTTTTGTACTAACTATTTCCACCTGGTTTATACAACACACTATTACTTTTTATTAGAAAGCCCACCTACTGGCCTTTGGCATACACAGCAATTGGTAGCTCAGGAACAGCAAGCTCCATAAAAAATTAAAACCAATTTCAGTGGGAAGGAGGAAGTTGCACAGTTTATTCTTGCAATATGAGTAATGGCCAATTGAAGAGGCAAATAAAAGCAAGAATATAAAAACTAAAATTCAGCTGCTTTTACAGTGTTACAGCACCTGAGACTCAGCAAACTTAAGTAGGAACCCAGCCAAGCTTACCATCACATCTTATGAAATAAGCAGTGATTTTGCTAAGCAGTTTAACAGAATCGTTTACATACTACTTTGACTAAAACTCTCCCCACACCATCATCACAAACATTAAAACATTACCATCTGTTACATACCTTATTTTCCCCTGCTCTGTTAAATCTCCGTCACTGTGTAATATTGTTGTTAGCAATCTTAGAGTAGAAGTTCCTGACTTGCTGTGGTTGTTCTTCATTCCTAGCAACCACCGAACCATCATCTTGATGGCCTGAATCTGGAAAAAAAAATTGATATCAAAAAGTCAAATCATACCATAAGCCTCATTTTTAAAATAATCTTTATCTTAATTTAATCAAATAGTATTTTTTCCCAAGTGCTTTTTGCTGGGACAAACATAAGCCTGTCAGGACTGCAAAACATCATTTAAATACTGAAATAAGACTAGACATATTCTCACTAGACAGCAACTTTTCACTGAAAGTCTCAAACATGTATTACAGCAAATAAAAATTACACATTTAGTTAAAGTTTGAGCTGTTTCTTCTACTAAGCAATCACACATTTTGTCATTTGAAAACTTCTTAATTGAGCTTACATCCATCAAATACTGTGAAATAGGCAAAACAGTTTATGCTTACTAAGAAAATACTACTGGATCAAAAAGCAGAACACATTTTCATCTCTATATATTCCTACAATTCACAGAATATTCTGAGTTGGAAGGGACCCACAAGGATCAACAAGTCGAACTCCTAAAGTAAATGGACCATACAGGGATTGAACCCATGACCTTGGCATTAAATTCCTGTGCTTAAACAATCCCTATTCTATATTCTCTATATTCCCTATATTCTCTATTTATCTATGTGATACTTGAATTTAAATTTAAGACAAGTAAATGAAAAAAACACTTAATAGATATTTTGACTGTTAGAGCAGCAATCTGTACTATGATAAGTTAGCCTGGTAACGAGTATTTTTTTCACAGCTATTTAAAGAAAAGCCTCAAAGCCGGTTACTTGGGATAACTTGGTTTTGCCAATGGAAACACCAAATGTTGTGAGGCAGCTTCTGCCAGTATGCAGAATCCAGCCACTATCATGAAACACTAAATAATTTCACATTTCTTTATTGAAAATAAAAGATCCGTTTGGAGATTAAGTTGTTTTAGTATCTGAATCCCTTTATCCTTTCATTTTCCTTTCATATGAGAGCAGAGACAATCAAGAAAAAGAGGGGTATCTTCTTACAGCAAAATGAAAATGCTCATCTGAATCACATAGACATCCTTGGGGAAAAAAAAAACAAAAAAAGAAAAAAACAAAACAAAATACTGAACTCTGGAGATCAAAACAAAACCCAAAAGCTTTAGAAAACTTACATGGCAACTTCAAATTTTCTAATTAGTGGGAAAAGTAATTCTAGTAATTTTTATATAAACATTCATAATATCACCAAATTCAATTTATCATACAATTGATCAATTCCTTGCAACAAACTGACCAAAGTGGTCCCATCAGATCTCAGTTCAAGGGCTATCACTTATATGTGATTATGTTTTTTAGCACTGTAGTCCATTTACTCCACCTCATTGGGTAACACCAATAAGCTGTAGGATGTCTCCAGAACCCAGAATGCAAATGGAGTCTGAGGAACAGAAATTAAATTGTCTTGCCCTCACTTTCAAAGTGCCTTCCACTGGAACAGCTTTAAGTATCCACCAGAAGATTTTACTAGCAATAAACCAAATAAATAATTTTAATACAACAATAATAGCATCAGATCTTTTCACAGCTCACAAATTCACTTTCTTCATGTCATAACCAGTACCTGTAACCATTAGTGCCTCTCATTTGTTGGGAGGATGGAAGTATGCCAGCTCGCCTTGTTCTTCAAATAAAGGACGTATTCAGCCAGGGGACAGTTACATGCTACCTTGTCCCCTGACCAATTTCAGTTTCAATCTTTGCTTCTAATAACTCCCTCTATAATTCCTTTTCCCCAGTTTTATTATCCAAACCTATTCTAGTCTTCCTTTCATGTAGTCAAGTCCTAAGCCCATCTCCTTCAGAATTTTTGTCTGACCACACTAGTTTCCCTATTTCTTTGCTGGTGTAAATGATGATATGATGACATTCCAGCAACCATTCAGAATTAAGCATTCCCATGAAATTAGTACAGGGCATGAGAATTCCCCCCAGTCAGTACTACTGACTACCTGAAGACTTAGTTAAACATGACATGAGTTTGGACTGTTCTCATGCCTTAAATTCTCCCTTTGAAACCAAAGAGTGTAGCTATTAAAGGATAATTCCAGTTGGAAGGAGTGTTAGGAGGTCTCCAGTTCAATCTCCTGCTCAGAAGAAGGTCAGCTATGAAATCACACCACATTGGTCTCAGTTTTATGCACTGTGGTGTTGAAAGCCCTCCAAGAATGAAGACTGCACAGGCTCTCTTGGCAACCTGCAACCTCTTGCTACCTGTCGCATTTTATGACTGTTCTCAGGTTTTTTTCTTTATATCCAGTCTGAACCTCTTGTTTCAATTGGTGTTCCATGAGGCTAGAATTCTTCTCCAAGACAAAAAAATTATTATACACAACATGAAAAGATCAAGAAAGCAAAAATGAGACAGAACCCTATCAAAGATAACACTGTCTTCCTACTACCTCGCCATTATGACAGCAGCTCGCTCAGATTTCTACTGCTTGAGCTTTCAGAGCCACAAATGCTGCACGTTGGTGCAGTAGTGAAAAATGGAACAAAGTCCACTTAGAGCATAGTTAGAGAAACTGTATGAGAAATCTTATATTCCAATGATACGGAAGGAAACAAGAAATATCACCGCTACTACACAAGTCTCAATGGTGCGCACGGTGCACAGCACTCATCACAGGTCACTGCCAAGAGATTACTGCTTTAGAACTCAAGTTCCAGGAGTAGGAATTCCAGTCTAACTCATACAATCATTAATCTAAGTCGTAGTTAATACTGTACTGAAACATTTCTCTGCAGACATCCTTTCATTTAAAGTTTAGCATACAGCACTAAGGCTACCCTATACCAGTCTACATCTCCTAGGCTGGACAATACTACAATTTAGTCTTCAGCAGTCCTTCCCACTTTCATACTCCAACTTGCTAGTTTTAAAATCCCCACTAGATATATAATAATGTTACAAAGGGAAAAAGAGGTTTTTAAAACCAGGGTGAAGAAAAATACTCTATCACAGAGAAATAATTTATAAACTAATGGCATGGCCTGCAGCATACATTAAGTTTACGCTCCTCAGTAGTAATAAATGCTAATTAAATTTGCAAATCAATTTTCACAATAACCTGTTTTCACCTGCAAATAAATGGTTCTTACAGTTTTCATGCTTGGCTTCAACTTCAAATTGCCTTAAGAATTTCTACAGGTTAATTGCCTTCCAAACAGCCAAATGTATGAGAAGCTTTATCAACATAAAAGCAGATTTAAAAGAGTTATTACTGCTTCACAAATCATTTAAAATAACTAAGAAAAACAATATTTACTGCTTCAAGTTACATGTACAATCACTGAAGTGAAATCATGCCTATTTAAAACTAGCACTTCATTAAATTAAAACAAAGGTACATTCTTTTAACAATTTTTGGAGTGTACTGTGTAACTATGGAATTGCACAAATATGAAAAATATCCCTGGTGTAGTCAAACAACTAAAAATAACAAATCAACTCCAAACAAAACTGAGCCTTTCCAGTAATGAGTTCTGTACCAAGCTGGAAACCAAAGTACTTACTAAACTAGCAGAGAAGGACATCTGCTAGGAAGAGTTTAACAGCTTCAAGAGAAGGCAAAGAACTTTTTAAAACCAGAGCAACTTTACTCAAAAGACATTAGAAACGAAACAACTGCTATAACACAGAGCATGCTAAAAGACAAGCATCTGATTCTGAAAGAAGTGAATGCAAAAATCTATCCCTGTTCTGAAGGGCATTTAAAAACCAAATACAGATATAGAACATCTTTTCCATATCGTAAGTCTATTTCTAATTCAGTGAAAAATTGAGTGACAGTATCTATTACGGAGTACAGGAAATGTAATACACTTACACCAAAATAAGAAAAAGCTTGAAATGACATTTTTAAGTAAAGAACCAAAACAAACCCCCCACCATTTTAAAGTGATTTTTTTCTTAAATGCAGGTTTTTCTCTAATACACATTGCAGACAGAGAAAAGGAAACAATGTAACACATTTATTCATTTGAGAAAACTGACAGATCCAAACCCCATTTTTCTTATTCCAAAACAACACTGAAAGTTTATTGGAATGTCATAAAAATTCAAGAGAAAAAGGAAAGACTTTTAACAAAATTTCTACGGTGTTTAACTCCTACATTGAAGAGGAGGGGAAAAGTAATTCTACTTAAGTAATCCAGATATCATCACAGTTAAGTGTCAGAAAACAAAACTAAACATATAAAGAACTTAAAGAAAAATTTAATGAAGTAAGTAAATTTATGCATAAAATAAGAATTTAAAAACATGTTTCCAAGAGCAAAACTTATTAAGTATTATAAACATAATATACAGGAAAACATACTACATGCTACTTACTTTAACAAGGGTTTCAGGAGACACTTCTTCATCTGGGACCCAAAGTTTTGTTGTCTTTTTTCCTGGAAGCTAAAGCAAATGTTAAATTTGTTACGCTGCTGTTAGTCTTCAGTAAAACTTGTAACCTTCTCTTTCCAGTTTGCTTCTGAAAACAATACAGCAGCACTCCCTGGTCAGCTTCATGCCTTCTGTATCTTACAGAAGTAACCACTACAGAAGTGAGATACCTCACTATCCACGTATTAGCAAATTTAAGATTAGTAAAGGGATTTGTTGTTGCTGTTGTTACCTGAGAAGTATTCCTTTAGAGTGTAAAAGCCATTGCTTTGAAAGTAACGTCCTGTTTTTCCATATCCAGTAGATTAGAACTTCACGCACATTTTACTGTCGTAGACTGTGTATCTTTCCCTAAGCAACTTCTAACAATGCATGAGTTCATTTTTTGACTTTATAATCACTTTATAACTAATACAAAAGTGTTCAAAAAATTACAATTCCATTCCAATAGTGTATTTTAATTTCAATTTAATTTCAAATATATTATACTTATATTATACTTGTGATAAAAATCACAACTAACTCACTCAAGATAAGAAAGAGAGTGAAGTCACAACAATATTCCCCTTTTTAACCCAAGCCAAGTCATGAGTGATCAAATGCCATGCTATACAGCTCATCATTTTTGCAAGATTCCCAAGTAAGTAGAACTCTCCTTTGTGGATACTGAAAAGCTGCTAAGCAGAGAAATTTTCCATCTCCTTGCACTAATTCTGTGAGAACTTTCCTTTGCTATGCAAGCTATGTCAACAGTAAGATAGGTTTTTGTAAATAACTCTCACACCTGCAGTTTTTCACTTATATTTTTGGTACAGTAATGTAATATTTTTAAATGGGTGCCTGGTGCTTCTGCCTATCACCTCAGGACAGGTGTGGGCACTGTCCAATGGTCTTTTGGAACTAGAATATATAAACGATATTGTAAAATTAACAAATAATTCATTCTCTCACTGGACTCGCGTGTTGCTGCATCTCTGAATTCCTGCTAAGACTGCTACACTCCTTTCCTGTACCGTGGGTTTTCAATTGAGTCAAACTACATGAGGAAATCAAAAGACAACCATATACAAAAAGTAGAACAAGCATGCCAAATATTTTCCCAAGTACTTGCTGAGTATGATACTACAGGAAAAGCATACCCTTAACACAAGGTTTTAAAAATACTCACCCTATCATTCATTAGCAAATCTTTAACAATAAAAGTAGCAACCAAAGATTTCAAAGGGGCAGCAAACTGGTCAGGTGCAAGCATGGCTATATGGCCAATAGTAACCAACGGCGTAATGAGGTGCTCAAAATTGCTTGGATCCAGACTTTTATGCAGTGGCTAAAAAAAGGCAAGAAATTCAGGTGTTACTGATATAATCTGTGTCTTACTAAGAGGATGGGAATGACAGCTTTGTACCAAGTTGTCCATGTCTCTTTCTATTCCAGAAACACAATTTTAAAAGAACTATTGATTATTTAATTTTAAAGATACATTCACCAACCCAACAAGTACCCCTCAAGTCAGAAGAAACATCAAGATGACAGACAAAATATTTATCACTTCTGAGTAGTTCAAAAAGTGACAGCTCAAGAACAACCATTTAGGAAACAACGGATTAAAAAGCCTATTTTCTAGTGGGAGAACTAGATCTCAAGATAGCAATTCCAGTAATGGACTATGATTCAGCCTTCAAGATAAGAGGCTGATGGGCACTAATTAAAAAGTATGTTTGCAGTTATAGCTATAAAATTTATTTAGTCTTTACAATTCAGTTCTCCATAATTTCTGCAACCATTTAAATACTTCTGACCATTTTCAACAGGGGTAAGGAGTAGCATATGGCTCCTCTTTCCATAAATAGTTCATGGTTCTAGTACATAGCCCAACACCCGGTTTTAGTCCATCATCTCTTAAAATATATAACCCTAAACATGATGAATCATGAGATATGAGAACACCCTCTACAACCATTCTTCAGGCCAAAACCATATAAGAACAAAAGGAAAGGGGAAAAACATATTTCCTAAATCTGCTACAACTCACAACTACATCCCGTAGTTTATGTCTGCAATATAAAAGATCAATAAAAAGTAACTTAAACATTTACTGTTACCTCAAATATCTGTGCAAACTGCGTTTCTTTGCTGGAAAATATTGCATGGATGCAGTGAATAGCATACTTGGCTTGACGAGGGGGTCCCTTTTTAGCTTTATGATGCAACACTGGAAGCAGAGCACTAAACAGTTGTGTAACAAAACAAATAGACAAAGAGATAAGTACCTTTTCACAAATTGAAAATCTTCCAAAACAGCAAACTAGCAAAAAAGTACAGATATACACATAAAAAACACAACACTTCTGCAAAAGTACTAATTGTTTTGGTTTGGGTAATTTCTTCAAAAAAAAGAAGAAAAAATTTTATTTACATAATTTGCAAGCAAAAAATCCCTAGTTCTTGTTGATAAAATATCATGTGGTAAAACAGGCATTTCCATCTGCACAGGTTACTAAATGTTCTTGTGGAAATATTTTTGCCTACATATCACCATTAAATTGCAAAGAGTGTTTTTACACAGCGTATATATATTATTTAGGAAAGAACAAGTAATTCCAAAGGGCAACAATATAAATTATAGTGGTATAAGTGACATACTAGCTGTGACTACTTTGGGTATATTCGTTTCACTTCCATTCTTCAAAAAGCACTACATTTTAAAGTCTTTCAAAATCTCTTTTTGGAAGTAAGTTATACTTTCTTCCAAAAAAATGCAGGATAATGCTACAGCAGATGAAAGTAAGAGTAAGAACTTCCAAAATCCTAAACAGTAAAGATCACTGGTCAGAGTAAGATATACAACTTACGATCGTATGTGAGGAAAGTCTTCTTCAATTTTACTTCCTGTATTTTTGAAAATTTGTAATGCAGCTTCTGCCACTTTTTCATCATCCATTTTCAAGCAAGCAAGGAGAGATTCAAAAGTTTCAGCTGAATGAAATGAGATAGGGTGTGTAAACGAAAGTACCTGCCAAAATATGATGAAAGCCATGTTAACATTTTTTTAGAGGTCCACTCAGACTAGGACATTTCATCAAGAGTCATTTTCCACTGCCATACTGGAATATTTATAATACTCTCACTGTTTTTGAACCATGATAGACATTTGTCTTCTGTTTTTTTTAGTACCTCCTGAAGTTCTCTGTCTTAATACATGATCTCATTAGATTTAATTTATTTCCCCAGTCTCAGTTTCTTCTGCTTTTATTCTGAACATGTACTTCTCAGTGGCTACATCTACATTAGCAAGTACTGGGTTACAGCAGGAGCAGGTCATAAGAGAAACACAACTGATGCTAAGGAAGCAATATTCATGTTGCAGGAGTTTTACTTCAGAGTATTTTTAGACTGACTAAAACCACTTTAGCCCCTGCAACACAACGCGTGCTTCTGAAGCCCAGCTCAATTTTGCTCCTCTGAAAGGAATCCAGCTTGTGTGCCTCCAAGACTTCATGTTTGTTTTCTCAGGGGAAGAATTGATTCTGCTCTGAAGTGAAATTCCTATCTCTAAAATAGCAACATAGACATACCCAATAGGGTCTCTAGTCCCTCAAGCTTTCCACAGCAGCTTAGCAGATTCTGTACCTCTCCTTCAGATTCTTGGACTTGATTGTTTTCAAGTATGACAGTCCTCCCATGTTAAAAAAAATGAAATAAAGTAAAGAAACCCTCAATTGATCCTCCCTGAAATTTGGTCTTCATTTCTAAGTGGCTGTTGATTATTAGCCTCGTTCCACATAATATTCTGACCCATGGCAGAGAAACAATCCTCAAAATCTACAAACTTCTTCATATGCAGTTTTCTATTTTAACCAAGTTACCTTCCTCCCCACTTCATTGCATGGCATTCTCAATGCTGGACTTCCATATTTCTCCTTTCTATACTATTCTCATGATGTACATATAGACTGCTTTCTTCAGGGCAGTCTCACTCCTGTTCTTAAATGTGTCATGCCAGTTCATACAAATATGTAGGCACTGACTTGGAAGCCTTCATTCAAGTATATAGTCCTTCACAACCTGATTCATTCTTTCTTACTCAGATTTCTCATGCTTCTAGGTATCTGAACTTCTACCTAAATGTGGACATCTGGACAAAGAGCCACACCCTTTCAGGAGCATCTACTCAGTCCTTAGTTGATCTAAAATATTCTGAAAACTCCAGTATGGGAGTCCTTTAGATTTTTAGGCCTCTGAAGTCAGCCCCCAGCTGGACTACTTGATGGTGTGTGCTATGTTAGCTGAGTGTCAAAGATTACTCATAGTTGAAATAGGTAAGACCCCAATTTACATGGAACACAGAGGAACCACAGTGTTGTATTGATATACAAGTAGTTCCAAAAGTAGCACAACTATATTTACAAATCACTGAATTCATGCTCTAATAATCAAAACTCAGCTACTACTTTCTCACATGAAACTACTTCTGGCTTCCAGAAAAGCTTCTAAATCATTTAAAAAATAACCTTATTTATGTGCCACGTAAGACGAGCATAAAGAACAAGAAACCAAACTGGGTTCTTCCAGGTAGGCACCACACGCTTATGTCTAAACGTAGTAAGTGCTAATTAAAAATTTATTTTAACAAAGTTGTTTGCAAAGTTTCCCATGCTCACTGACCACCAGGACTATACTTGCCTTCAGCAATTCAAGACCTGCTCTGATTGCCTGGTCAGTAGGTACACCCTCATCTTCATCATCAGCTGTTCCATCTATAGACTTGTTCACTTGCTTGATAAGAGCACTGAAGAAGAAAACAAAACAGGGCCTTGTAGTTACTGCAATTCCACCATGTATGATTGTTTTCACAAGTTTAAGATATAATCTTATAAAAGCAACTTTTTAAAAACATAAGCTTATTATAAAACAAATATGTCAACTACACACAATCTGGTTGCCCTATCTCCTACCCAAATCAAAGCTTGTGAAGCATTACATTCAAAAATATTTATCCGTCATGAATTAAGAACTATATACAAATTACTCTGGAAGGATGACACCACAATAAGAAAACAATTTGAGCATTACAAGCAACAAATTCAATAAAAATTATGGTGAGGTTACAACCCACTACAGATTCTTAATAATTAATGGAAAATAACTGTTTACAATCTTTAGTCTCTAACCAAGAGAAAAAAAAAATAACCATTTAACAATTCTGCTAAGAGCTGATGACAAATTTACAAGACCCATCTCCTGCATATTTCTTCTTGACAGTAAGGCTCATTTCAAATACTGCTGTTAGTTAAATAATCATTTCAGCAATTACTTTTTTCCCTCCTCCCGAAACTTCATTGGCTTACTCTTCCTTTAAGTCTTGCTGCCTCATCACCATAATCTTTACTTCCTCAGTTACACTGCTGTTTATGTCACTGTCAGCTAATATTCTGGGTGGAAAGCTTCAGCTGAATAGTCCGGACAGAAATTTATTTTAAAATAAGTCAGCTGGTCACAAACTACACTTTGGCCATCAGCAACACATCCACTTTTACTGATGGGTCATTGCAGCTATGCTGAATGACAATGCAATTATTTCTTTGACTACATTCTGGACAAGGACACAAAACCCCCTATACAATCTGAAATAGAAGAAAACATTGCAGGTCACCAAGCCTTAAGCCACACCCACCCAGCCCATTACAGCTTGTGCTTACAGGCAAAGTAAGAAACCCCAATTTCAAACCCTGTGATCTATGGCCGACAACACACACACACAAAACTACCTGATGGATTCAGTATCAATGTGCACAGGAGCAATTCTCTCAAGAAGAAATTTTATCATTTCCAGGAAAGGATTTGTTGGTTGCTTTGGATTGCCCAACTTCTTTGTTATTTCCCTCTGAAACACAAGTTGCAATTAAATTTCTAATCAATTCTGTTCCAAAAATATTCACACTTTAAGAGCAATTCTTACCACACATCCTTCAGCCTGTTTGCAAGAACATGTTGGACTAACAAGCATTTCTAACTGACTTCTTATTTTTTCATCGTCTTCTAGAACTTGTGTGAACTTTTTCATGAAATCTTGAGCTTTCCCTGGATCAGGAAGGTTTCCTTTAAATAACCAAAATAAATCACTATTTATGTATTGTAAATTACACAAGTTTAGAACGTCATACAAACCACACAAAACCCAAGCCAAACAAACAAGAAGAAAAAACACACACCAAGAAAAAAAAAACCCAAACCACAAAAAACCTTAAAATGTGCAGACATATCTAAGAAGACACAAATTTCTACAAATTTCCCCTGGCTATTTGCTTTCCTCACCCTTCACACTCATTTTTCAGCAAGTCTAGTTGTTCTTGCTAATAATATTACTAACAGCTGAAGCTGACCTCAGACTACAAAGCCTAAACTCCACAGCAAAATATACTCTGTATATAGATCACCCAATGCAACAAGTGTGAAAAACATCAAATAAGTATTTTTTGCTAAATTATCCCTTAAGTAAACAGAAGCTTTAGAACAGCTTAAAACATTAAAAAAAAGGCATTTAAAACACATTTCTTAAACTACTTCCCCATTTTATATTTACATTTTATATTATACCAAGGGATTTTATTGGCAAAAGGTTAGTCTACTATTTAAGATGCTTCATATTTTTGGTACAGCCAGTGTTAAGCAAAGCTGGTATAGAGTGTGGTGTAGGACTACAGGATAGTTAGTTCAGAACAAGGGCTATTATGAATTTGTTTGCTGTATTGATTTTTTTTTCCTTTTTTTTTAATGCAACCCAGAACTACAAGTATCAGTAAAAATACAAACTGATCAAAAAAGGATTGGAATCATGGCCAACGAAGCAGCAAGGTTCATTTTTTTCCTCCACTTTTTGTTGAAAAATGTGCATAGTCTTATGTAGTGTATTTTTTTGCCAGAACAGATGGCTTTTTTTTTTTTTTAAGGTGGGTTTGAAAACTAATTTTCAGAATTGTAAAGCAAGCTTTCTTCATACTGGTTTTAATGCTATTGGCATGGTGGGCCTAGGGAACAGAAAGTATTGCTTTCAGGTTGGTGGGTATGTCTTTGTCAGTAGTTCAGCTTACACAGTTCTTCAGTTTTCAAAGTGCTTTCCTTGCTACTGAAATCCAAACTCATTTGCATTCACCCAAAGCATTTGCAATACCAAAACCTCAAAAGACAGGTAGGTTAGTATATAGCTTAGTAGTTTAGTTAATATCTATGAATATATATTCTATAATAAATGCTAAAACAGACATTAACACCCCAGATCATCTAGACCTTGAATTAGTCCACAATGCAGCCAAAATGCTATGTGATAAGCTTCATGACTGATGACTTCTTACAGTAAGAGAGTAATTCTGCTTAGAGCTGCCTTAAAAGCATATTGCTGCATCACTTTTATCAAGATTTGCTTTAAATTTTATCTGCTGCAAAATGTTGTTTTATAAACTTACCCCAAATTATTTTCAAAGCAAGAAAGCAATATAGTTCAACTGTAATTTTTAGACACTGTAAATACTTTTACTGACTTACTTGTTATAACCATCACTTTCGAGAATATAGCTTTACTGCTGGCATCTGTCTGCAAGTCACAAAAGAAAAATGGATTAAGTAAAAATTTTACATTATTTATTTCCATTTGAATATTGAGTGAGGAAGATTCCAGACTGCATTAACAAGTCAGCATCCATTCTACTAACACATCAGTGTGTTAGAAATCAAAAAACACCACTGCAAATTCAATGTAGACACTTATAGGAAGTAAAAGGTAGATCACCCCTGCAGCATCAATTATGTAAAATACTTTGATTACTTTTCAATCTACCATATAACTTATGAACAGCATGAATGGGCTATTTCTGTAGTGTGTAGTCTCAGAAGAATGCCATCATTTTCAGGGCTCTTAGCTGTCAGAGCTGAGCTCACATGTTCAGACAAAAAAAATTATAAAAGACAGAAATCAGACATAATTTACAGGATTCAAGTAATGATGTTAACAGATACAGACTTCCCATATTCAAACCTCTTGTGACTCAGGAGAAAAACAAAAACTGTACTGAGGAGTTTCTTTCATCCTGACTGTTCTGGTCTCCTAATACTCGATAAGTCTTCAAGCACTAGCTAAAGCTCTCATTAAAACAGATTGAGCAAACTACTAATAATTCAGCCAAACATCAAATAACCCAGGGCAGAAGTATTAACTCGCAGTAGTATAACTCTATTGAATTATGATAGACTGAAGAAGTTTAAGAAACATTTCTTTTTAGAAAAATCTACTGTGGCACTTGATCTATCAATTATCTTGCATTCATCTGCAGCAAATGAAGAGTATACTCTTATAGACACAAAACAGGATTCACCCACTTTTCCACATATGAACAGGCAAGATCATGTATTTTATCTATACAGTGTATATGTATTTTATTTCAGCTGTGTATACACTGCTGAAGGAGAAAAGAAGAGGAGCTGTGATTTATGCTTTCGCTCTTCAGAAAAGTAACTTGTCTTAAAGGCAAGTTTGAAGTCCCTTCTGTCTTAAGTCAAGAGAAATTATGACCAACAGCAATGAAAAGTTTCTTAACACGTTTCCAGCCTCCTCAATAGTGCTTTGTCTGAGGAGACCCTGAAGAGGAAAAAAGGAGGATCCTGTAGAGTTTCAGTAAATGGCAGAAAGGTAGACTGGGAAGTTCAAGGATTTATAGTTACAGGATAACGTAGGTTAGCAGTGACAACTCTAGGTCACCTGGATGAACTGCCAACTCAAAGCAGGATCAGGTTTTGCTTCAGGCAAACTTCTAGTTGCATTTTAAATATTTACAAGGATGAAGATTTCACAGCATCTTTGGGCTACCTGTTCCCATGTCTAATCACCCTTACTGCACTTTTTTTTTTCCTTACTACCTAATCAAAGTTTCTTTGCGGCAACTTTTGTACACTATTTCTTGTCCTATTCTTCTTTATCTCTGAAAGCTCTCAGAATGCCTACACTTGGCACAGGGACAACAACTACAGGAGAACAAAACAACTAAGGTACAATGATTAAATGAAGAAATTAGACTGAAGTGAAAAAGCACATAAAGTCATATCCTAAAAGGTTACTAGGTAATTTCAGTTTTGTTTCCTGAAAGAAAACAACGTTTACATAACTCTGAATGGCTAATGGATGTTTGTCTCAAGATTATCACTTGGACTGTATGCCACTCCAGTTTATGGTTATGAAAATGCAGTCTTATCACAAACACAATGATTTAATTGTATTAACTATCAACTGAAGACACCCAAAAAAAACCATACAAGAACACCACAAAAAAAAAATATAGTAAAAACAGCTAAGCATCTGCACTGGGAATAATGAACAAGTTTTGAGGTAACAAAGGGCTGCTGGGGTGACCTCTGTATGAAGACGTCAGGACTGCCCTGTGCCGGTCAAAGTCACTTCCAGTCAGCTCTGCAACAAACAAACCGACCCACCACACACCAGAACTTCAACCAGAGGAGCCTATGGTGCTTCTGAGAAAGCAGGAGATGGAGACAGGAGCTAATGGGGAAAGTATGACTCTAAAGGGGCTGTGGCCAGTAGAGAAACCCCTGCTGAAACACTGGGTAAGAAACAAGAAGCAGCAGAAGGAAGAGAACCACTATGCCACTGACCCACATCCCCTGTGCTGCCATCGCCTCAACGAAGGGACAGAGCATAGCGAGCAGCCTGGAGACTGCAGAGCAGGGAAGAGAGGTGGCTGACAGGGAAGCTGAACACTGTTTTTTAAAGTGTTCATTTGCTTGCTTTTATTTCTCAAAACCAGAATAAGTAAGTAAAACTTTGTGTAAATTGACATACTAAATTAAATAAAATTCCCCAACTCAAAACTGTTTTGTTGCCTGCAATGGCACCTCAGACTGTCACAAGCCCTCTAAATTCTCCCATGTAGTCTTGTTAACCCAGAGAATATTCAAGTGTAGAGAATTAGCATTTAAGAGCAAAAAATAGGATAAAATCCAGATGGACAAATGCAAACATGTCAAAAGCATGCACTGTCTTGAATGCAATGTTTATGCTGGCATCAAAACCTTCATGTTAAATTCTGTATCACATTTGATATTTTACAACTGAGAAAGAACTTCTGCAACTCCCTGAAAACAAAAGGAAAAGTTGAAATTTCACTTTCAACTGAAAAGCAGAAAATATCAAGGAACTAACTCAGGTATTAAAAGCACAAATGTATTTAACCTACACCAAAGATCATTAAACAGTACATGAAAAACATTTCAATACAGTCACCAATATAACAGTGAAGTACTGTTGTACTAGCATTTACTGCACTTAGAATTTAATACATTACAGCATGTTTTAAATGCACTAAGTCAAAATTATTAATTTCACTGCAGTCCCTCTCTGCTGGCAAGACACTAGCATTTCTAAGCAGATCCATTAGATAAGCCAACCACACAGCTACCCACTCTTCCTGGTTCAGGTAATTCCAGCAAATGGATAATCATTAAATTTACCTTGGTTTGACTGTATACACATATAGAAAATAAAAATCACACCCAAAGACACATAGGAATTTGAGCATGGCAAACCATATTGTTTCTGTTAAAAAAGCACCAGATCAGACTTCTAGCACTAAAGCCAAGTTCTAATTATATTCCAAACCATATCAAGAATTTATTCTTATAATTTCCCTACCCCAAACATCAGTATGAACATAGACATAACTAAAACAAATTGAAATTCACTTTATGAGAATATCCTAAATGCTCAATAAATTTTCATTTTCCCCTTCTGAGAAAATTTGTTGTAGTTTGGTATCTCCAATATAATATTTAAGAAATTTCTGAGAGGGAAGAGAAATGAGTAACCTGTTGCGACAAAAGTATTCCAATTTCTTCAAATTTACTAACCACACATAAGATAACAAGTTAAGAGTATGTAGGTACTTTTTCTTAATTACTTGATGTGGCAGTCAAAAATAATATGCTGGTTTTACCCTGTTTCAAGAGCCAGAACAGTCCTGGCAAGATGTAACTCAAACACAGAGAGAAAATATTTTAGTATTAAATGCCTGGCAAGACATTTTAGAAATTTCTATAATACCCCTTTTTCTCTTCAATTTTACAAACAAAATGTATACACATTTCCTACAGCAAATGTAGTCTAAGGGAGTATCAGTTAACTTTCACAATATTTTCAATCTGCTATTAAAAGTAAGCTTGAGATAGCCAAACAAATGTAATTTAAAAATAGTACATTAACTAAAACTGCATATTCACTGGGGAATAAAGATAAGTTGAACTCACTTTGGGTTGTTTTATTAGGTCAACTAAATCCTTTACTTGATGTCGTAGCAGATTTTGACATTTCCACATTTCATTCAGTGCTCTAAAAATGGAAAAAAAATAAAAGAATCGTCAAAATTATCTATTCAATGAATAACACAACTGTCCAAAACGAGCCTTTACAGCCTTTTCAATTTCAGACTCAGAAATGTACTTGTCACCTGAACTTTCACAGCTGCGTGAGCAAAGGCTAAATGTTTCCTATTAGGATAACATGGAAAATTTCCTTGGCTATATTAGACTGGAACAAAGTGGGATTTTGAAGCAAGCTTCATTTCAGATGCTCATGTACACTGCCTTTCAAAGAAGAAGGAAGTAACTAATCTCTGGTCCATTAAGAACTCATTTGCACAAGCCTGAAATTACTCTTCTAGAAACATTCCAAGAAGTAGGTTAAAGCAGATCTTTAAGATTTTAATCACTAAAGCAATGTTTTTCATGCAGACAGGAAGCAGCTACTAGATGAATAAATCGTGAAAAGTGGACATGATTAAGCTTATAAGAGATGCATGAAAGATACTCAACAAAATAGAAAATCAGCTTTCCAGGAATAGTAAGCCATATAAAGGTCACAGTCACATTTTAAAAACTTCCAGAATCCACAAGTAAAAAATTCAGTTACATACACATAAATGAACAAGCTATGTCTTTAAAATGAGTACTGCCGCATACAAAAACTGTAGAATTCAGAAGCTACTTGTTGCCTGAAATAACAAGTACTGAAAAGAATCCATTCTGTATTTTCATTTAGCCTATGCTAAGAATTACTGGAACACTGACTTTTTATTTTCAATATACTATCCATAATTTTAGTTTTTTATAGTTGTCATTTCTTTGGATAGGCAAGACAAGAAATTCAGGGGATTCAAACATCAGGTTTTGTAGCACTGGAAGGCTTTGGGATCTTTTAAGGCATTCTTTCATATACAAAGCCTTTTCTAGTCTCTTTCATGGGAAAGAAAACCCCTATATTAGATTCTCAAGTGACTTAGTACCACTACATGAAAAACAAAGTAAAACTATCTAAAATGAATCCATTTGTGAACATTACAGTAGTTTAACTGTTATTAGTCAAATTGACGTGCATGTACCCATTTTAAGCTGGAGAAGACACCTAATGTAATAATAATTAAAATGCACACTGAAGGAAGAAAGACAAACTAGAAATTTCTCCTTATTCTTAAGTCACCTTGACTACTGCAACAAGTAGTATATTAATTGAGAAGCTGTCAGATCTACCATATCTATGTTATCTCTTTGTAGACATAAGACTGACATGCACTCAAACTTCTTTCCAGATCTTTGACACTCCATCTTTCAGCCGTTTATGGTTGAAATGTACTGCATCTTGTTAGAAAACACCTTATCAGTTTATGGTTTTTCCAAAATCTCACTTGAAAAATAGATACTATTTCTACATTCTGTTTTCTAATACTTTGTAAACTATTTCTGTCCACTGACTTAGGCTACTCATAACAATTCAGAACCAATTTACAGTAATATTTGTAATAAAAATTATTCTGCAAGTAGTAAAAAGCAGCACGTACTTCACAGCATTTGAATCCAGTGTTGCATAAAGGTAATACAAACACTTCATTCGTTCGTTTGTTTCCAAGTTATGAGGGACCATGTACTGAGCAAAAATCCGTTCAACAAGTAACCTGAAAGACAGGATTAAGAAACTTAAACTGCAGGAAGAACATGGCCTGGAACTGTTGAAACATCAATTCAAGTTCTCAGACCTATCTAGACATCAGTTGTTGTATAAAAAGATGGGGATATTCAAAAACCTAAAGGTCAAGTTATTTGACATAACTCAGCATAATTAAACAGAAATTTATTATTATAGAAAACACAATGTTAATGCTGGCAGTAGGAGATTTAACAGATGACATTAACAAAATCAGATATATTAATCTAAAAGAAACCAAATAATTTTGCAGAAAGTTATTAATTATCAACCCAATAAGATGTTATCATTTACTTTCATTACGAGTCAATATTGGGGTAAACTCATGAACTGACCCAAATTAACTGGCCTAAAATAATGCTATTAATAATAATACCTATAAAAAAAGAAATATGTTGATTATATCACACAATATCATGAAGCCCAGAAGGAGAATTCCGATACTAATTAGAAGGAGCTGACTTCCTTCTGCCCTTCCCCTGGCCCCTTCCCCACGGGCTGAGTTTATCCCATGTTTTTGCTTCCGCAATAAAAATGCAGGTATATTCCCAAGGGAATTATTAAAAGCTTCTGTGTAACATGAAGCTCCTTATTTGGAAACAGGTCGAGAGAGAGGTTTGGGCCTGACAGTTACCTAGAAAAGACTGAGGAGGGAAAAAAAAAAAAAAAAAAAAAATCAAAAGGGAAAACCAGCCCATGCTGCACTCCTAAATACCAAGAAGGCCAAGACTGAGGTCCAGTACTGAGATCAGTATTAATAGAATGATGCAAACAGGTAAAAAAAATAATCATGTATGTTTATGCTGGAAAAGAAAATACAATTCCTTGTGCACAGTTGGAGCAGGTGATCCAAACCCAAACCCAGCTAGTTTAAAAAGTTTAAGAAAAATGTCAGTGGGTAAGACTGGATCTAAAGATCCAGACAGTCCACTTCCAGGGTACCATGAAATAACTACTTGTTTTGAAGGAAACTTTTTGAGGTTTTGAATTTTTGAAAAGACTTGTATGCGTTTGCAATGCCATTTGTATCTCAATATGCTGTGAAGGCTCATTTCCAAAGCCAACACGATGACCTTGGTTAGTCAAGGCAGACTTGTTCCCAAACTAGTTCCTCATGTGCAACCATCTATTTTTCAATACCAACAACCACATACAGGGCTACAAAGTATGACAGAGGCATTGCTTTCACCAGAAATCCAGGACACAGTTCTAATTCACAACTCCTGTACTACAGAAATCTAATTCTCTGCAGAGTGAGATGGCTTGCCCACTGTCACTACACGTGCTATCTTTAAAACATACAGGAACAACACACAAACCTAAATCAACATCATTTAAGAAAGTTTACTTACTAAATCTAACATAAAAATTAACAAGTTACTGAAATTTAAACAAAAATCCCCTTTACAGCAGCAGTGGCAAAGTACAGCTAAAACTTTTGAAATAGTCCAACATATCTCACCCTTTAGAACCACTTTTGGCCTTAAAATAAGAAATAAAGCAGAAGAAAACAACACAGGACAACATTTGGTTACAGCTATATGAGATTATGCACTGAATTAAAACATACAGGATTATCAAGATTCTTCCTTCTCATCAGCACTGGAGCACGAAGGAAAAACAAATCTTCATAACAAGTTACAACACTTAGCCACTGAATCACCCAGCTTTTACGACTAACTTACCGGTCATCAATACTGTTTTGATAATATATATGCAGAAGTTTATCTTTGATCCATGATATCTGCTTTGCAGCTTCTTTTCCTGCTTCTGACTGCAATGAATATTTCTTGTATATCTGTGCAAGTCCCATCATAGCTTCCTTCCTCACTCTCCACTTGAGAAAAAGAGATAGCAGCCAGTTTAGCAGTTCAAAACTCAAAACTGAAAAGACTGCAGAATTTTTCTAGGTATTTCACATTCAACACCAAAATAACAATTTAATTGGCAAAAAAGTTAAATTGAGTTCTAAGTGCAACAGTTTCTCATTAGGACATATGTTGCGTCATAACTATTACACTAAACCTTTCAACACCAGTAACGATCATATAAGTATGTCTCTTGAATTTTGAACTATTACAAATTTGAGCCAACACCCTTTCTCACACTCTATATCTGAGATTGTGTTATGGCTGCAACAAGAAAAAGCATGTCACCAAATGAAAAAAAAAAATTAGGCGATAATTTTAATAGTTTGCCATCAACAAACCTGTTTTCTATGCTTTAAAATAAGCAGCAAACCTCATAAATTTTACCAAATAATGCAATATAGCTAAACTAAAATTCAAGATATTCAAATTTGAAAGCTACTACACTGATTTGCAGTCTTTCAATGATCTAATTAAAAGCAGGTAATCTACAATAAATACAATACATGCTGAAACCTGCTTGAAATTTTTTTTAAGAAAAATGCTAGAATGTAAGGGTCTTCTTTGACTTAAAAGTTTTAAAAGACTAGAACTGGACAACTGGAACAATATTTTTGTGTTGCAGCCAATTTAATTATTTAAATCATATCACCTTAAATAAAATACAGCACAATGAAAAGTGTAGCATTCTAGTCATGGGAAGAAGCTACCTCACTAAATAGATTGCTTCAAACCTTTTTGCATTATATTGGTTTTCATTTGTAATTTTAAAATCAGTATAGCGTTTTTTAGAAGTGCTGATTTTTAAAAAGCTGAGTAGTACAGTTTAGAAGTATAACACATAGCCATTATTAATGCTAATTATGTCTTACCCGCTTGTCCAGTGTTCTTTCTCTGACAAAATTAAGCAGGTGATCATTGACAAGCAAAAGATCTTTTTTAGCAGCAGTAACTATGGATACTATAACATCATGCCGTATGGCCTCTTCAGGATCATGTGACCTTACTTTCAGATATTCTGGGGGAAAAAATGAATAAGGTAAGTATACAACTTTAGCTACTTTCCTCACTAGACAGCAACAGAAAAATTATTTTCTTCTGTTTGAATCATCAGCTATAAGAAACAAATAGTATTCTCCAAGACTAACTGGAATGTCAGTAGAACTTTGTATTTGCTTAAAATACCGAATACTTATATTACTGACATTATTGAAATAAGAATTATGTGGCTACCTTTTTTTAATCATTTCTTACAGCAGTTACACTATGTATACATTAGCAACTACTATAGCCAAGCAGGACTGGATCTGTAGAGTAGAATAGATATTGCTTGAGAACTTGCTAACCACACTACATACATTTTAAGCTCTTACATCAGGCTAGAGGCTACTCTCTTCCTGCAGACTCCATCCCCTTTGGCTCCTAGAGCACATTAGTTGCATCCCTGTACACAACTTCTGTATTATTCACACGGAATCTAGTTCACCTGCTCCACGAACACTCGACAGTATGATCCACGTAAGCATTGCAAGCAGGGACAAATTAAGAGATACTTCAAACTATAAAGCTTATTTAGACACATCCTAGTTTATCCATCTTAAAACAATTTTTCTAGATTATTTTGGCACACTGCTACTTATTTGCTAACACCATAAATCTTATACTATCAACAATTTAAAACTTCTGCTTCTAGGTGTCAGAACTTGTCAGCTACCTACTGTCATTTTAGAAAGCTGGCAAATAAAATGGCAAAGTTCATTTATCTTTTTAGCTGTATTTTAGGTTATTTTAAAAGCACAAAAGGGTAGGAACATGCACACAGAAGTTAAGATCACAGTACACTGCATATATCAGTGCAACACTGAGGACTTTAGGAAACTTTGTAAATTCAGACTTTTCTCTGAATGAAATAACCAGAGGTTATTGTTCTCTTATCATTGTTCAATGACCACCAAAAATTTTCAAGTCTCATCTGAAACACTGGCCATTAACATTACTGGTAATCAGCCCAAATGTCAAAAGAGCACATTCCAAAATAATGCTCTGCAGTTATGGAGGTTATGAAATTTTAAATCCAAATAAGCCTTTTTTAAAAAACCTGTTGTTTCACAGGAACATAAACTAAAACAAATGAAAAATACTGCCATTGCACAAAACAATTCTGGTCTCCAACACCAGTAAGCCACAGAAATTTTTCAACAATTTGACTTCGATATGCACTGTGGGGAGAGAGAGGAGGGGCAAGCAAAATTACATTTCCCAGAGGATACCATTAGAGGGGGCACAAAGTCTTTCTGCAATGTAAAAAAAAAAAAAATTAAAAAAAAATATTGAAAATATCATTCTGATAATCAAAAAGGAAAATATTTTTACCATTCCATTAAGAAAGGATCTACAACCTTTTGGGTTTTTTAAGCTGGCTTAACAATACAGAATCACAGAATTTTCTGAGTTAGAAATGACCCACAAGGATCATCAAGTCCAACCTTTAAATGAATGGCCCACATGGGGATCAAACCTACTGTGGTGTTCCATGTTCCAACCACCTGAGTTAATCTCTGGATGACTCCAGCCTGTCTCTATTTGTGTCCAATTTGACAAATGCTCAGCAAGCAGGAGAGCAATCCTGTGCACTTTACAGTCCTTTAAACTCTCTCCTTAGACCAACTAGACAATGATACTGCCTCAAAAAACTACACGTAGGAGTTTATTGATCAGGGGAAGATACAGTCTGCAAAGTAAATCAACCAATTCTCATTAATTACTCTTTTTTTTTATAAAGAGCAGCAAATACTAAATGCTTCCATTGATGCCAGTTGCCTGCTTTCTACAGAGTCTTGAATTATAGGCTGTGTTTGATCTGAAGGAGCGGTCACAGCTATGAGGACTGTTTTCATGTTTTAGACAGTGGCTGTATAAGACTTAAACATTTCAGCTTTGTGGAACTTAAGTCTCCCCTCTGCACCCTAATTTATAAATGCCAGGACCATTAGGTTAGGCAGACTGTATTTACCTGATCCCACGGTGCTTAATTTGAGCAGGAGTTGGGAATGTAACTACTGTATGAGAGGGAGAGAGAGACCTCTGGTTAAGGCACTCTTTGTGTACAATCCCCTCAGCCTGAGAAGCAACACTGAAGGCAGGAACTTTGACTTAGAACTCCAGCATCAGTTAAGTCCTCCACAACATCTGACAGCATTACTTAGGATTACAACTGGCCTTCTTGACTTCTCCAGGAGACTTTAAATGGTATTTTAATGTTATAATAAAACTGATACCTGTTAAGTCCTTTGCCAGGTCGGGATGGTTCATAAGGCAGTGACTTGCAAATTTGACACACTCAAGGCGAATAGGTACGTGGATATCATTAAACCTAGTCAGAAACAAGACAATGCATTACAACAAAAATTCCACTTCTACCAAAGCAGTATGTTCACTTCTACACAATATCAAATACTTCTGAAAATATTTTTTTATGCTTCCCATGCATGGTTACGTGCATACAGCATCTCTGATTTCACAGTATTAAGTAGACTGTCTTTAGCTTAAAAAAAATTCTCATGCTCATTTATTAATTCACATTCTGAGCATGAAAAGAAATATCTTCTCCAGGTACACATTCAAAACTCCCAAGCAGACAAAAAATTATTTATTAGAAAGATGTGTGATACATTTCAATTCCTTTTCTGTAATGCTACACATAATTAACCATGAACCATGTACCAGAAACTCAAAATTTTATGACTGTGACATTCATTCCCTCCTTATACTGTACAACAGATAACAAACAAACACACATCTAGTCTATTGCACATTTCTTCTGAGATGGATCATATAATAAGATTTCCTTTTGAAAGATTAAATTAGATTAGATGCTTGAAAACTAGTACTTTCTCATTTTTAATTTTTATGTAAGTAATTTTATAACAAAACTGTTGATGTAATTAGTTACAGACAATGCTTTCAAAACTAAATGCATTTCAAGCATCAAAACACTTAGTTTGCAACCAATTTAAAATGTAATTCTAGAATACCGTTGCCATAGAAATGCTTATTTATCAAATAAACAGACCTTAAGGAATAACTGTTTTAGTAAAAGCCAGGTATGTTTTCAAAATCAACAGATTTTTAAGAATGCTTCCTTCAATAACACAGCTATTACAACTTTGTGAAAATCTTTAGAAGTAGTAAGTGCATAAATATGACTCATAACCAGCTGAAAAGTTATTGTAAATAAACTGCACATAATCACATTGTAAGAAAATTAAGCCTTTTCCTCTGCGCCCAGTTAGAGGTGGTATTTTTTGATGACATTCCATGTTTTAAATAGTTATATACTTTCAAGCAAAATACCTTGCTTCAACTAAGTTTCTTGTACTCTTAAAAGTAGCATTTCCTTGAGGACTCTGGTTTTGATATGATTGAATGCTACATTATAAACTATGGCATTTGTAATAACTGCTAGAATTTATCCTCTTTTACTCAAATCAAAAATATTTTCTTCATAGCAGCCAAACTGAAGTTTTTCCTGACTACAAGCTTCAGCTATATTTTCTATCTCAAACTAGCAGAACATTTCAAAAACAAAACTGTTTGCAGCATTGTAAATACTACATACTTCTTTTGAGGTACTCCTACCATTAAAAAAATTGAAACTCATACACAAAAACTGTACATAAAAGCCTCAAAAGCAGTTCTAATATCATCTGATACTGAAAATGTCATTTGATGTCATTTTAGAATTAATCCATCATTGAATAGTTTCACTTGTGAAGAAATTAAAATAAAGTATTCATTATTCTTGACAATGGCAATAAAGCTAGTTGAAAAAAAAGAACATTTAAGGAGACGATTTGTAAATGTTCACTCTGCAGAATGACAGATGTGGAAGACACATTTAAAATTGCTTTAGCATTATCTGTCAGATTTCAGATAAAGCAGCAGGAAGGAATTCACACTTAGCTGTGTCACTTCAAAAATAAAAACAAACCAACTGAATTTGACTTCACTGGATGTTTTTCCTCCCTAGACAGGGAACTGAACCAGAATATACCTCCCCAGGTAGCACTGCCAAAGTGGTTTGTTTTGAGATGCCAGCTCCGAATCCTTCGCCCCAAACATTTTTGCTAGAAGTTTTACAACCTGCAGACGTTCCTCATTGTCATTGCTCTGGAAAATGAACAGATTTTTTTTTTTAAATTTAAAAGGACAACTAACCCAAAAAACAGAGTTCTGTTTTGTACAGTTTTTACACCAATACACTTACATATTTCTAGAAATATCACAATACAGATCAATAAACTACTTATATACACAAACGTCTACCTCAAGACAAAAACCCTTCACTATTTTTTTGAGAAAACAAAATAAAGACAGTGAAAATGAAAACCAAGGTAGAGACAAAAAATGTTGTGAGCAAAGCCTAGTGAAAAATACATCTTTTTAACACTTATTTATAAGTTACTGATTGTTAGGAAATCTGATGCATGTCTGCACAAATTCAGACACAACACAAAACTTACAAAAGTCAGTCTATGCTCGTCTGCACGTAAAGGTTTACAGTTCTATAGAACAGTACTTAATTGCTTAATTAAAAATATTTAGTTAGAAGTAACAGTTTCCAGAATATAAATTTGGAGAGAACATCAGATTAAGCACCCAAGATCTGAGATCCACAGGATGTGGTCCTGTATTTGAGCCTATATTCAAAACTGCTGAGGTGCAACAGATAGTCTTCCTTTTATATTTAAAATTAGCACTAACAATGATAGTGAAAATGTACTGGAGAAGGCCTCGTGTTATCACTGTTTTGCATTATATTTTTTAATACAAAACACAGTATGTGAACCTTCATACATACTTTGGAAATGTGTGCTACCATTTGTGCAATTAGCACGTACTTATTGTTCACCAACTTTCCTTTGCTTATTAAAGAAAAGGGAGAAAACACAATTGGCTGCAACAATTCCTTGAAAAGGGAGTAGCTAAAATTAGTTTATATTAATTAGATATTATTAATCCCTTATTATTACCAGATTTTTTTCTGGTAAAAGATAAGAACTGTGTAAAATACTGCTTTTTTCTAGTATCTTTGAATTCTTATTAGTTCAGTGTCACCTTTTGAACATGAACAAGAAATAAGAGCACAATATAGCTGTCAGAGTTTTTATATGACACCACAGTTTGAGACAAACTATTTCTCCTGACTCAATACCATAAAAGGGTTGAAACATTTGCCAGCATGTCTTTTTAATTCAGAACCCTAAGAACAGCAAAAGCATTTGTAAAATCCTTAAAGTAACAGAGCAAGAAAAGTTAAGGCTGAATTAATTTCTAACAGTGATATATAACTACATTACAAAAGACTAATTCTCTTGAATACACTTTAGTATTAAGTATTCGAAGCATTAATAGCAAATCCATTAATATGTTTTTTTTGCATTTGACTAATTTTTTCCAATTAACATTCAGATTGACACTACTGAAAGCATTCCACAACCACCTCCTCTTAATCTGCAATAAATGATATTGTTTTTTCTTAATGAGTTTCAGCCCATTACATTACAAATTCTTATTCTGTGGGCCATGGTTAAGAACTTCTAATTTTTTTTTGTTTTTTGCCTACATTAGCCCAACCTCCATGATTCACATCCTATCCACTCCTGCTTAAACAAACAAAACATTAAAAATATTAAGCATCTCTGAATTCTTTTAGGTAACCAACACAAACTCAGAGCAAGACACTCCAGAAGGTGGAAGGAAGGAGCCGGGTGGAAGAGCTGGGAGCACACTAAACATTCAACTACTTAATTATACAGCCAGAAATATAGAGGAAAAAACCCACACAAAACAAAACAAACCAAACCCACAAAAACAACAAAACCCTAAAATATCCTTAATGAATTAGTTGCAGAAGAAGCTTTCACTGTATCAGCCACTAATCCAATTATAAGACAACCCACTTGCATTTCTAGTCCTATTGTAGAAACAACAAATATTTGTGATTATGCACCTTGGTATATAATCATTTGGTCCTTTCTAAATTTTGTGCCCTGATGTCGGCTTCCTTGAAACAAGCTTATACACACTCCTAGGGGTAACAAAAATAAACCTGTACTTCTTATTGAATGAATACATTGCTGCTACAGTCTCTCTCCTTTATTCTACTTTAATCTCCACTCTTTTTCTGAGGGTAAAAAAAAAGGGCATCAAACTCTGAAAAAATCATAATCTTTCTCCATTCTATGAGACACTGTGTACTTGAAGAGCCACACCCTTCACCTCTTAGGTAAACTCAGTACTCTAATAGTGTTCCATCATGACTTGTCAATACAAATTGACACTGAACATGGATATTTTCAGTTCGCCATACATGCTCCCAGCACACAGGCAGCTGCTCTTTGGCCTAGACATTTGAGTCTGTCAGTAACAGCAGCTGAAGCCAGTCAGATTGTTACCACTACTGAGTGCAAAACAATAGGCAGCACTCAGAATCTGGGGATATCTGGGAAAAAGAAGTGGACACGTAACCCAAAACTTTTAAAAATTTTAATTACCATATCCAGGAAGAAAGGCAGCTCTAAAATAAGTAGTCAATCTTTTATTGATTTTATTCATTACATCCTATCAGTTTAGTAAGACAGTAAGATAAAAGCCTAAATCCCATGACAATTATGTCCAAAACAGTCTATTCATGAGCCTTCCATTCTCCTGAACATTAAAATGTTATTCGCTTTCTGTAACAGAAATTTCTAAAATTCAAATATGAAATTTGAAAAAAGTTCCTTTTCTGTAGTTTCTTCTACAAGCTGACCTGTACAATAATAAATTCTTAGCTCTTTCCTGAACCCACAATGCTTCTGTGTCAGTACTAGATCTCTAAACACACCACCTTAAAATGCCAAGATCAGGCACAAATGACTGACCCTCACAGAAGAGGTTAAGTTAAATGAATATCAGTGCTCATTCTGCTGTTAATTCCTCAGACTCCCTTCCAAAATCAGGCAAAAAACCAAATTACTAGTAAGGAGCAACCATGATTTCACACAGCTCTCACAGAGCTTAATAACAGAGTTCTGCCACCTGAGAACACAGGAGATTTTTCTTTACATAAATCTATAGAGGTGTGGCAGGTTGACCCTAGCCAAAAGTCAAACACTCACCCAGCCCCTCTCCCACTCTCCTCTCCAACACAGAGAGCAAGGGAAGAGAAGGAAGGTTAAAAGGCCCACAGATTAAGTTAACAAGAGTTTAATAGGTAAAGAAAAAGCTGTGTGTGCAAGCAGAGCAAAAAGAGGATTTCATTCACTACCTGCCATCGGCAGGGAGATGTCCTGGCACTTCCCAGAAAGCAGGGGCTCCACTCGCAAAGTGCACACTTGGGAAGACAAACAGCACAAACACAAACATAATCCTTTCCTCCTCCTTTCCCTGACCTTTTGTTGCTGAGCATGTGTCCCCTTTCAACCTTCTGCCCTACTCAGCCTACTTGGTGGGAGAAGGGGGAGTGGCACAGGGAGAAAGCCTTTACCTGTGTCTTCACTGTTGTACCAAAATGGCAAGGTGCTTGAACAGTAGGTGGCTACATCGTTTACATCCCATCATTTACATACGTTCAACAGTATTACTGAGGCACCTAAACTCTCTCACAAGTGTCATACTAAGTTTTTAACACTTCTACACACGGTCAAAAATTTATTTGGTCTCTGATAGGAAAGTCCTTGGATTTTACCCCCACTCAAAGAGACAGCCTACAACCTTAAACCCATGAAGATAAAACCAGGAGGCTTCCTGCCAGAAAGAGTGCAAAAAATTTCATGGAGATGGAGAGCAAGGGACTTGGATCCTGTCAGGTAACAAGTCACAAACTCAAAGATGTTTGTTTCCATCCTCAAACTCCCATCAGCCACAGAGACTGGGAACAAGGCAGCCCCATCAACTGGAAGGCAGCGGAGATGGCTCAGTGAAGCTTACTTGGTGGTTAGGAGAAAACCACCATCACTTCATTTTCAAAGCATGCCACAAAACCATAGGATCATAGGGTCATAAAGGTTGGAAAAGTAAAATCTTTAAGACCCTGAAGCCCAACCATTAATCAAGCACCACTATGTTTACAAAGAAACTATTATATCCACTTGCCTTCTCAAAACTTCCAGAGATGGTGATTCCACCACTTCCCTAAGCAGCCTGTTCCAATTCTTGACAGCCGTTTAAGTGAAGAAATTTTTCCTAATATCAAATCAAAGCTTCCCCTGATGCAACTCGAGGTCTTTTTCTCTGGCCCTGTCACTTATTACCTGGGAGAAGAGACAAACCCCCCCTACTTTGGTACACCCTCCTTTCAGGTTGTTGCAAAGTGACAGGGTCTCCCTTGAGCCTCTTTTTCTCAAGGCAAAATATTTAGAAGCAAAGAAGTAAGACATTACACAGAAATTTTGTTTCATGCACTAAATATGCAACATTGCTGATACCAGGAGGAATCCATTCAATTTCATGCAGAACTTGCCAATTTTACACTGGAAACCAAGCTTGCACCTCAGCTTTCAAGTGAGCCAAAACACTTGATGTCTTGCTCAGGTAGGTCTACCACGAGTGTACTTCATCTGGCCAAAATTTGTTAGCACTTACCGCTTTTGAAGCCAACTAAAAAGAAATGCACATTTTCAAGAACACAGAGAAAATGATTCCATTTGTCTTTGTAAAGCACAGATAATATGTCCCCTTCCGTGTGTTCAATGCATGCAAGATGAGATCATTCTGGCACATCTCCACAACTCTGTTTTTCAGACAATCACAGCTTTCCTTCAACACTGGACACAAGAGGAAAGTTTTCCACCATGAGATCAATCAGCCACTGGAATAATCTCCCCAGGGAAATGGTAGATTCCCCGATATAAGACATTTTAAGATCCAGCAAGACAGACTGCTGGGTCATTTTGTCTAGACTGTGCTTTTGCCAAGAAAAATTTATTCAGATTATCCTCAAGGTCCCTTTCAACCTGGTATTCTATGATTCTATGATCATCTGCTAAGGAATAATACAAATCTCCTTAGCAGCAAAGCAGCAATACGACATCTCGGAATACACTGCCTGTCCCACTACCTCATAAGCATTACTTGAGTATTTGCCTCCTATCATCACAACTGTAGATTCAAGAGCCATATCAGACAATTTCATAGAATGAAAGCTGGATGTTCCGGTGAAACTATGTATTTGATCTAAATACACTTTACAAACTTTTATTTAAATGCCTAGTACTCCATGGCAAGTGAGCTCAGAAGAACAAGGCTCCTTAACTGGGCATAGAGACAGACACAGTACTATGTGTGAAATCCAGAAAAGACAAAATCACTGAGTCAAGCTCTGAATGATATGCAGGGCTCACCAAAGTTCTTGGCTATTGTATCATTAATTTTAATTAACCTTTATTGAAAAAGACAACTCCTCTCTCCCACTTCTCAGTATGGACTGTCACACATTATTTTCCTTTACCAGCCACCTGACCCAAGGCTTCATTGAGCTTAACAGGGTTACTGCCGCCCACCTTCTTTTCACTCAAAGCAATAAAAAAATTGGCTGTCTTCAACCATAAACACTCAGTTTCATTCCTGAAATGAAACTCAACACACTAATGAGATATTTACCTGGAACTAAACTAAGAAATGTTTGACACTAGCTGCTGCTGTTTACAATAAAGCTAAAGCTATTGTTAGAGTGTGAAGTATTTAATCATCACTGACAGGTCTGCATATAGAATGAACTTGTGTTGATCTCAAAAAACCACAGGGTGACCATATCTCATTAATATTTTAGAACACTTCTCTTCAAAATACTCTTCTCACCACAGAAAAATCTTAAAGACGCCTCAACTCATTTAGAGCCATAAAATGATTTGGGTTGGAAGGGACTTCTAAGGACATCCTTCAACCCCCCTGCTGTGGGCAGGAACACCTTCCGCTAGACCAGGTTGCTCAAAGCCCCATCCAGCGTGGCCTTAAACACTTCCAGAGATGAAGCACCAACAACTTCTCTGGGAAACTGGTTCCAGCATCTCAAAATTTAAACCAGGTGTACCCTATTTAAACTAGGTGTATCCTATTCCAAATAGAGGTACATTTTTGCTTCCTTAAAAGATGGATCATTTGACAGCCAATGGGACAAAACAGGCATATATTATTTTCTCTTATAACTAAAATATCAAAACACACACCTGGAGTAACAAGATGCTTACAATGCTTTTGGAATAGCTACAAACTATATTGGGTCAAGAAGACATCAACGAATAAGAGTGGTAAGAATGTAACTAAAAACCTACATATCTCCTGGAAACATTATTAAACTGATCTTGCAGACATCAAGCATCAAGCACTTACCCTCGAGGGTTCAGACCACAGTGAGAACTACACTAAGGATGAAGGAGACAGAAAGCAACAAAATACATGTACATCATCTGAAAATAGCACACTAAACAAAGAATAGAAATGCAAACATGAAAAAAACGTGTTGTAAATTAAGAAGTACAAAGAATACATGGAAATGCTCAGTGCTAAAATCAGCCAGCTGAATAAAGAGACCAGAAATTCTTCCAGGGTGGGGAAAGAGGGAACAAAACAAAATAAAGAAAAAGGACATCAGTACTGAAATAATGAAATATGAGTCAATGAATAAGTAGGACAACAATTCAAGAACCTGCAGATTTTAGTGGACTTAAAGATGGGAGAGGTACTGCAATTATATAGCATGAAAAAGGATATAGCAGCAGGTAATATCAAATAACCTGAATAACACCTTCAGCTGCAGAAGTACTGTTTTTATTGGAGCGAGAAAGATAATTGTTTGCCATCTGTAGGAATAGGAATTAAAGGCTGAGAAAGGTCTACTTTGAAGACACAGACAGCAAGCAGTAAATCGAACCCCACTTCTCTCAGAAACGTGAATGGAATGATAAAAGCATTTTAAAAACCCCTCATGCAACAAGTGTAGTATGCCTGCCTAGCAACATCAGGAAAAAGTAATAGGCATGAACAAGCCACTGCAATAATGAACATTACAATACAAAGAGGCCAAAGGTGCTACAAACCTAAAATCTGTCCTCTGTAATAAAAATACACGCTAACTTACAAGTGGCCCATCGCACATGAGCTCTCAAGTTTAGTAACAGATCACATACAAACATGGTAATACTAATCTAATCACACTCTGCACAGAAACCCTGCGGAACGACAGACAGCATAAAAGCAGTGCAGAATAAAGGGAGAATCAACTGTTATATTACATTTGTCCAAGTGATGGAGACATTTTGAAAAGGAAGTCAAAAAGAAAAATACCTATTAAAATAGATAGCTAGCACCAGCTATCCTGATACGAAGCAAGCCTGAAAAATCATAAGTCATTGCAGCAATTACTACAAGACATATTGATGCATTCCAATTCTCTGCTTACACCTGTCATAGAACTACTATTTGGACAAAATTGTCAGTATATATATTCAAAATATTAGGTCTTTCAATATAAATAATACAGTAAACCCAGAAATAAAACAGGTCAAATTTTCAAGTCATCCCAAAAATGGAGTAATTGCTTGAAAGATACAAGCCAAAACCATCTACCAACCAAATCTCAAATATATACACACATGCACTATAGCTTAATACATGTGAAGTTAAATTACATTTTTTGGGGGTTTTTATAGGTTTTCCTTTAAACAATGCAGAGAAGGAAATTTTTACACATAATTATTAGTTTTATTTGCCAAATAATTTGAAGAATTTGTCAGTAAAAAAAAAAAAACCAGAACAGTAATGGTCAAAGCATGCATGTTTCAAATCCATAGAAAGGATAGAAAGTGTTTACCTTAAGCTTGAATTCGAGCTGTGGTAGAACAGAAAGCAAGAGGTGACTGTCGATATTGTATAACTCCAGAATCAAATCAAACACATGCTCTGACAGGTCACTAATTGATGTTTTACCAAGCATGAGGACTTGATTGAAGAACTGGAAAATAAAACAGATTACACATCAACAACAAGAGTATACATGCACTCTTCTAAATCCTATGCTAAATCCTAAAACATTAAATCACTTTTAATCTTACAACATTACTTTCACTACTAAAAGAAAAGGGATGGATGGTGGCACACACAGAGCAGAATTCTGTAGCAGAAGTCTTAAAATATAACTGTCTTGTATCAAGTATTATACATAAAGGAAATCACATTAAACGTGATGTTTACCTCAGCAGGCCTACAAATAATTTAAGAAACATAACTTTAAAGGAGTTTCAGTGCATCACATCTTTTTATAATGGGACTATATTCAGAGTTATTTCACTACTGAAACTATCATTTCAAAAGTATTCTAACATTTAAAGCAAGGCTGAAACAACTGGCTAATTACTACACTACACAGCTGACAGGTTAAGGTGTTGAAAGTAAAAGCATAGGAATTAATAATTGATTGTTCCAGAATTTGTATTTACAAGCAGCACAATGCAACTGTAAAGCAATTATTCCTTATTGGCAAACTTTACATATTTGAGGGAAACGTCACACTTCTCATTAAAGAATTTTCAACTTCGTCCTCTCAGATGGGTAAGAAGCAACTAAAGAGTTTTTTATATATACATATATATATATATATATATATATATATATATATATATAAAAAACATAGTGCATCTTACTGGAAGTTAAAGACTGTCTTGAAAAAATGTTTTGCTTTTCTGGATACAGAGTTACCTGAATGTATAAAATCCTCGTTAGGAAACTAACTGATACTGTGTTTTCAATGCATTTCAAGAAAGAAATTTTTAAAACCACACAGTATTTCTCTGTTGTGGGAAACAAATAAAAGAAGACTCCATGTGCGTTATTCCCATTGAAGGAAGATTCTTATTGTACAGACTTCCTCAAAATTCAGAAAACGTCACCCAGTTTGTAATCTAACCTTACAGATGAACAACATTAAAAACATATTCCCAGGCAGCAACACCTTCCCAAACAGCCGGTTTGAAGTAAGAGCTTTTATTGAGGATTTTTTTAAGTTTTAGGAGGTACCCACTTTCTAAGTGCTACAAGTCTGAAAGTATCAGAAAGCATTGAAGGTTTTCTGTTGTTTTCAAGCCCCTGAGGTTTTGGATGGATACTACCATAAGACCTGCTAAATCCTCAGCTGCTTAAAAAAGAAAAGTGTTATATTTTTTTCTATCGTGTAACTCAAGTTAGAACATACTCCTCTCTGATCTTTACTTCCCCTCATCCCTCTTCTATTATAGTGTCTATGATGTCTACATTCAACTCTGCTATAATTCTCAATCCACTAAGTTTTCTTCTTTACTATCTATTCTAGATTGTTTCCTCTTCTATTTCTGTGATAACGGCATTAAAATTCTGCTCTATCTTCAATTCTCTTGGCTCTAAATAGTCTTATCTCCTCACTAAAAGACAAATTTTGGTACAGAAACAATGTATTTATATATTTTTATCAGAACAATATATATAAACACACTTGGTCTTCCAGTCACTCAAAGGACTGAATCTCAAGGTCTTTCAAGAGAGTAGAAAGTAAATTATCCGTTGCATTTCACAAATCACAAGTATCAAGCACTTAGTAGTCTCTATATGGTAAAGAATTAGACTCAAAAGGACAGGTTATGCAGGGCTTCATTAATACAATCATTCTCTCAAAGAAAATTCACAACCCGTAAAAAGTTATTTTTCAGCCCTGTTTGACAGTGTGCAATTCATTCTTTTTATAACACAGTTCAGTTACAGAAAGTATTGATTTCCATATTTATTTGCAGCCTTCACTTACATTAGTAATGTATGGTTCAATTGCTTGCGCTGTCCTCTTTAGTAAAGCCTTTGCCAAATCATAGGCTTGCTTGTTTAAATTCTGGGAGAAAAACAAACAAACAAACAAAAATCCAGGAGAGTTATAAGCATATGCATTAATCTAAAAGCAAATCCAAGAACTAAAAGCCATCATGTACTGGTAAATGCATTAGAGAAATAGCCTGTTCTTTTCATATTTACAGTAATAAAGATAATATAGTAAAAACAAAGCTATTGCAAACAAAGCTTTGTAGTCTCCACTGGTATTACTCAGAAAAAGAAAAAAAACTCTTTCCTGGCAAATGAGGGTGTACTTTTCAGTTGTACACCTAAAACTGATGCTCAGTGAACTCAGTGCCTGCATTTTACTGCTCCTCCTTATCAGTTTCCCCGAAAACCAGGAAAGTGATACAAAGCAACACTGAGGCATTTATAGTCAGCACAGAAATGAGACTCTGAACAGGAGCACAGAAAGTGCAATTCTGTCCTTGCATCAAGCAACCACCTGTGAACCACCACCACAGGCCCTCCATCGTACCATGCAAAGATACTCAGTCTGTTGTCCGAGACAGTAAAGAAAAAACTCTAGAATTTCAGTTTATGGGAAAATAAAAACTTAACTAATACCAAAAATTTAAAAAACGTACCCCCCCCTTCAACATTCCTATCCTTCCATTTGTCTAATTGGGTTATTGCTCTATCATTGTTTTCTCCCTTTCCCTGCACACATTCTCCACGCTCTAGTTGTTACATCCTTTCTCCAATTTCTATATCACAATTATTTTTCAAAAATTTTCAGAAGAAAATGCAACTCAGCCCTTGTGACACCCACCACAGAGTTAACACACAGAAGAAAGAAGAAAAAAGTCCCAATACACTAGAATATGTAGTATTTTAATAGCTAAGAAAACTCTACAAAAACACAGTTCCCACAATTTTTATTAGTCTTTGCAATTTAAAAAAAATCCCAGTATACTCAACTTATAATTCAGCAGTAAAAAGGGGCAGTTTGTGGTTGCCTTTTTTAAAATATTTCTCACCATAAAAAGAAGAGAACTTCTTTTAGCACAATAAAAAGCAAAGACAAGATGTATTGCCACATCCAGGGTATTTCTTTACCTGGATATGCTTGGTTCTTTAGAGGTCTGTTAATGAAAGCAAGGATTTGCAAAGATACGGACAATACTGTCTGAAATTAGAAAATTCTATAGAACTATAGGCTTCTAAACAGCAGTGGGAACAGATTAACATTTTCTGATAACATCAAACAAAAAAAGTCTTTGACTTGCCTAGTGATAGAACTAAGTCAGGTGACTGAACTTGAAACACTACAAAGACTCATGCCTGAAGTATCTGTTTTACTAAAAGCCAATACAGAAGGTAACTAAAAATTCCAATTCTGGAAAGATATTTTAATACATAAAATACTTTGGTCTTTTTACAAAATTGTACAGTTGTTCCATGTCCCAGAAAAGAGAAGACACTGCATGCTGGATTGTTCTTTATGGTCACAAGACCAAAACAAAAAAAAAAGGTAATTCCACCAGTAGCATTTGTTTTCTGTTATTCAGGGTTGTAATAATTCAGGAAATAAAAGGCACAAGTAACTATAATATGGAATGCATGCCACTTGCAATTCTTGTTCTGATCCTTCTTGACTTCACAGTTCACCTCCACCAAAACAAAGAAAACCACTTTCACCTGGGTTAGAGGGAACTCTGGATCATGAGCAAGATCTGATTTAGTATAAAACAAGTCCAAACAGCACACCTAGCACAGCAGAGTTCCAAAAGGCAGATCTGTTCTGATTCACATTAATTACAGTTTCAGCTTGTATCTTTTGCACAGCAGTTCACATCAAAACTTAATGTTTCCCAAGATAAATGCTAGAAGTAGCTATTTGCAACCCTGAGCAAGAAGGAAGTGTAATGCAAATACCTATCTAAAAAAAAGCTCTAAAAACGAAAAATAGTCTAGAGCACAATGGGCTAAGGAAAGTTAGCTATTTTTTTCATGCCTCATGTACTTGATTTAATAGTGCCAACAGTCATGACCCTCAAATGTCCAGAGGCCCCAGTTTCTGAAAATAACAATACTAAGGAAATCTTAAAAGCACACAAGAGTTTTCTCCTCATTTTCCAGCTTCAGGATAAAAGCAGAAACAAGCAAAACTGTCACTGCCTTAGTTAAAAAGAAAACAAAAGCAGCCCAGCCACTACCAAGTAGGTTCAAAGGTCTTTTACAGAACCAAACCTATCCTTCTGACTAATTTAAAAGTCACAAAGATATCCTAAACTTCCTTCTCCTGAAGGAGAAATTTTAAAAGGATAACATCTAATTTTAAAAATTTCTTCTCTGTTTTTATATAAGCTCTTTAGCCATTATCCTCTTTACAATCTTTCCATATGTTAGGAAAGAAAATTGACATGTATTTCAAGATCTTTTAACGACTTAAGACTTCATGACAGGGACAACTATCTTAATCAGGATGCCTTTAGGAGCATGTAAGCATCCAGTAGGCATAAGGTTTTTAGAGTCCTCAACTGGGTAGAAACAAAGCCATCAGCTGGGAACACTGTTTAAAGTAATCATTGGCAATTACTACATCTTGAAGGAAAAACCAAAATAAATATTGATTGATAAGGATAAAGTAAAGAACCACCCCTGAAAAGGCAGAACACAAATATTCTGCAAGATAATTGAGGTTACATTTAACATCTGAACCAGACTTTTCCCCCAAAAACCTCCAGTTTTCTTTGAGAAAAGAATGTTAATAAGCAGTGGAGAACATTTACATTTTTTAAAACCTTGGGAGACCTCCAGCAATAATATCTGAATAGAGGCTATCTTCGTCAACCATAAGTTCTCTCCTTTGTCTCAATTTCTACCACGATTTTTAGGCACCTGTTGTTGGTATTTCAAGCTTTTTATACTTTGGGAAGACATAAACAGTTCTACCAACTCATTTTTCATACCTGCTTTTCTCTAGAATGTTTGACAAACTTCTACATTTTGACAGAAGAAGCAGTGGCAACCTCTCTGACAGTATGGCACCGATATTTTATATAGACAATATTCTCCAGCAGAGTATGCCACAGAGCCAAAATCATTTGTTCTTGTACAACGGGGTCAGAAGGGATGGAAATTCATACCCACTTGACTCCTTCTCTATTCTTTTTTTCCAGTTACCTCTCAATAACCAACTTAACACAGATAAAAAAATGAGAGTGAAATAATTTGTACCCATCCCTCAAAAGAAAAAATAAAAAAGGCAACAGAAAACCTTAATTTTTTCCCTTAATTTTTCTTTACAGAAGATGACTAAGCACCAATCCAACTTTTATTTTCTAACATTTGATTTTCCTCCTAAAGTTAAGTCTGTATCTAGTGCAAATATCCCTGAAAAGCATACATTTTAACATGTTATTTTCTTGGAATTTGAAAAGGGTCTTCAGTTTTATTCTTATTACCAAAGGCACAGTAGCCAAAGACCACCTGACAGAACAGTTGCAAGAGATTCTCTTGTTCTGCTGGGGAAGGTAAACAGATTCTTAAGGACGGCTGACAAAGAAAAAACTCAGCTGAAGTGTTGCCAAGATAGATAACACCAAATATTAAGCAAATTCCCAGTAGTGACAGTTAAGAATTTAATTGTCAATATCACTGTTTTCTAAAATACAGGCACGTAAAGCATGTGGGATGTGCAATGTGGGATTCCCTGCAGCAGTCCTGAGGCTGAAAATTGAACACTGGCAAACACCCAAGGAAATCAAGTACAATTTGCCTTCTAATACATTGCACAAACAGTAAACTGTTCGCAGGTCTGCCATAAAAGCTTTATAATATAAAAAGACCATTAAAGGGGAAAGGAAAACTATTAACTTTCCTTGCCTTTTCATACTGACTACCTCTTCCCTTGCTTCCACATCTTATCTGGGTTTAGGTCAGTTAATTTCATTCCCTCTTAATATAATCCTATCAAAAGAATTTCAGTAGAGGTGATAGAAGAGAAATTACAAAAGGAAAAAAAAACCTCAGCATGAAAAGTAAGAGTTGAGCACATGGTCAGACAAGTTAAGCTTGCCATTTTATTGGCTTATCTGACAGCTGTACTAGTCCAGCGTGCCTGTGCACACTCCAGCATGCCTCATTTGTGATATTGGCATCAGCTGCTTTCATTCAGCTTTACATTAGTATGGCTTTCATCCTGACCAAGTGAGATGGATGACAAACTCAAGGGAGATAGAGTAGTTTAGAGTCATCACTACTTGAGTGACTACTAATTATGGTATACAGACATTTGATAATACATCATGTGCCCAGTATGTGCTCCTTATGCCCAAGTTTTTGCAGCCATCCTGAGAGCACCATTGCTTTTGACACTTACTACTCAGGATTATGGACCATATCGATTTTTCATCTTTGGAAAAATATTGTCTTGGTTTAAGGGGCAACAGTACTGAATTAAACTTTTGTAAACTGCTCAACTAATTACTACATCTCAAAAATAGTCACGTAATTTTTGCATCAAGTTGTCTAATGTTGAATTTCAGCAACTGGAGTTTAGCAATCAGGATCCAAAACTAAAGGAGCTGTTTGAACCTTCTGTTCCCAACACTACAGGTTAGATAAAATATACAGACTGAGATTTGAGGAGCTCAATCTCATTTTACCCAACTCTTTTCTACGATACAGCCATTCAGTTCACAAGGCCACTACACATTCCCTCTCATACACAACCTTCCTTCTGGGCATATTAAAAACACACCACTTGCCTGTGTCACTTTCTACAGATATAATTGTTTTACCTTCAACAATCTCCCAAGCTGATCAGCTTCAAATCTGAGCTAGTAGCAGATCTAAGTTCCTTCCACTTCATCAAAAATATCTTTTGGTCCCAAGGAAATCTGGGCATTCCCTACTGACCATTACACCAATGTCTGCCATTATGCCATTTTTGGTGACCAGTCTGATTATTCAATTTCCCTTTTCCACAGCCCACACAGCTGAACAGTGAGGTCAGCAAAGACACAGGTCTTTTTTATGGTGGACCTTATCCTTACTCTCCTTCTAGTTTTGTGCTCAGTGGAAGAGTGGAAAAATTCTCAACTCTGAATTCATTACACTTTTCCAACTTGACGTCAGTAGCCACAGAAAGTAGTTAGAGGACAAAAATTTTAAACAAACACTATGTGGAGATTTTGAGATGAAACAGAAAAATATTAGAAGCTCCTTTCCATTAATATGGAAAGAAAAATGAAACAAAGGTAAACATGCTCAGAATATAGTCTGACATTATGTAACTATTGCAGTTAGAAAGCAGGGTATACATGAGCATCCTATCCAAAAAGAGACTTCAGTTAAAAGCAGCAGAAAATGCAAACCCCCAAATACATTATCCTTATTAAAATATTCAGTCAGTAATTTTAAATCCACTATGAAACAGAATTGTTTTAATGCTGCAGACATCCTAACAGGATGCAAATTCTTCAACTCGAAGTCAATTTATTAAACATGAAACATAAAATAGTACAGTCAAATCAAGGTGAACACAGATGACACAATGAAACAATAGATTCTTAATAACTGAGGAAACACAAACTGAAGTATTTTGCATAGTCTTGCTTTTTTTTTTTGTATTCCAAAGCTTTACTTTGTAAACCTGGACTTTAGCCACACAAAGTTCTGGCATAGAAGTATTAGACTCCTTGAAGGACACAGCTAAAACATTTCCAGTGGTGAAAAAAATTACTGATCCACACTAAGCATTTAGCCTTTCACTGTCAATAGAAAAATAATTTATGTGCTATTTATCTACTGAAATTGATGGCTTGTAGTAAAGGCACACTAGCAGGCATTCCAAAGCATCTCTCAGTTAATAATTACTTAACCTTACACTTTTCAGAAACTACAGTAGTTAGCACTTTCCTGAACATAGTTTAAGGAAAAAAAAAAAAAAGGCAGCTATTAGAAGTGTCCAAAATACAGCTAAAGATACACTCCCCAGAATCTTTTTTTGTCATACACAACTTACAAGTGAGTAGCCCACGAGATTTCAGTAGGACACAGACTTCCATGCTTTTTAAACATTGAAGTATCACAACACATGCACAGTTCTGAAGTTTTTCCTTTAGTTCATTTACAGTAGACTTATTTTTTAACATGACATTATTCATTAAGGTTAGACAGCCATTCCTTGGGCTCTTCAGAAACCACCATTTCTGCACACAGTTTTAATTCTATGGCTGCATCAAAAACATACCAATAACACCAAGCCAACATTTCTGAAATACAACAGAGCCAATTGCAAATCATCAGTCATAACTTTTTCCCTCCCACTTAGGGCAGCATCTTAGTTTGAACTGTTGATACAGCATTACATGAATTAAAAACTTTCTAAAGAATATATGTAACTTCTCTATTCCATTCTACTGGCACTGGCGGCATATTAAAAAAAACCTGTGTTTAAATTTGTATAACACTTAACCTTTTAGATTACTGTGATCACTGATCCTTTGCTTATGGCAAGTATATCAGAGCAATGAAACTTGACTGATTTTTCTGGCTATTAAAATTACTTGTTTGCTAAAAGAAATCCAGATAATACAAAGACATTTGCTACAGCCATTCTCTTAATGAGATCTACATGTCTGAACACATACATCCAAGAAATCACAATTACAAAAAAACCAATAGAACAAAACAAAACATAAGCCACTAAATCTTACCTTATGTGCTGGCACTAGATTAACTAACACTGTATCCAAAAGTTCCTGCGACACAGTATCTCCCTCACAAATGATAGAGCTCATTAGATCAACCATGTGCATGTGTACTTTTTGGTTATGACCATTGCTGAAATTAAAAACAAGAATTTAGTGTAATATCTATATAAAGTACAACTTCTGTTCAGAGTACTCCCTGTGGTGATGCAAAACAACAAGGAATAAAATAAGCAAATCACAAGTTTTCTTAGAAATCCAAATGCTTCAATTCCTTGATTGCATATACCATCATTATTGAATTTCACGCTCTCCTCACTCACTACTGTAGTGAGAGGACTGTATCTCTCCCTGTCATGAAAAGACAGTCTATTAGAACATCTCTCTGCTCTACCCAGCACTGGGGAGACTTCCTCTGGAGTGCTGTGTCCAGTTCTGGGCTTCCCAGCACAAAAGGGACACACACATCCTGGACTCAGTCCAGCAAAGGTTCATAAAGATGATTAAGGGCCTGGAGCTGCTCTCATGGAAGGAGGGGCTGAGAGCGCTGACATCTTTTTTTAGCCTTGAGAAGAGATGGCTTAGGAAAGAACTTATCATTAAGTTTAAATATCTGATGTTGGGAGCGAAGACAGGGCAAGACTGTGTTGACACCACACACTCAGTGGTATCCAGCCAGAGAACAAGAGGCAATGGGCACAGGGTGAAATACAAGACATACAATTTAAACATAAGAAACTTTTTAAGTAAAAGGGTGATTGAGTACTAGAAGGCTGCCCAAAGAGGGCACAGCCTCTTCATCCTTGGAGATGCCCAAAACCCAGCTGGCTACAGCTCTGGGCAATCTGCTCAAGCTGACCTGGTCTGAGCAAGGGGAAAGACTAGACTACCTCTAGCAATACCTTCCAGTGTCCACTACTTTCTGACTCATGTTTTTACAGCAATAATCCTCCAAATTCCTTAGAATTGCATATTGCACCATTCAATTTCAAGAAGAAAAAAAAATTAATGCAGTAAATTACAACCAAAACTAAGTTTCTTAGGAAAAAAGACGATGCGCAGTGTGTCTTGTTTCATTAAGAGAGAAAAAATTGACAGTATGTTGTATTTATACTACTACCTTTAGTTAAACTGAATTAAAAAAACTAAGCTCATTAATGCTAAAAGTCACACTGAACAGCTTTCCTAGAAGCAACTGACCTTAATCATGCAATAATATATTGTAATTGGGGGTGACAATACTTACTTTATTACTGAAAACAGTGTTCTATACAGCTGTGTAAAAATCTCATTGCTGTCTTCTAATTCAAAGCATATGTTATAAGACTTGACCCAAGCAATGTTCTGATATGGAACAGGAAAATAAATAAAAGGAGTAGTTAATACAAGATTAAATTGAAAGATTACATTTAACAGTTATTATGAAATAAGTTAGGAAGCTTACCTCAAGCAAATAAAAATATCGATTAAACTGGGGGCTTTTTGTATCTTCTAAACCTTTAAGCTGCCTTGTTATGAACATAAATATATCCTGAAAAGAAACAAGTCCTAGTTATTCAATCAACTGCAATTAAACCTTCAAAATAAAATAATTACCTTTTTAAGTTACTAGTATTAATCAGTCACTACAAAATATGCAGCAACGACAGACATTATTTCACTATCCAAAAGAAGATCATCTACAAAAACATCATGGAAAATGTCAAGGAGTAATTTTAAAATACTTCATGTTTCTTTAAAGGGTTGAGAAAGTAACCTTTTCCTAAAGAAACAAATGTTTTCTATTTCCAAAGAAAAGCACTCAACTTGACAAACACAGCTGCAACTGGATGGCATGCTGCAGAAGTCAAGAGATTATTATTCAGCAGGACAATGAATTTAATATTTTTACTTCATATTACAATGAGTTTCAAAAGAAGGGGAAAATAGCAGTAGGCAACTAAATCTTTCCTAAGAGTATTATTATATGTTCACTCTGTATTCTTTGTGCATTTCTCAGTCATCATGATATTGACACAGATCACATCTCTTGCAAAAACTAATAAACCAAGTTCCTCCTGCTTCCTCTATCAACTTTCACCACCAGAAGACTCCTTCAGAAAAAGTCTCACACAGAGTAAATTGAAGCAGGTTATAACGAACAAATAGTCAATTATGAACAGAATGGAAACACACAGGAAGGTATAACTACTATATTAAATCAAAATATTTAGAAGTAAGTATCACCAGAAACACTCCTCACAGCCTCAACTGTATCTATGTTTCATCTAACAGCCTAGGTGTAAATCAAATCAATTCCAAAAGGTATACAGTTGCCATAATAGAAGAAAGCCTTACTGTTAATCCTGAAAAAACTATCCGAGAAATAGTCTATAAAGCTTTTCTGTAACATTTTCAAAATGCCCATTTCCCCCAAGTCCCCCAATAATAATACACAGACAAAAGATATGAATGGGGTTCCTTTTTTTCTCATACTATAACCACAAAATCCAGTCTTAATCATTAAGCTGAGCACTTACTATGGTTCTAGGTAAAATCAAGAACTAGATTACATGTCACATCACCACCTCTTGGCAAAAAAGCACAGCAAACACAGTGTTCAGAGATACTGCTACATTAATGCCTTAAATCAGATTGAGACTATGATTTTGAAGTGTTAAGGATGATCAGAAGGATCACTGTCTGGTTCACACTTCAGGTCCCTTACAGAGCACACAATCTAGACTCATCGGCTGAAATTAAACCAAAAGACAAAGGACACATCTCATGGTCTCCAACCACTTAGGGGCATTCAGTCCCCAGGCAAAAGCCCATCTGAAGAATCCCTCCTTTAAAAACTAGTGCTGAACACTAGCAGGTTGCTAATGAGTGCTGTCTTACGGAAAACCAATACACTGGAAGTTTCTGTAAAGTTTAGAAGACATACAAACTGAGTCTCAGGGAAAAATAAGAATCAATTGAAGAAGAAAAGGGGCATGTGACAGATTGACCAATGCCAAACGTAACAACTACTTAATCTCAGAACCCATGCTCTATGTTAATTATTTCCGTTAAACTTTACTCGTAGAGGTAAATCTCAATCAGTTCCTTTAACCAAATATCTTATTTTTTATCCTGTAGCTCATTATGCAATACTTACCAACAGAATGGGATTCAAAGACCCTACTAATTTTCCAAACAAAGTTCTCAGCACTGTGCTGTATATAACTGCAGACATTAATGAATAGCATACATGTACAGTAAGTCCAACACCTGAATGCTTCAAGTAACAGCATGGTTTGACAAAATAAGCATTTACTCCTAAACTATTTTTTTCCTATTCCTGTTTTAAAGAACGCAAGATAGACTAGACTCAGAAGTACTCACTAATTTTTAATCTTATGTACTATGACCAAACATTTTGGTCTTTAAGCACATTTTCCCTTTTTTAAGCATGCATAACATACTATTTGAATATGCATTTAAAAATTCAAAACACAGGCTAAAATAAACTTTGGCTGCAGCTACAAAATTGCAATAATTTCGCAACTGGACAATATGGTTTCACATCAGACTGCATAAAGCAAGTCTACATTAGAATCCAGACTTTAAAAACAGAAGTGCTTACACTTCAGCGAAAATATTTAATTTTTCTTGTGGATTGCTGTCTTGATGCCAGTTAACTACATAATGGCTTCAGTAATCATCAGAGCCACGGCTCTCACCACAGAACACCTTCAGATAATTGAAGTTCTGCTACCATATACACTTTTTAACATCTCCATTTCAGCGAAGACAGACAGTCCTTCCGTTCAAGTTGTTTTCAATTGACACGTAAGTGATTGGATTATCTTCCCACCAAAAAATTAGATTTGGGTTCTAAGCTTCATATAGACTGAGGAAGGCTCAAAGTTAGAAGTTTCCAGATCCCAGAAGAGCAAACCTACTCCAGCTCTGTTTTTATTCTACTCATGGCATTTTCCATCCCTGTTATCACAGCTCTTTCAACGATCAGCAAGGAATGTAAGATTTATACTGATGATACACATAAAAGATGGAAACCTGAGATTCTGATCCCTTTCCTCAGCATCTCACTTGCACAACATGTAAGTTACAAAGAGATCCACTGAGTCTGAAGCAAGGGCAAAAACTTAAATCTTAAATCCTTTCCTCTCAAGAAATTAATCCTTTTCAGCACTCCCCTTTGCCATTTTTAACTTTGGTGCTAAACATACAAGAATAGATTCAGCTGCTGTATGGATTTGCTATTAAATACTGGGTAAAAATAGTGTCAAAATATAACCCAAGAGGAAGCATTCTTCCTCTTACCTCTGTCATAAAGTGGAGGGAACTCTTCGACATTTCTATCAGAGCTTGTCCTGCAACCACAAAAGCTGTGTTCAGAGGAAACGGGTTTGCAAAATATCTACCCCAGTAGCCCTAGGCAAAGGTCCCTATTGTTTGGCTTTTCTTTATTTCTCTAAATGTTTTTAGAAAACTGCATCAAGAAACTGAATTCTGAAATCCACACAGATTACAGAACTCAATGCTGGCAGTGGAAGTCCCTCATCCATTCAAAGATCTGTCCAAGCAGTGGCCATAATATTCTTACACTTCAGGTATGAGATCAATACTGTAAACCTTCCAATACTGTACACTATGAAATCCAAAGCTTAGTAGCATTTGGTAGTTCAAATACTGTAAGGAAGAAGTTAGTTTGCCCAACTCAGAAACAGAGAAATTAAAACTCTAAGCCCAACAAGTCAATGAAAACATATACTCAAAACTGAAGTAGAAATCAGGACACCTGAAAACCAGATTTAAATATAGTACAGTAGAGAAAGCTAATATTTATCTCCAATTGAAGACGGTGCAATCATTAAATAAGGTATATAGATGTTGTACCTCTGATTACATACTAATTCAGAATAAAGAAAACAGAGATAAAAATCCCTAGATATCTCTCCAGCATGTCTGTTAACAGAAGATGTACTACTGCAGTTGAAACTGTGCTGTTTCCCTAATTAGAAAGCACTGCTGGTGCAACCCCTAGATGAGAAATTGAGTGATTTCCTCTTAAGTGATAACAGATAGACCATCCAGTAAAACCATCTTTTTAATCCTACTGTGGAATAAACAAAGACCAAGCCAAACTAAACAAAAAAGACCACACACGCTCCTAAATCAGAGAGACAAAAAAAGCATGCATTTTTCAGTGTTACTTTCATCTGGTTTTTTGTAGATTTTCCCTAAAACTCAGTTCATCACTCCAGATTCTGGCTGCACAAGGGAGACAGTTTGATTTTGTGAGTCAGAAACAAAGTTAGATTTCTACTAAAAAAAGTTTTAAAACCCACAAAACGATATAATTTTTTTTCAGAAACAAACGGGTCAGATCTGTACTTCCTTTTCAAACCTGACATTTCTCTATCAACCATCTCCATCTAGTGGGATCAGTGATGTTTGTAATTGCAGAATTTTCCAAGTCACATCAAAAACCATCATCATCATTGTTTCAGTAGAACCTTTATCTATAAATATACAAGTACCTGCCTCTTGGTAGTTTAATTGGAGACACCGGCGTATTTTCCCAAGTGAAGGTATTAGCTATCTTGCAAGAGATTGTGATAAAAGTTGCACATATAATCAGTATTTCTAAAGTAACAGTTCACTACCTGCAAATCCCAGCAACAGTTCAATAAAATGATTATTTTCAATACACATCCAAAATTCTGAAAGTTATTGGAAGATGTAATGTATAGCCCTTTATCTCATGGACAACGGACTTGACCAATCATATCCCAAAATCAAGTGAAAGCTTTGAACTGCTTAGGCTGAACCAGAAATAAATGAAGGGAAAAAAAACCAGTCATAACCAATTATATTAATCACTGGGTATAAAAACCCGGTGTGGAAAAAGAGATTAATTTAATTTACCTTCAGTTTATCCGGTGAAGTGTATGGAGCTTCAGGGGCATAAATTCTGAAAATATCAGCAAGACAACATGCTACCAACAAACGTACATCCTTATCGGGATGTTTGAGGAAAAAATCTGAAGCAAGATGTAAAGCAAGATTTAGGTAGAGCTCCTTTTCTTCTTCAGAGTCCTGGTCCATATCCATGAAAGTTTTCACAACCATCTAAATAGAAAGACACGCATCAGTACGTAAAATGAAATACTCTGTGTAACAGGATCCTTACTAAAAGTTACTTTTCTGGTTTTGTGCAACTTCTGTCAGAAGCATTATTAGCTATGCAGTAGTACTTGCTTGAGCAACCAGTGTTTCATTTTTCAGGATACAGGAAAGACCTGGTCAAGTCCTCTGTCAACTGTCCCAACACACAGTCTCAACAGAACTACTGAAAGCCTAGTTGTAGGCTTCCCAGATCTTTCTGAGAAACTATATAATCAAGTTGGACAATTGAAGAAGTGGAACAGCATTCATTGTCAAAGCCATTCACTTAAAATTTCAGAAAAACCAAAACGTTGTTAAAAATACCTGTTTCGCCCTCAGCTGTTTTTTTCCTTCTATTCTCTTTCATTTTCAGGTTTTTCCCTATTACTACTCTGAGGAAAATTCTATTCCCTGTGCTGTCCAGAAGCAGAGCACACACTTTCAGCAAATGTATATAGAAATCCAGGCAGCCCAGTGGCATGGATGTTGTCCAACAAGACTAAAATGACCACTAGGATTATTAGGATCCAGTTATTGAAGTTATGGAAGAAAAAAAGCTATATTTAGTAACTGCTAGTTGGTGAGAATTCTTACATTTAAAAAACTTTCTGAAGGAGAGAAATTTATTGACAAAACGTAATTATGCTCTTCTCCAATTCCTTATCTGACTCACAGAGGCAAAGTTATTTTAAGGAGTTTAACTCTTCTAAAATTAACAAAATTATACTAAAGACTTAATTACACTATCCTGAGAATTAAAGCCAAAATTCTCATCTATTTCTTCAGTGCGGGAAGAGATATTTTTCAAAGAATAATAATGTCAAGCCCTAGAAACCTTTAACACTGCAAAATACTTTACTTTGCTATAGTTTGTTGTTCTGCTGTGGTTTTCTCCCCCTCCAAAAAATTTACTTTAACTGGTCAGAGAACAACAAGCCCAACTTAAAAAAAAAAATGCAAACTTTTGCAGAATTAGGATCACAGAAGCTGTGAAGTTTTCAAGCATATGAGAATCCTTTACTAAAAGGCACAGAAGATCAGCAGCTTATGCAGGCACAACTTCCACTGCAAGAAAAATAAAGTCCTCCCCAGCCAGGCACAAGATGAACCACATGAAGTGCAGTGGTGCCCTTACACACTAATTAAAGTAATTTGCAAGTCAGAATAGTTTTCATTTCCATGAAAAGTAGTCTTTTCACACTTCTTACAACTAGTATGGGTTTTTTCCACTCTGGAAATGAACATTTAGTGTTTCTTCCCTGATAATATGAACATCTGTACAAGTCAGGACAACAAAGATCAGTCATCCTGTCTGCAGAGCAATCCATCACAATGTTTAAGGAAAAACAAAGGAAAACAAGCCAGTTGTGCTAGCATAGTTTTCCAGCTTCCTGCAAACCAATAGGAGCCTGAAATCACACCCAGACCACCAAGATTTATACTCCTGGAGCTTCATCTTCCAGATGTGGCACATATTTCTTAACCCATTCAATTTTTATTACATCATTCTACAGAAACAAGCTTTGGAATTTACTCGTATAAAACTTACAGAAAAGTGTATTATTAGACTGCTGGCCTAAAATTAGTATTTCATTAGATGATGACTTGGCTCTTGTGTATTAAAAGAAACTGTGGAAAAAATGCTTTTCTCACACTATTCATCATTTCCAAGTGTTTATCATCTTTCTGTCTGTGGCACTAGTTCATGACCATAACCATTTAGTTTCTATCTCCTTTCCAAATCTATTATAAACTTCAAGACAGCATCAATACAAAATGCATAAAATTTATGCTAACAAAGAAATTCACTGCATATATTTTCCATTTTATTCTCTAGTTCCCAATAATTTGCATTTATATTAATATATTGTCATCAACAAACAGCAGAATGTCTGCTTCTGCACAGAAAAGTGCTTTTCCCCTAATAATTAGGCGAATTTGGCAGTCAGAGAAATCAAGAGGCTAATAGTTCCCTTATTTATCAACTACTGTTCTTTAGCACCTGCAACTGTGTTTATACTGAAGTTTCTGTACACTTGTGGTGTAGCCTGGATCATCCAGTCTGTATAAAATAAACACTGTGCAGTTTTTTCCCTGCCTGAGCACCAACGAATTCACAGCCCAAATAAACAACTAACAAGAAACACAAGACATCCTACAAAGTCCTCTTCTTCTGCAAGACATATCAAGATGACAGAAGGGACTAGACATTCAAGGCCGAAAATTAAATTAAGCTATAGGAGAAACAGGATCAGTAAGAACTGTGGTGCTGCATTTCCACAAGCTGGAAAAAAAAAAAAAAGTGCTAACATAGAATTCCTTCTCTTAGGAATCACTCATACATAAAGTTATAAATATTGTCTTTTATTCAACATCATACAATGCAATATACTCACTAAAGTCTATCAACCAAAATTTCAAAGCTTAGACAGGTTACTGGGGGGAAGAGGAGAAGCAATCTTTGTGTTTTGGGATTTTATTGGTTTTTGTTCATTTACCCATAATTCCAACTGACTTAAAACTACTTCTTCAGAAAAACTCCAAATTAAGCTCTTCCATCTGTTAGAATACTTAAGGTTCCTCTACCACATCCGTTCCCTCCTGTTTCACAGGGCAAGCCCAAGGTGCAGGCATTCCTTCTGCACAATACAAGTCTGCCTTTTTGTGAGAGTACACAGGTAGACACAGAACCATAGTAACAAAACTGGCCTCCAAATCTGTCCCAACCTTCCTATACACTTAGGACAAATAACGTGGTCAAGAAATTCAAGACTGAAATACATCAAAGACTGTAAGTATAGTCAAAGTATATAGACTAAAGTATAACAAAGACTACCTTCATCATGATACAGTCTAAAATAATGAGAATAAAGGGGTTTATAAACAAACCAAAGAGCACAAATGCATAAAAGGAATGTATTGAGAGATATCCAAATTATTTCCAAAATTATGACTCTCTTTTAGAGAGGAAAATACTGGAAAACAATAAAAGTACTGAGTTAGCGTCATAGCTGAAATAAAATTTAAGTAGTATTTGAAATTAATGCAGCTCATTTCTATTTGTGATTTTTTAAAATTCATTTAAACCTTTTCTGAACAAGCCACTTCAAGAAAGTGGTAGAAGAAAAGGCACAAGAGCAAACAAGTTTCTCCTTCTATGTATAGAAAAGGAAAGCCCAAAGCAAAATAAAACCCTTCCAGATATTAAATATAGTAATAAGATCACTGAACATCTTTTACAAGAAATTTTAATTTGAAAACAATTATTTGCTTACTAACCTTTAGCCTTCTCACCATCTCTTCTTTAGATATTTTATCAGAGATTTCTTTGACTCCTGGAGGATATGTGATTTTTCCATCATTGGCTCTCGTCTTTGAATGAGCCATGATTTCACGGTTTTAAAACTGTGGAAAGAAATTAAGATGATGTTGTTTAACTAGTTCATGTTTAACCTTATCTGTCCCACTTTGACAAACAAAATCCAACTAGATATATTCCAACAAATGCATACAAACACAAAAATGACAAAATATTTTGATTGGTTTCAGTAATCTATACTGTGGGAGACAGCAATGGCTCTGATATCTGTAGGTTGTTCTATGGCACAATAAAGATTTCAAGAAGTACACACCAGAAAAAAGCTAAAACTCCTCATTCTGGAATGTATTTGATCTTCACACTAAAGATATGCAATGAAGAATCTTACTGTGCTGTATGACCTGTTTCTACCTCTTGGTAATAATGGATCCTAGCTAGCTTGGGTGTTCAGACATCTGAAGTGGACTTCGTGTTCTATTTACTCTTTTGCAAAACACAATTTCCCAAAAAGCCTAAACACCAGTGCTGTTAAGTGTTACACATCACCAGTTGTAACTTGCCAATACTGCCAGACAAGCAGCAGATAGAGAATGAAATCAGAGGCAGAAACGGAGCGGACCAAATACAAGTCTTTCCTCTACGCCGTTAAAGTCAAGTTTTCAAGTGAGAGACTGCAGATAAGCAACAGTATCTTCTCCCTAAATTCTGACTCGGAAAACAACTCAGTTACTTAGTTTCTCAGTCCCTTTAAACTAATGCAAATGCAGACTACCATGTAATCCACTCTTAAATTATGCAGAGTTTCACTGCTGTAGAGAAGAAAGCAGAGCTGAAAGCTTTACTTACATAAAAGCAATCAATACAAAAGATGGTGAAAAAATCAAGATGGCATGTAGGGGGACAATTAGGATCTTAGAAAAAGACTGCACCAGGGCAGCTACAAATTAAGAATGTAACAAAAGAAACAAATTTCTTTGTCATTGCCTTGATATTTTTATTTATTTAGCTAAAGGCATGATTCCCTTCTAGCAGTCATGACTATTCTGAACTGTGAATTCCAAGTCAAACACTTTCTTCCTACAGACCTCCTATACAAGAATCTATGTATACTTTGAATTTCTTGGAACTACAACATCAGAAATAAAAATCAGCTAGAATCCACAAGAAGAGATGGGTCAGCAGCATGTTCCATAACAGCCATAATTAAAACTTACTGGCCCCCAAACCAAGATCATTCCACACTGAAGGAGAACTAACACTTGAAATATACTTGTCTACCCAACCTCTCCAAAACATGTCAACATGTTTTGTATTCTTCAGTCTATATTTCATGAAAACAACCAAAGTTACAGATTTTGCTTCATCTTGACTAATCTCTTACCAAACAAAAAGTTAACATTGGCTTTTAGATTTTTTTTTTGTAAAGAATGTATACAGAACAACACATTTTATTTTTGTAAATAGGGAAAACATGAGTAGAACGAGCATAATCAGATTTCATTCAACAGGCATGATGTGCAACGTACTTTAACAGATACACAAAAGTCAACTCAGTTTCTCTCATCTTCTCTATACCTACATATACGCAGCAGTGGAACAGCACTATGTACTTGCAGTTGTAGTTAAAGCTGATAATGACAAAGCTGGGAGGAAACAAAACTCATTGAAGTAACTTTTTCAAATACTAAAATATGGTGTCACTTTTATCTCGGTTATATTTCTTTAATGCACTGTCATGACAGTAAGTCTAGGACTCCTCAAAAGCACACAGAAATTGTAATCAAGTTTTCTCTTCTTGCTGCTTGACATAGATATTCCATTCTACTTTTCAGACGGGATGACGTTATATATTATAGCTAAATTCATTTTAACAGCTCATCACAGCAGAAGGGAGCCTTGCTCCCCTGAATCTGAGAATGTATAAAAGCATCAGACACTTTGTTGGACCAATCAAACTCACCAACTCAAAAAACAAACCTAATTGTTTTTGAAAAGCGTGTGACAAGCATCAAAGCTAACTCAAGGGAAAGAACAGGAACTAAGGGAACTGGGGAACAAAACTCCACTTTCCAGTGGTGGATAGCTGTCAGATCAGATCAAATGAAGTGGGAACTTGACTAGAACATGGTCATGTAGTCCCATTTGGAGCACATTTTGAAATAATTCAAAGACTGAAACTCATACATTACAGTCAAGTTGAACTGTCCAGCTCATACGTCCAACTGCCACACAACCAAGCTTCTAAGCTTCAGTGGCATCCAAGGTCTGGATGAAACTGAACATCTGTATTGCGTTTATGTGGCAAGGTTCTGGTAGTGGGGGAGGCTGAAGGGATGTCCCTGTGGGAAGAGACATGGGGCTGCTCCCATAGCAAACAGAGCCAGGTCCAGACAGCTTCAAAATGGTCTCATACCTTGCCAAAGTTGAGCCATCAGTGACATTGGTAGTGCCTCTGGGATAACATATTTAAGAACAGACAGAAAATGCTGCACAGCAGTTATGAGGAAGAAAAGTGAGAAAAACATGAAACAACCCCGCAGACACCAAGGTTAGTGAAGAACGAAAGCAATCTTCCCACATTTATCTTGACCCATGAGCTTTTTCATCTTATTTCCTTCCCTGTTCCATTAAAAAAAAGAACGAAAGAGCAGCAGTGTTAGCGCCTAGCAGCCAGCCAAGGTTACAGACAGGGATGTACACAGATTTTATCTACACTGAGTTTATCCCTCTCAGAAGTACAGAAAAAAAATAAATAGGACTTAATTTCCTGTAGAATTAATACATCTAGTCTTACAGGGTCAAAAATAATTTTTAAAAGGTTCTATGAAATGGTCTATTACTTAGAACATAAGGGATAAAGAATTATAAACCTTCTAAAATTCCTATAAAATACAAATTTGCAGATCACTACCTAAAGTTTTTAAGGATTAATGGTAAGCTTTACTGAGAGAAACAAAAACCATTCAAAGAAACATCAGAAAACAAAACTGATCATTCAAAAAAGAGAAAATTCAATGCTAAGCAATCCCCTTGTACAACAGTTACAATTTCAACTATTACCTAAACAAAACTTACGTTTGTTACATTCCACTGCTGGAAGTTCCTGTTCTTCTGGACTGCCAGTATAACTGTGCATACCTACCTTTATCAAAATAATCTGTGTTGAACACTTAGTAGAATCTAGGATTTTATTTGAGGAGGGGGAGGAGGGAGGGATGTTTTGGTGATTCTAGCCAAAGGCAAGTCTCTGTGATTTCACATTACAGATATATCAACTGTTTTAGTGAACTTCTGTCATGGAAAAAGAAGAGAGTAACAGCTAAGAACAACAGCCTCAAGGCCAACTGTATCTACAACATGTTGAAAATGAAAATCCATAAGCCAGTGATGTGATATCCAACAAGTGAATTTCAAAAAGCTTTTAAAAGTCATTTTTAAAGATCCAGTGTATTGCAAAAGAAGACTCTCTAAGATAACGAGCATTTTGAAAGAAGGAAATTCTTTGAAAGCTTCTTTGAGATTCAACAGAGATTTAGCTGACAGTTTTTGGGGTTTTTTTTTTAATCAAAGGGTATTTTAAAAGTTCTCCACTATGTTTTCAGAAATCCAGTATTATTCCATATACACAATCAGAAGGGAAAAAAAAACGGAAAAAGCACATGTCTTACAAAAAGAGGCTGAGAGAGCTGGGGTTGTTTAGCTTTCAGAAGAGGAGACTCAGGGGTGACCTTACTGCTCTCCACCACTACCTGAAAAAAGGTGTGGTGAGGTAGGGATCGGCTTCTCCTCCCAGGTAATGAGTGAGAACACAAGAGGACATGGCCTCAAGTTGCATTAGGGGAGGTTTAGATTTCATGTTAGGAAAAATTTCCTCACCAGGATAGTCAAGCATTGAAACATGCTGCCCAGGCAAGTGGTAGAATCACCATCCCTTGAAGTGTTCAAAAGGTACAGGTACGTGGATGTTGCACTTGGGGATGTGGTTTAGTGGACAACACAGTGGTTCTGGGTTAACAGTTGAACTCAATGATCTTAGAGGTCTTTTCCAACCTTAATGATTCTATGAAAAATGAAAATGTTCAGATGGATGCCTTTTTTAAGGCAAGAAAACACTTCAGACAATTAAATGCTTTGCACTACGCAGAATGCAAGCACAAACTAAACATTAAGATGTGTACTGTTTCTGCTGTTATATGAGGACAAGGAAGGGAGATAGATGTCACAAGAAACTTGAACAAATATGTAACAAATTCCAGTCCTAATGCATATGAATAAAAAGCATGATTCAATCAGGCTTTGGTTGCCTCAGTTATGTTAAACAGTACTGTAAGTTAAGTCTTCAAAAACTACAAAGAAAATAAACCTATTTTAAGCTAATAGAGCATTTAAAACACAAACTCTACTCTTTGTACAAAAGGAGATGATACAGTAAGATACTGAAGATGTCTTTGTACTGCTTCTTTCAACACAGAAGCACCACTGCAACTGTAACTTCTCAGACCTGAAGTCAGGAACCAAGAGCAAGTCTGTAGCAGTACATTGAAAAATAGTCTTTATAAAATAGCATAACAAATTAAAAAGCAAGTTATAAGGGAGGTGGGGTGGAAGAAAGCAGTACAGAGAAAAGAAAGAAAGATGACAAAACACATACCCTTGTACAATGACAACAGGAGAACTAAAGCATGCGGGAAAAAAGTGCAAGTTGCATTTATTGGACACTAGAATAGGATGGATTAAAAAGTCATTCAACTGTTGTGACAAAAATCAAAAGATCACATTTAATGTAAATTTATGATTATCAGCCAGACCACAATTGGGAACAATAAATTAATCTAAACATAGTTAATTAGTAATAAATATCACTGCCAAAATTTGGTCAAACTCAATTAAATAAACTACACATGAGTTCTGTACCTAATCAGTAGCATCCAATAGCTGCTCAGTTCCAGCTAAGTCTACTGGCCATTATATTATTAAAACATTCAGATGTTTTCTATATAGTAGATAACTTTATGAATAGCTTAACTTCACATATACTACTTGCTCAATACCGTAAAATATGGATTGTGATTATGCAAATTAAACATGGATTGATACCCTGCATATTAAGTACCTATGCAAATAGACTTCATAGGTCAATAAATATCATTACAGGATGCTAACCCAATGATCTAAAAGGAGGACTTAAACCACACTCCATTTAATTGTATTTTGTTTGGTTGACAGTTTACACGGCCTACGGTAGTTTAATTAACTGTGCTAATCATTAAGCAAACTGTGCCTTAACATACATGAAGTCATCATGTGTCAACAGTGACTTTCCAGAGATCTATACACGATTTTAAATCCTCATCCTGCAGATAGTTTTGTAGAAATCTTACCAAGTGATGAAGCAAACTTTAGCAAATCAACCCCATATTCCTCTCAAGTCTGCCTCCTGCCTTACTATCACCTCCTCTTTAAAATCCAGAATCCAAATGTGAGGACTTAGAAGATCACCAGAAACAGTGATCAACTTAGAAAACTCCATCATCATTATTACTTTTCAGAACTTTCACTGAATATACATAATTATTTATATAGCTATTCTTGAGATAATTTTTTAATTACATATGTAAAATCCTAAGAAAGTATACATCAAATTTATGTAGGCTAGTATCTATACTTTTAAATCTATGTTTGCAAGGCATTTTTCAACGTGCCACTGAGAATAACACTTTCTTCATGTTCACAAATATTAGAAGCTCAAGTGAATTTAGTAAGTGGTTGGCATGGAGAAAATTTTCAATGTGTAAAGAACTAACTATATGTGTTTCCACAGTTCGTATCATTCCAACAAGGAAGTGTAGCCAAAAAAAGGATTGGCAAATATTCGACACTTTCTCCACAACCAAGCAGGACGACCAGTGGCCTCCCACTGTCATAAGCCATTCCATCAACAATACAAAAACAGTTTAGAAAACGCAAAAACATCTTCCTAAATTGTCTCATGGGATATTGCAAGGAAGTAAAATCTTCTCCATCTCATAAATCACAATACAGATTTCACTCAAAAGCTATTCCTTTTTCAACACGCAGTTTGTCCTCTCTTATTATTTATATACATATTTTTATTTTTGCACCCTCAGTAGGTAACATCCTTGTATGAATTAATATAAACCATGACAAATACTTGGAGATCACTAACTTTGTTTCAACAACACAGGATGTATGAAAAAATGTGCCAAGATGTAATTTCCACAAAAGATGCAACAAGATATCATTAAGAGATTACTCAGCAACTCAGAGAAGTGGAAGAGGCAGGCATCTTTCTACTTCATCAGTATTATTAATAAAACACAAATAATGTAATAATTTAAGTCATTTACAGAAATTCTTTACATCCTGGTAAATCCCGGCTGGCGTATAGCTGATTGACAACAATTGATCGATGTGAGAAGTGACTTTAGGTATTAAAGACTTGCATTATCCAACTGCCACTAAACTAAATCTATTTCCATAATGTATCTACTGCTAGGGAGTTTTAACTTGGCTATAAAAAGCCACTCCAAGCTAAAATTCAGCAGTTTTCTGCTATTGAATAAAACAGAAAACTTTAAGAGTGTTGGACCAAGGGTGCTTATGAAAATTCAGGTCATTTTTCATACTGATTCAGGTATAATGCCTAGATTAGTACTTTCCATTCTCTTTTAGAAATGTATCATGTTATACTGCTTACTTAACTATCATTAAATCAAGATACTAGCACTATCCATAACATCAACAAAATGCCAGTTTCCCATTTCTGTAAAGCAGCATAGTAAGGACTGATACAGGAAGAATTTACAGAAACCACTAATTAAATGTCTTCTGGAATGAAGACCCAGATTAAAAAGTAAAAGTAACACTCCCAGTCCAACCAATGACATAAAAAGTACTGGGTTTCACTACAGAATGCCATTAATGGCAGATCTTTGACAGTCAATACAGAAGTAATAATGCCAGTTTAAATTAGGAAATACTTCTAACTTACACTAGAAAATACAGCAAAGTGCATTAAGTTTCTTTATTAATGCATTAAGTAAGCACTTTGTGGAAAATTAAAGATGTGCAGGAGGTAACTGTGCAAGAAGAGATATCATCACAATGTCTGGAGGATTTGGAGGATTCAGGAAAAGAACAAAGAAGAAAACATTAAGACATGATACCAAAATCAGCAAATATACACTAAAGGGCCTCAAGCAACTTAAACAGAGTTGCAATCAGTGAGCAAATGATTGTGGGCAAGTCCCCATTTCCACTGATAAGATTTTTTTCAAACTTCATTAAAGAAAGCCTCCCAAAGATTTAGCAAGTAGGAAGTATTCAGTACCAACTTATCTCAGCACACAGCTCTCTCCAGTGGTGTTGCAGACACTTGCAGCTTCCACAAAATGTAAGTGATCCAACCTTAAGTTTCAGCATTTTTCCAGATGTTATTGTTGTCATTTTTCTTTTAATAAAACTGCCCCCTTTTTGGTGCCATTTATGAAACAGCATTTTCATTGAAACACACTCAGTATAAAAATTATTAGAAACTACATAAAAGAATTCACCATTAAACCATTCAACAACCTAAGGAAAAATAAAACTGACTTCTTATTGTGGGATCTCTGCTTTCACACTTCTACTCAAGACTAAGTAAAAGGGACTGTAGGAATTAAAATGTCTTATTTCTGTGCATGGCTGCAGGAAAAGAAATTACAAAGAGATAAAAACTGGAAGGCAATACTAAAAGAATCTCACAGAGAAAGAAGAGTGTAGGCTGACTAAATACGATTTTAATAAAATAGACACCTGCAATATATTTGTCAGTTAGCCAAGTACTAGGGAAAACATTCCTTAAGTGGTCACATTATGCAACCATACTATACAAAATCTTAAGAAAAGACAAACTATGACCAGTCCTCAGAGTGTTCAAACAGAAATGATTTGGTGATGTACACAACTCCAGCAGGGGGGTCACAGACAACGTCCGTGCCAAAGGAACAAAATTAAGATTCAAGCTTTTGTACCCTTGACTGGGGTGCAAGAAAAGTTTTTATACTACTAAGTGAATTTAAACAACCACTTAGTGAAGTTGTAAGTAGGAGTTAGAGCCCTCAAAACAGGACAGTTCTACCACAAAGACCAGAAAAAACAGAAATAAAGATAGAATTGAAGCCAAACTGAGATATCCACTGTAAATAAGCTTAAAAAAAAAAAGAAATTGCGCTTCAGTAGCTAGAATCAAAAAGAAAAAAGTACTGCTGTATAGAAATGACTGTAAAGAAAAAAGTTAGTGAAGCATCCTATAAAGTCAACTGAATACCCATTGTCAAAGAAATGACAGGTAAAACTTTCCCGTGACAACTGGTAACAGGTATCTTTAATCAGAAGTTACTGTGTCTACACTTAAGAACTTCACATTTTCAAATCAAAGCAACTACATGGGCACCCTCCAAGAATTCATGAACCACTGTGGAATGCAAAGCTTTTTAAATGTATTTAAAAATTAAGGTGTAGTACCCTTCAATTTAAAAAAATTTACATTAACTTTAAAAATTAAGGTATACTGCAAGAAAATAAAAGCAGCACTCATATTAATAATGCAGAGCAAAAAACCTAATAATACCACCACTAGAGCTGCACTAGTTTGATATCAATAATATTTTAAGAGTTTAAGAAAAAATCTGCATACTGAAGTCAGAATTTTGAAAACAGAGATAAACGGAACTTCCAGGCTTATCATATTACCCTGGGACAATTTATGTTTGATTCATCTGTGATAAAACAATTAGCACTTTCCTCGCCCCAAATATTATTTATAATGGAAGCATTAATTTGGAAATCATAGATGGATGCAGAGATGGATGAGATTGTCATTCAGTAAAACACTGAAAGAAAAGTTTAGAGAAACAGAAATGTTTGCAAATATAAAGACTGCATATGAACATCTAAACAAGAATATATGCTCTAACTCCAAAAAAAAAAAATCAGCTGTAAGGGGAAAACAACAGGGGTCTAAAGAGGGGTCCAATGCCTAGGTCCAAGTACAGTCTCATGGTGATTTTTCTATTCAGCATTAATTCTGGGACAAGGTACGTCAAGAACCTCTTCTCCTCACTGAAGATAGTCAAGCACTATCTGGACACAATCCTGTGCAATGTGATCTAGGGCAACCTTGCCTGAGCAGAGAGGTTGGACCAGATGACCCACTGTGGTCCCTTCCAACCTGCCCCATTCTCTGAGTCTGTGGAACAAACAAACAAACAAACCCCGACAAAACCAAAACCTCAACAGCTAGCATCCATTTTAATGTACTGGCAAGAACTTGCTTAGAATACTATGTGCAGCGACCAGCAGCTACCATCCAGATAATATAAACTGGAAGAAGCGAACATGAAGTCTATTACACGAGGACAGCCCATACACAGAGGCAACAAGAAGAGACTGTCAGGAGAGAGGCAGAAATCACCACAGATCCCGGAAATTCTAGGAGATCCCACCCAAAGAAAATGAACCGCCATAAGACAGAAGTTTGAAGACAAATAGCTCAGTGAAGAAAAACTGATCATGAGACGCAGACTTCTAGGTTTTGAATTAAAATTTAGGAATTACTTTCTTTCTTGTCAATAACTGAAGCAAAGTATCCAAATAGAATATGGTACAACTTGATCAACTTGAGATTAGTACCTTGCTTTGATATGGTACGTGAATAGCTATTTGAAAAGCAGATCCTGAACTCCACAAAATATTCTTTTTCCAGAATCACCAGAAACACTGGAAGTTCTTAGGCTGGTAGTCTAAAAGAAGAGAAGAACTGACAATCAGCCCAGGTATCAAAATTCAGCAACAATATTACTGGTTTATGGTCACAATATTGACACAGCCCTCTTTTAGCAGGGAAGTTACTTTAATGTTTAGTGAGGCAGGAATTACTTGTTTCCTTTCTCCAACTGCTAGAAAAGAATGGGGGAAAAGAGGCAGGAATTATCTTTTTCCTTTACATTAACTATTTTCAAAACAGAATAACAAAAAGCAGTCACAGAAACCTCAGGTATCTTGCATTACATAATTTCAAATGATTAGCAGCTATTGTACTCACACATGGGGAGAAAAAAAACCATGCAAGAATGGCATGGAAGCCATGAGGAAAATAAGGGGAACCTAACAGGAAGCGGAAGACAACTACAACATACAGACATCAGGCACAAATCAAGTTTAATCTCTGTGTTGCCCCGTGGGGGGAAACAACACTTGGTATTATTTGAGTGTACCATTTATTTGGCTAAAAATGCCTTATTGAGTCTAACCATGAAACTTCGTTGGTTTTTTGTTTTGTTTGGAGGGTTTTTGGTAAGAACTAAAATTAAACAAACATTCTCCCCAAGAAAAAACCTCAGCGCTAAGAATACTAAAAAACCAAAATAAAATACTAAAAAAAATAAAATAAGCAACTAAAATTAAAAAAAAAAATAAGAATACTAGTATGCTACCATAGAAGCAAAATGACATTTTGTAAAATTTCACAATGGTCAATTAATATAAGGGTGCTTCTGTAACAAGTCAGAATTTATATACCTAAATGAGATACCCTTCCATGCCTAATTTGCATATAATTTTTAAAAATAAAAAAAATTATATGCTTTACATCCTACTGAAAATTATTTGATACAGAATTACTAAATATCAAACAAAGAATGTTAGTGAGATGGACTGATCTGTAAGACCTAAAAGGAAGCATGGGTATTGAACTGCAAAGTTGGATGTTGTTCTAAACAACAGTGCATCCACTCCTAGTCAATATGAATTACAAATACACATTTATATTATAACTGCCTATAGCAATCTTAGTACCAAAACCACATTCAGCTGGGTGTTTTCAAATAGAAGTTGTCTACCCAGATGGCTTCTATCAGTTCAGCTTTTCTTCCTAGCTAAAACATTTTATTTTGCTTTTTGCAAAACTGTGACAGAAAAGCAGACTGAACTGTGTCCCCAAAGACAGAGAAAGAACCCTTAACTGATCACAAAGCACAAATTAGATGAAGACACACTACAACCACGTGAACTAAGTGCATTGTGAGACCATAAGGGCCAGCAGCAGTTTCAGAATCTAGTCACTTACCGTAATATATGAATCTACCAGTAAGATCACTTAAACAAAAAAAAAAAGCTGAAGATTCTTTTAATATTTAAGTCTTAACTTACCTTTGACACCTACCTCAACACTCAACAAACCTGTAAGCTCTCTGCCAATAATATATTGACTCCTGTAACTTTTTCTAATGCCCTTACAATTATTTAGCCCTATGGGGCTGAATTTTCACAGAATGGTTGAGGTTGGAAGGGACCTCTGGAGGTCACCTGGTCGAATTTCCCTGCTGAAGAAGGCTTGCCTAAAGCCGGTTTGCCAAGGAGTGCATCCAGGTGGCTTTTGAGGATCTCCCAGTACAGTGACTTTGCAAAATCCCAGAGCAACCTGTGCTGGCTCTTGATTACCATCACAGTGAAAAGGTTCAGAAGGAACTCTTGTGTTCCAGTTTGTGCACACTGCCTCTGGATCTATTACTGGGCACCACAGGGTGGAGTTTGTCTATCTTCTTTGTAAGCCACTTTCAGAAATCTACATACATTAGTACATTTTAATCCTGGTTTTGGTATAAACAGGAGCATATGTACAGCTATATCAACTTTCTTGATAGTAAATTTCCAAACTCTTGTTTGTTTTCCGTTTCAAAGTTCATGTTTAATATTTAGTTATCCTTCAGTTGCAGCTCATCACTCACATTAGAGCACAAGGAGATGGAATGAAGCTGCATCAGAGGAAGTTCAGATTGGACTTTAGGAAAAGGTTCTTAAACGACAGGTGGTCAGTCATTGGCACAGGCTTCCCTAGGGAAGTGGCCATGGCACCAAACCTGTCAGAGTTCAAGGAGTGTCTAGACAACACTCTTAATTATACGATTTATTTTAGGTAGTCTTCTGTGAAGCAGGGAGCTGGACTTCACGACCCTTATGAGCTCCTTTCAGCCTGAGAATTTCTATGGTTCTATGCCACATTTGCTGCACAATGACAGACAAACTCATGGCGTGCAGTGTGTGGGCTGTGCTTCTGTCAGGCTCAGATCTCTGCCTATGTGCAGTAAGGACACAGACCTCATTTTACTAGACTAGATCACTGCCTTACAATACCCTATAACCCACTCCCAAGGAAGACCTCTCCTCCTACCCAGGAGAGTGTTAACAAAAAATCCAATCAAAAACAATTACAAAAAACCATATACACCCCTCACTGGATTGTGTTCCATAAACAGAAGCCAATGGGACACAAGTAACACCTATAAGAAACTAATTCTTACTTATTTTAAAAGGACAGCTTTTGCAACTGAAAGCAGCATATATTAATAAATAAATATAGCTGCTTGCACTATGACAAAATAATGTATGTAAGCATACAATCATGATACAACAGCTCAGAGAGTTTCCACCTACTACTTAAGGTACAAGAACTGTTCAGACACACACTGTAGGTTGCTCTCTCCTTATTCCCCTGAAGTTAGAAGGTTAACGTAGCCAAACCAGACTAACAAACACATCTGGTAAATCCTGCTGACAGCTGAATCCATCACTAATCCACCTGTCTGCTTACAGCCAGATGTTGCTGTTCCTTTAGCACAAAAAGCTGGATTTGTTCACACCTCAGCCAGATTCTCAGCTCAAGAGCAGTCTGTCTTAATTAAGACAGAAAGCTCAGCTTACCACAGAAACAGCTGAGGTTTGGACACACTTCTACTAACTCTACTGCAGGGACCAACAAGCTCTATCAGACAAACGGACTAAAAAGTTCAGGGGTTACTGGAACAGCATTCAACCAAGAAGCAAAGTTAATGAGAGAGGGAAGAAACAAAAAAGAAAAAAAATAGAAACAAAATGCACAAAAAATTCCAAACAAACAAACTAACCCCCACTGCCATACACTACAGCTGACATACCCTATTAGCTTTGAGGTTCCTAAGATGCACAATGTACATAAGTATCTGAAGAGAAGGCATCAAGAGGCTGGAGCCAGGCTCTTCATCATGGTACCGAGCAATAGGACAAGACACAACGGGCAGAAACTGATGCACAAATTACATGTGAACACAAGGAAGAATTCCTTTTCGATAGGGATGACTGAGCACTGAAACCGACTGCCTAGAGAAGTTGCAAAGTCTCCTTCCCCAGAGACATTCAAAAAGCCATCAGGACATAGTCTCAAGTAATGTGCTCTAGGGGACACTGTTTGAGCCGGGGGCTGGACCTCCAGTGGTCCCTTCCAACCTTATCCATTCTATGATTCTGTAAAGCCTAAGACATACTGAAGAAGGTGAGAGAGGAAGTACATTGTACAATGAAGGACTGGAATCAGAAGCCCAAGAGGTATGAGAACAAACTAGACAGAGAAGTCACTAAAGAGAGACCAGAGTAGAAAGGTAAGCTGCAGCTGGCAGGAGGGGAACGCAGCCCCAGCAGATCTCAGTCCTTTGCGGAGCATACAGCATGCAAACACCACGTTACACTGCCCTTCTACCAATAACAAATACTTGCAAGAATCCACTGAAAAGCTCTCATACCTCACCCCACATAAAGCTGGTAAAAGTAAAAAACTTATTGCTGCTAAGAGCATTCCATCAATTAGTCATCAATATACAAAGCTAAACGTTACAACCTGAAGACCGAGAGGAGCACATCCATACAGTGAATTTGTTTACTAAGTTTGCTTAAAAAGGAGTAGCGAAAATACAAAAATAGTTGCAAAGACAGTTATTAAGAGTTAAGAAACAGAATTAAAGTTTTATACAATATTAAAGAGAATACACACAAAGGAGCTGATGTATCTGATCCTTCACTATTTTTTTTCCACACCACTGGATTTCTTTCTCATTCAAAGCAAAGAAGCTATTCAACTTTCCTCCTTATAATTTTATGTGTGTCCCTTATTATACTCTATTTAAGCCACACTCTGAAGAGATTTAATTTCTTACTCAGCTTTTGTAAGGTTTCACGGCTATGTTCTGTTAGCGTGCCATAAAAATGAACTTGTTTTTGCAACACTTTCACAAATTTTTCATAAAAAAAAGTATTCATCTCATTTCATAGATAACTAACCGAAGTTATAGACTGAAATTCAGGAACTAGCCATCAGTTTTGCCTGTACAGTTAGAGGAATTTAGGACACAACTTTTAGAGTTTGCCAATTTATCCAGCGCTGCATCTTAAACTAAAGCATCTGTTGAGCCAAGCAGAAGTAGTCCGGGCTAAAGCCTGGCCCCCAGGAAATCAATGTACTACTAATAAGCTCTTGTGAGAAGTTGGGTTTAAACAGACTTGCCTGGGATCACAAGAAACTGATAGAAGGAATGAATTCCAGTATCCCAAAGTGACATTCAATCATTCAAATTACTAGATGTGCTTTTCCCTTCCCACAGTCCCCTGTCAATTCATTTTACCTTTTCCAGCTTTTGGAAAATATGTCTGCCGACCTTGATATGCAGCTCTAATTCCTAAATACAGTGGGTTGAAAAAACTCCAACACATTATAACTAAAGACTACCATAACAGATACTTAGAAGGACAGAAATTAATTTAAACTCTTTACTATTTTTAAAAAGAATTTGCAATTTTAATGTTGTTTTAAAGCTTTTTTTGTATGTAATACAGAAGATTCAGGGCTCTAAATGTGCTTTTATATATATACACACACAAAATGCAATACAGACAACCTAATGCAGAACTCATTACAGGTAATATTTGTAACTTTGGGGAAAACTTTCAAAATGTTTCACGTTCTCAAAGTACAGACTGGCCAGTCATTAAAAAAGAGCGCAGAATATTTCTTTCCAGAAACTGTACACGCATCAAAATTCCTTTTCTTAGTTCTTGGAAGCATTTCTGTAACTGAAGGAATTACAAACTGCATGATCTAAGTTGGGCAAATGGAAGAGGAAACGCATCTCCTGTTTGTTGTCTCTCTGAAAAACTTCCTCACAACTCTTCTGAAGAGTTTGTCATTGGCTTATCTATTCTTTCTTCCATTTCGAAAACATAGGAAAGCAAAAGTTATAGCCTTATTCTGACCAGTTCATACTCAAGAGGAAGAAAAGCAAATGTAAACTTTGTACCATGAATTAGGGGAATTTATCTCCCTCAGACTTTTGAAAAGCACTGGGTGGCACTTGGGTTGTCCACAGACATTGTCCCTGACAAAAGCTTTCACAAAGTGATGACACAAAAAGCTGCAGTTGGTTCCATACACTTTGTTTCCGTGCTCAGGAACTACACATGATGCTTCACATTGAACTGCCAAATAACAAAACCAACAAAATTATCAGAGAAAAGATCACACCTAATGGCAAGCTGCCTAGCATCTCTGTACATTTTCCCCAAGAATAGCCTTTGAAATTTTACATAGGTAGATGCAGGAAAAAAAAAAATCCCTAAATGTAATTACAAGTTTCCATTAAGTTTCTTCTGCTCATTTCTCATAACTGACAACAATACAATTCTTTTTTGCTAAGAACAAAACCTAACATACATGGTGACAAAGATTTCCTAGAAATCTGATGGTCTTCATTGGAATGTACATCTAAGCAACAAAGCAGTACTAACAGAAGTGAACAGTCAAACTCAAGTGGCCCAAAGATTATATAGAGGAAGTTCTGAAGTAAATTTTTTTCAGGACTTCCTCACAAGCAGTGTGTTTGTACTTACTGTGGGTAACTGTTAGGTTTTTGGTTGGTTGGCTTTTTCCTTGTAGTAGTTTTTTATCTGTTCCCTTTCTTTCTAAGACTTTCAGAATGATGGTTTTTGACATTGACTTGAGCTACAACGTGGATATACTGGGATGTCTCAGAGAGAACCAAAGGCTGCTTTGGCAGAAGCTTCTCGAGAAGTGATCACATTTTAGCTGAATCTAATACTCTTTAAAAGAGCTACAGACTCCTGTCCCCAGCACAGGAAGGACATCAGCCAGCAGGTCCAGAGGAGGGCCACAAAGTTGATTAGAGGTATGGAACATCTCTCCTACAAGGAAAGGCTGAGAGAATTGGGATTGTTCAGCCTGAAGAAGAGAAGGCTTTGGGGTGACCTAATTGTGACCTTCCAGTATCTGAAGGGAGCCTACAAGAAATATGAAGGGACTTTTCACAACAGCATGTAGTGACAGGACAAGAGGGATTGGCTTCAAACTCGGAATATGTTTAGATTAGATATTGGGGAAAAATACTTTACTCTGAGGGTAGTGAGACACTGGAAAAGGTTCCCCACAGAGTTTGTGGATGCCCCATCCCTGGAAGTGTTTAAGGACAGGTTAGGTGGGGCTCTGAGAAACCTGGTCTAGTGGAAAGTTCCCTGCCCACAGCAGGGCAGTTGGAACTATATGATCTTTAAGGCCCCTTCCAACCCAGGCCATTCTATGTTCCATGAAAATGTGACTACAATGGAAGCAATTAAGACAATAACATTTTTGACTGCTAACTTCACGTCTTTATTTGTCCATTATAAAGCATGCAAGTGAAGCACCTCATTTCAGCAGCAGAAACATCCACCAGGATTCCTAATTAAGTCAGAGGAAAAGTACACAGTTAGTATTGTCTGGAATCGATCTTTAAAGAACAGGGTCTAAATTAGAAAACTCCAGATGGGGTCCTGATCCCTGGTTATGGTACTTCCATATAAATGGTGACAGACACAAGACGATTAGAACAAACATCCCCATCTGTTCCCAATGAGGTAAGGCACTTTTTTTATTATTATTTCTTGAAGCATATTAATACCAAAGTTGTTGTGAGCTGAAAAAACAGAACTGAAGAACAGGCAGCATTAAACAAGCAGAATGATGCAGAATGTTTTTCCAGTGCTTGGGGTGGGATGCAAAAGAGTAAATTCCACAGATGAGGACAAAGTAATAGAGGTCTTAAGCCTCAGAACCTACTTCAAGGACTTCTTCACACTTCAGAAAAAGCTGAAAAGCAGTATACACGGAGACAGGCAGTAATAACCTTTAAAAAGAATGGAGGTGTTAACATTTTGATTCTTAGAAATGAAACTAAAATATTACTTGTTTTTCATTGAATTCTTTCAAGTTGGATTTGTTACAGCAAATATTCGCATAAACAGTTTTTTTATTGTGGAATTCTAAATGTTCCGAAGAGGCTTTGAAACAAACCACTAACTTCCTAAAATAACAAAGTTAATTTTCATTCACACACTTCACTTTTAATATATTTTACTTATTTTTACTTTACAGAACTATACTACGTCCTGTTCTTAGTAACAGAACTAAGCAGATAAAAAACCCCTCATCTTTTCTACAAGACTACATTCAACTGAAGAGGCCACCAATGGAAAAGCAATAGGTATGTAATTTATATACATGCACAGCCTTGACTTTTAGATGTTCAATCTCTGAGGGCAAGGAAAGATTCTTTTTTTTAAAGCATATATTTTACAATTCTTTAAAAGCCTTGATTTCTCCCAGGATCCATCAGTGCTGTTCAGACAGTCCACAGGGTCTACAAATCTGGAAAATTAACACAACACTTCACCACTAAGGACTGTCACACTAACAAATCTTTTAAAAGTTTCCTCAGTTTTCCCTTACCACCTAGTTTCAGAATTGACTGAAAGCCTCCAATATCCTCTCCGTCTATCCAAAGATTATTTCGGGTTGCAGTATTGACATTTTGTGCTAAGAGTAAAAACACTATTACTTTAGATATCTGTTAAAAGGAGAATGATACTGACAAGTGGTAAGATAATGTTCCACATACCAGAACTACTTTTGGATTCTAAAAAGGAACTTCTCTGAAGGCAGCAGGAAAGACATACCTTCCTTTTACTTGGCATAATATTTGGGGCAAGCAATATAAAGCGATAGGGATATTAGAGTGCAACTGATAGGGGAAAAAAAATGAGTTGCAGTATTGCATTTTCCTTCCATTTCCAATTTTGCATGCTTTTACTGTTACTCTTCACATTTTCTTATTTGTTGCACCCATGAAAATTCTCCTTGTGCAACAAGTAGTCTTTATCACCTCTCCCAATCCCGGTTTAAAGAAAAAAAAATTTACCTTAAACACCTTTAAATGAAAATCCTTTACTAAACCAGAAGACTCATACCCATACATACACATACCCATACACCTCCTTACTCTTCTGTATGACTATAAATTGGGTGACTGAAGAAAGAAAGAGCGGAAAAAGGCGTAACCAGAAAGCCTGGTAGAGAGCAACATATCCCAAAAGAAAATACATCTCTCTCAATCCACAGGAGGTAACAGAACCTCCTGTTCTACAGATAAAAATGGATAATGCCTGAGGTTATGCCCATACTTCATTACTGTGCTTTTCCAAATGCTAGCAATGACTGTTGGTTTTTATATGGTTAATTACAGCTTAATAACGACTTAGGTGACTTGCTCAATTTCAGCCCATAAGTAAGTGCGCTAGATAAAGTCTAATTCAATTTTTACAAGAGGAAAAAGAAGTTGCATACAAGTGCTAAACATAGGATTTTCCATTCTAATTTATTTAGTTGTTTCATCAAGAACTGAACTATAGTTTATCCAGTCAGTATACGAACTAGTAAAGTGGATGCAAGAAATGCATAGGCAAATACTACAGTATAGGATCTATATAAAAGACCTCTAACGAAACACCACACCCAGATACATCATACCCCCCACCTTACAGTAATTAAGTTCAACCTTGCTTCAGACACAGACACAAGATGTCATGCAAGTGCTGAAGCACTAAACTACTTTCTCCAGCAGTGCACGCTTTCAAACGCTGTGATGAACACGATACACAAACCTCTGCTAAACTACCTTACCTGACGGCCTGTCACTGTCAGTCTTCTTTCAGGTGGCCTGAGCATGGCATACATTCAGCAGTTGCACTTCTTGAGGTATCACTTTACACAGTATAATATTTAGCGTATCTATAGTACATACAAGACATATCGGGCAAAATTTCTACCACCTGAAAACTGAACAACTCCACTAGTTTGGAGGGGGAAAACCTGAAAGAATGCACGTCGTCTTATCCCCCTCCAAAAACGTGATTTGACACTCGTTTTCAACTATAAAGCCACTCAAATTTTCAGCGCTCCTTCTATTTCATCCCCAGAGAAGAGAAATCAATTACAGCCAAAGCACCTACCCGGCAAGCACAAAACAAAGACCAACACGAGAACGCTTCAGCAGTTGTGTTAAATGGGAAAACACAACGCCTAACTAAATAATCACAGCTCTCAGAAAGCAACCGCGCAGCAAGCAAGCATAAAAAGTCAGAATAAGGCTGGCAAGACAAAATCAAGCTCTGTAGGAGCTGGTCTGCTGCAGTTTAATTTTCCAGGACTGCTCACCGTCATTAATTGTTGATTTGTTTTGAAGAACAGATAGTGATTTATTTGCAGCGGGATGAAGTTATGGACCTAAATTCCTGACCGGAGGCTCTCAACGTAAACAATACATAACCTATAAATTAACCATTCTCCATCTGGCAATTCAGATGTAAAATTCATAGTTTTCCATCTACCAGGCGGCGGCAACCGTCCCCCCCCCCCCCGCCGTCCTCCCTTCTCGAGCGCTTTCTAACAGAGCCTGATGCAAAGTGGGAGGGAAAAAGAAAGGAGGAAAGCAAAGCAGGGGGGGGGAAAAAAAAGCTAAGCCAGCATGAAAGAACCGGGCTCGCACACAAGTAGGGACCCACCAAACCGCGGTCCCCAGCAGCTCTT